>OY735267.1:1689390-2001878 GCA_963457715.1 Argyresthia albistria | reverse complement strand
ACATGTTGCTGGCATGTCCATCCACAATTGAAACCAGGATGGTTATTCTGGAAGAAGCATCATCGACCCATGAGCTCCTTGAACATCCAGGCCTTACAAGGCCTCCTGCACCAGCTGGAGTAGGCTCCAGCTGGTGCAGGAGTTGGGTTGGCTGAAACAAGAGAGCGGGAGAAGGGGACATGCACTAAGGCCCCGCACATGTGGGCCACGTGCAGGCACTTCAACCCCCTTATAGAAGAATAGAAGTCTTGAGTCTTATTGTACACACAATTCTTCGCCCTTACCTATCATCTCCGTCTCCTACAAAATATGATTCGCTAGGAGAAATCTCTTATTAGAGATAAGCCCGCCTTTGTACATTTTTTTTTTCTATCCTAAGCTATTTTTACTGTCATGTGAGTACAATAAAGAAATTTCGAAGTAACGGCAACTTCTATGGATATGTATCAGCAAAATCTAACCCAAAAATTGAGGCAGTTGCTCAAGCTTCAAATCAATGCTTGTATTTCTAGGTTCTCGGTCAAAATAAAGGGAAATCTACAAAAAGTTGTTAGACATAATTCAGTTCTACATACATATAATACTGTAGACACCTAGACATGTAATTTCTTAACCATGATGGTCCAACATGGATGAGGAGACCATGTGAGGTTGTGTGTGTGTGTGTGTGTGGTATGAAGGAAAAAGATTCATAATGACCGAAATTACTGATTAGATTAGAACTTTATCAATTTGCTTTTATTCAGGTCTCTGTCTATAAAAAAACTTAAATTGAAAACAACCTGATGAATGCAGTCAGCAATGCCAATTTATCGTTCTACCGTATTAGGGTTAAATGAGAGGTCAGATGTGTTAGTTTATCATTAGACAAAAAGCCGCATAAGATACTGAGTCAGTCATTTGCTAGCTAATTAGCTTATCATGTTCTTGGCTAAAAATACTTCTAATAATATGTACTTCTTCCGTTTACATTTGTTAGTATAAAGTTCAATAGCTATTCATGTTAATATTGACATGTTAGACACTGGAAATGCAGTACTGATTTACATTATCATTTAAATTGGTAGGCTGTCATTGATTGCCTCAAGATCTTGGTACTTGACACAATTAGTAAGTGGTACTGATGTAACGAGTTGTAGGAATATGAACTGTTAGAATTTGTTCATAAAATTTTTATGGATAAAAGTTAACAAATGATGTACTTGCCTTCAAGTTGGACAATCTTTCCTGCCCTTTTCAAGGCCTTAACAGCTTCTTCATGTGTTGCATCTTTCAAATCCTCTCCGTTCACAGACAGTATTGCATCACCCACATACAGCTGCTCTGTAAGATCTGCCGCCATGCCTTTGAAGATTTTCGATATCAGAATCGGCATGTTGTTCTCGATACCACCTTTTATTGAGATTCCTAAACCATTGTTGTCTGATTTCACAACTTGGACGAGGCGCTTTTGGTTTGCTGTAATTAGAAAGGTAAAATGTTAAAAACCAACATTACAACTTTTAAACAGGACATATATGTAGTTCCCATCATTTAAAAAGACACTGAACAACAGGGATGGCATGTATGTATGATACTATGGGTGCTACTGTAGCCATTGCAAGCATGTCCCATCCCCGTTGCTCAAAGTCTAACAGGAACTGTACCTATTAGAACACAGGTACTGTATTTGAGCTCAAAACTCGAGCCAAGTCTCCATCAAGAGCACAATGCATCCCTTAGAAGCTAAATCAAGCCATACAATAAGCATACAGTTTGGTGAAAGAGTACCTGGCCAAGCAGTCTATCAGAAGTATTGATAAATGCAACATTGACTCACCTATAGCTTCAGGGACTTCAGTAAAGTCGCTGTTAGGCGTTTCAACGTTATTGTTATTCAGGGTTCCGTTGAGTGTGGTTGTGGCGTCGTAGCCATCGTCGAGGCTTACGCTGAAGTAGTCGTCTTCGAGCGAACAGTGCACCCGGTACCACACGCCTCGGACCAGCGTCTCCAACAACCCTGAACGACCGCAAGCAGCACTAGGGCTGTCGCTGCCACCACTAGACGCTCCGTTCTCGACCATCGTAATTGTTCAAGGAAGGGCGGTCTGCCCGCACTCGATTTTTGATATTACTGAATGATATAACGGCTTTACTGCATAGTTATGGAGTCACCCGTCTTGTCATGATATGAATGGACGTTGATTAGGCCTGGAGATGTGGGAATATTGTCTAAAAAGAGGACACAGCAAAATAAGCGAAATCGATAACGAACGATAAACAATTTTTTGACAACTAAACCTGTTCTGTGAAGCGACCGAACGAAAGAGTATTTTTTTTTTCAAATAGTGATTTACCGGCTCTAGAAATAAAACACTCACTTCTTGAGCTCACATCACATCACACAAGCATCACACCGCCCGCACCCATCACACACACACAGCCATAGATGGGCAATCACCCGGAATTATTCCACTTTTTGGAATAATTCCGATATCCTTCCAGAATTATTCCAAATCCTTCCATTTTGATGGAAAAATATGTGTACCTACCTAAATATGAAAAAATTAAGATGTTTTACAAAGATATTGAATTGAAACCTGCACAAATCGATGTAACTATTAGACCAACAACTTATATCATGAGGATTTTTTTCAAGAAACGTCACATAAGCGAGATATTTCATATTTTAGATTGCCAAAACCTTTTTTAGGCAAAATCATTAAATCTTAAGACTTGGTGATAATCTTACTTAACATTGTTTACAGATGTCACTTTGTTGACAGGGGTAACTACTTTTGACCAGTGTTGCCATTTTTTACTGGGGTCACTCTAACATCTCGCTTATGTGACACTTTACATTAGGTCGATTTTCATCATGACATAAATTGTTGGTATAGACCTGTGTAAGTTTAAATTCGATATCTTTGTAAAACACCTTTATTTTAGACTATTTACACATATTTTCCCATCAAACTTGTGTAAATATGGGAAAATTAAGGTGCTTTTAAAAGATATCGAAATGAAACCTGCCCAAATCGATAGAAGACCAAGAATACCAACAAATTATGTCATAAGGAAATCTGTCCTAAAGTGTCACATTAGCAAAATATTTGAGTGAATGATTTTGCAAAAATAAACCTTTGGCACTCTATGATATCAAATATCTCGCTTATGTGACGCTTTAGTAAAAAAATCCTCATGACATAAAATGTTGGTATAGTAGTCTTATATCGACGTGTGCAGGTTTTAATTCGATATCTTTTCAAAACACCTTAATTTTTCCAATATTTCCACTTATTTTCCCACCAAAATGGAAGGATTCGGAATAATTCTTTTCGAATTTTTCCAAACTGGGTGATTCGGAAAAATTCCCAGCGCCCATCTAGGTACGCACACAGCTCACTTCACTTGGTGAATGAATGTAAGCTAAAACCATGGTTTGTACGGTCCATTTTCATTTGATTTGGGTTGTCTGTTTTTGTATAGTCTATAGCAAAGAGTTTGCATGCTCTTTTCTGGTATATAGTCCACATGGACGCATGGTCATTGGCCAGGCAGGCAGCATAGCATCATCTCAGTCACCAATAGATAAAACCAACCATACTGCAATGCTCAGAATTTGAGAAGAAGATGGATGGCGGTGCGAACCAACCAGCGTGCAGACAGTGGGTGGGTTCTTGGTTCTGATCATAGTCATGGTGTTGGTGGTGCTGCAGGTGCCAAAAACAATCAAACGACGGATCCATCCACAAATGAGCCAAGAGTCTTGCTTGTCACATCACAACTTCACAGTTCACAAGACAGTACAAAATGGACCGTACCCGGACCCCGGACCCCCCAGTAAAGTAAATGTCCATAAAATATACAAAATAATCGGTTAAGTGCGGGTCGGTATCGCACACGAAGGGTACCGTACCATCGTACAACAAATCAAAAGCACTCAAAACAATAAAAAAATAAACAAAAAGAAAATTTAAAAAGTTTATGCCTTCACGAGATTTGAACCGACGACCTCCGGATTGAGAGTCTACATCATAACGCACCGGCTAACCACAACCATGTGGATTGACGCGAAATATGCTATCATATTTAAATGTGTAGTATTATGTGTCTATGACATGGTTGCTATGACAATAAATAAACAGTTTCAGGTTTCAGTCAAGATCTCCATTTTGAAATGCGTAAGTGTATCTAAACACGTCTCTTGTATCGGGGCCCCCTTTAATTTGCAATATCTCTCGTATTTCAGTATTTGTGGTTGGTGCGGCAACAGATATACACATTCTGTGAAAATTTCAGCTTTCTAGCTATTACGGTTCGTGCAGACGGACCCGGTGACAGACGGACGGACGGACAGACGGACAGCGAAGTCTCAGTAATAGGGTCCCGTTTGGCACCCTTCGGGTACGGTACCCTAAAAAAGGGTAAACTTAAACTGTCACTGTCACTCAGCGCGCAAAAGAACTGAAGACATGGCTGTACGGCTATAATTGCCTTTGCCTTTCCATAAGGAAGAAGACAGAAAAAAAAAAAACAAACCATATGTTGTGTTGTGTTTTGTATTTTCCGTACTTACTTTCTGTCTTTCTTTCTTTTCTAGTTTTCTCGATATTTACTGTTTGCGCATTTCTTCTAGGTTGGGTAGGTACTGCAATGGAGATCTGCCGCGCATGCATGAAGGATACCGAACTGTTCCGACTAAACGAAACTTACGTGGAAAGCTACAATTTGCTTACAAATTTATCGGTACGTCGTACATAAAAATCTACCAATCATACAGCAAGATACACTCTCACGCAGCTTTTATCACTGCCCTTCCCTACGCTTTTAAGTTACAAGTAAGCCTCGCTCTTACTCTGTCTTTACACTGGATCCCACACTGAGAAATTGGTTATAAATAGAGTGTTATATTTTTATTATATTTACAGGATATCATTAGTATATTTACTCCAAACTCTTGATTGTGTTTGAAGAAACAGTCAAGCACATGCTGATGGCATGTCCATCCACAATTGAAACCAGGATGGCTGTTCTGAGATAAACACCAGCACAAAGGCCCGCTTGTGTGCGCCATGTGCAGGCTCTGTAACCCCCTTGAAGAACAATATAATAGGAACTTCTTGATTCCAGGTTACAATTGGGGATAGCCTCCCACAATTCATCTGCAAAATATGTTGGGACACAGTTGAAGCATTCACCAAGTTTCGCGCTGAGTGCATCAATACTGAGAACTCACTTTATTCCATTTTCAATGAGGTAAGTGAAATTTAATTTGCCAAAAAAATGGTAGTCCATCAATCATGAAGGGCATAGGCTATTAAAGTCTTCACAAAATAAAAGGCCCGTTTTGACAGTTCACACCCATGAAGTTTTAACCCCTAACGCGTAGGTAATAGAAGCGGTTTTTAGGTGCAAACTTGTATGCTTTGCTTGTACGCAACAGTTGGCTTTTATTACCTATGCATTAGGGGTTAAAACTTCATGGGCGTAAACTGTCAAAATGGGCCTTTTATTTTGTGAAAACTGTACCTGGATTGGAGTAATAATTTACCTGATAAATCTGTCTGTATTATATTATTATTATTTATTAACAGCAAGTTTTTATACCTGAATCTGTTGTCATTAGCATTATTTTTTATTAACAGCAAGTTTTTAAACCTGAATCTGTTGTCACTCCCTGGGATAAAGATCTGAAAGTGGAAGTGAAAATCAAGCAGGAGATTGATGATGGTGATGAGGATGTTTTATTTGAAGATGGCAATGAAAGTGATACTTTATTGGTGATCAAAATTGAGGAGAAAGGTGCAGTATTATAAATAAATGTTTTTGTATGCTTATCAAAATAGTAATTTTTAATAAGTCAATTCATGTTAATATTGATGTTAATGCATGGAATATTTTTTAAATCAAATTTATAAATAATAATAATATATGAAACACCCAAAATTATAACCCATTATAAATAATCCATTTGTTAACTTATTAACTACACATATTTAATTATGAGAAGAAAGAGGCTTTTTATCTTTTTTCATCACATCTATTCAAAAAGATCTACTTTAGTCCCGGCCAACAGGGACTAAAGTAGGTCATTTAGTCCCTAGGGACTAAAAGTAACTTTTTAATTTAATGTTGCCAGTACAAAGGAAAAAAATGCTGTCACTAATCAGTTTCACTACCACTCAGGCTGACAGAGCCAATTAAAAGAGAGATCGATTCTAAACGCAGCCAATAAAAAAAAAAGTTTGTACTAAAATGCGTACTCGACACAGATTAGATAATCCGATCAACCGAATCGATTGACACCGATTGGTGACAACGGAGAAACAACCTTACAGAATTGATATCGAACACGGACCAAATAATTAAAAAAGTTGTGAAAATTTTGTAAACAAAGCGCGCCAAATCTGAATGCTGTAATTATTTCAATTTCGTTTGCGGATATGAGTAAAGAATATGAGTGAAAGTGAGTGTCTAACTCCAGATGATAACAACAAACGCGAATGACAAATACAAGATCTGTTACCAATAAAATCACGAGGAATATAGGTATGTAAAAACTAGTGGTTATCTGAAAATGCTTTTTGAACCAATTTTCAAGATTTATAGCCAATACTAAACAAGCTTTAACTATGTGGAGGACATATTTGTAATTCGTAATTTCTTTATTGTACTAACACAAGAATGAATACAGAAAATTATAATAGATAACAAGAGATTTCTTCCAACAAAACATTACACACAACATATCACGACAATTGTGTAAATAAATATAGGGTCTAACAGAAAGGGGTGTACAAGCCGAAAGAAGCTTGTTAGGGACATCATTTTGAACAACTTTCACAATGGGACCGACTTGATCAGAGCAACATTATTTTTCACTCCACCATACAGATCAGCTGAGCGCTAGGCCCGAAATGTACTGAGTTAAAAATCAAGTTGCTCTGATAAAGTCGATCCCATAGTGAAAGTTGTTCAGAATGATGTCCCTCTTTCCGCTTGTACACCCCTTTCTGTTACACTCTGTATAGGTACATGTATGTTATTTTATTGATTACTTACTACTTTTCTCATAGAGGGTGATGAAAAGTAGAATGTCCACCTCAGGAGCAAAAACTATTTTTGGCTCGAGTGATGTACTTTGAATCCCTCGCTCCCTCAGGATTCTACTTTTGAGTCCCTCGTTACACTCGGGACTCAACTCTAGAATCCCTCGGTCGCTCAGGATTCAAAAAACACTCTCGCCCTAAAAATAGTTCTTTACTCCCTTGGTAAACAATCTACTATTAACCGAATTCCCAAAGGAGGAGGTTTACAATTCGTCCGGATGTTTTATTTTATCTTTATCTAAATAGTATTGCATGGCATTGAGAGAGTTGTCAGTGAGGGTATTTAATTGGATCTGTTATTGATTTTTTTTGGGTTAAATTACAATTAATAATGCCAAATTACTCAAACTTGATAATGCTTAGTTACAAACAATTATATCTTACTTGCAAACTTACATTTTAATTAGTTATTTAATTAGATAACTACTTACTTATTTATTACAGATTTGCTGTCGTCCTCGAGTGAATGTCCCAAAAGAAAATGTAGGAAAAGAAAAGCTTCACCACCAGCTGTAGCTGTGAAGAATCGAGAACAGACAAAAAAGAGTACAAAGAAAAATAAAGTAGAACCAGGAAGTGGAAAAATAAAAGTCCGGCAAAAAGTTCAGGTCAACCTGACACCACTGAATAATACAGAGCATGTTCAAATACTATCTTGTGGTAAATAAATCTTACAAGTTTATATTTATCCAAAACAACTATCTATCCAAAATCCTTGTTAACGGGTACTGATTTACAGGACTCTGTAAGAGCAAGTACGAAGGCCGAGAGAATCTCTATGAGCACTTGGAAAAGCATAAACATGAGACCAAGTGCTCCATTTGCCAAGCAAGATTCAAGACATGGCAGCCGCTAATCGCTCATAGACTCACCCATATTGATAAAAGTCAATGGAGTTGTCATCAATGCTGTCATAAGATCCCCAATGAGCCATTTCTAGAGTATCATTATTACAAGAATCATGGTGATATGAAGGAGGTGAGATTTGGATATTTCTGCTGATATTTCTCAGGATATTACTTGCTGTTCCTACCACTCAGACTCCTCAGAGGCAATGTGTGCACAGCCGCAAAACTAACGAACTAAATTATACTTGGAGGTTGCCACAGTTTTCATTTTAAAACTAAGCTTTTTAAATTGAAATGGGCTTAATTGACCGAGCGAGCGAAGCGAGCGAAGTGTCTCCGTTTCAGGTTTGGGCAAAAATGCTTTCGTATGTCCGGTTGTTCTCCTCTACAGGTCGCATTTATGAACCGATTCTCATGAAATTTTGTGAGCAGGTTGGAAAAATAAATAGAATTTTTTACTCGAGGCAGTTTTTAGATTTTTTTCAAAATGGCGGAGATATGGGGTTTTAAAATGTAAAAAAATCGCTACAACCCAAACGGCTCGATGGATATTAACAAATGAGGTGTCGTTGGATTCGTAAAGACCATGAGAGTGAAACAGACTATATAATTTTAGTAAAAAGTCAATAGGTTGTATTAAAGATCGCGAAATGTAGTTTACAAAGTTATTGGTGCGGCTACTTTCATACTGCATGTACGTAACCAGGTACATTCATAAGTTGTATGTGTTATTGAAAGAAAATTATTTGGGTTATTTTTTTTATGTGTGTTAGCAGTTCAGCTTTCCCACCGACATACTCGCGAGGTCTACAGCTCACAGAGCCACTAGTATAAATAATAATAATAACTAGTAACATCTATGTAAATGGTAATTCCTAAAATATGTTCAAAAATAACGAACAAACAAACATTTTTGTTTCGTTTTCAGTTTTCGGGACTCCAGTGTAGAGAGTGCTCTAAATTGTTTGTAACTCCGAGGAAGCTGCACAAACATGCACGGGCAGTACACTCCAGCAAAAAATTCGTATGTGATTATTGCTCAAAAGTGTAAGTATTGTTTAGGGAGTAAATCCCTGATGCAAAACTCCACAACGTAATCCGATGCAAAACGACACGCAACACAGACAAGCAATTTTGATAGGATTTTGATTTATTATAGCCCATTAATGTTCACACCGAGGGACACAGGCCTTTACCCAGAGATACGAGTAAGATTGAGCCTTATTCCACCACGCTGGCTCAGTGCGGGTCGGTGAAGGGGTTTAACGACTAATACTTACTTGCTTACTTACTTTATACTTTAATACTACCAAGTAGCAATAGTAGCCGGGACCTACAACTTTTTACGTGTAATCCGAAACACGAAACTTCCGATAAAAGTACTTAATATTTAATTAGCATAGTCAGCACCGGGATTCGAACCTGCATCTCCTGCGTGAGAAGCAATTCATAATTCATAATTTCTTTATTGCACACAATTAATTGCAATGACAAAAAGTAAATAAAAACAGTGTACAAAGGCGAGCTTATCTCTAAAAAGAGATCTCTTCCAGCAAACCAAGTTCCGATGAGAGAGTTTGATATATCAGCAAGGGTAGACCTTTGTGTACAACAATATACCTACGAGTACAAAGCTAGAATATACTTACATCCAAATACATCCTAAAATTAACTACCAAAATATTAAAGATATAATACTATTAATAAACTAATATAATATATAAAGAAATTTTTACATACACATACATACACTAATAAATACATACAAACTACCTGAGATTTAAAGAGTGAGGTGAGCAATCATGAAACCCACTAGACCACGGAGCTTTTTTTCTTTTTGATTTGCTGTCTATCAATTCCAAAAGTGCTCCGTGGTCTAGTGGGTTTCATCTTGCTTCTCACGCAGGATATGCAGGTTCGAATCCCGGTGCTGACCATGTACCAATGAGATGATTAATTTTTCTTAAGTACATTATCGGACACTCCGTGTTTCGGATGGCACGTTAAGCTGTATGTAGGTCCCGGCTACTATCACTACTTCGTAGTATGTAGCAGTCGTAAAACACCTCCACCACGCCGCACTGAGCCAGCGTGGTGGAGTATGGCTCAATCTTACTCGGATCCGAGTAAAGGCCTGTGCCCCTCGGTGGGGACATTAATGGGCTATATTTACTATCAATTCCTATGGATCTGTCTGCTAATATTTGCTGGTGAGTGACAGATGCAGGAGGTAGGGAATGAGGACGCGGTTCTCAGTATGGCTGGCATGGCACTAATCGCCGACTATACATATCTACACAACAGATACTATAATATACTAATACAGATAGACCACGTAGAACAAAATATGTGACCGGGGCGTAAACTGAGATGCTACGGAAGCTTTAGTTCGAGGGTTTTATCGCTTGGTGCAGCACCATCGAAAATTTGCAAATACCACGAGATGGCGCTAAGATATATAGGATTTATTCTAAAATTAGCGCCACCATGGCGTTTAAAGTACAAATCTTACTCCATCTCTTTTGGACGAAGGGTTACTATTTCTAATTTGTATGGGGTGAGCACACTGTGACAATATACATATCTCGACAAGCAGCAAAGCGACGATGTATCAAAAATATTGCAAAATAAAGTACACCTACCTATTGTTTCAGGGTTAATTTAAAGCAGAATATGATTGTACATCTCAGATCACACCAGGTCGAGAAACAATTCTCTTGTAAACACTGCAGCCTTCCGTTTAAATCTCTGTACGGATTGGCGGTGAGCATTTTCTTGTTTCACATACATCATTCTTTTACCCATACGGAGTGGCAGAGGTGCATATATTTTTCGTTAACGTTTACAAAAACATAGGCATTTACATACAGGCAAATACATAGGGGGCAGGCTAAAGGCACTAAACTGACAACCTGCAAATCCAACAGCTCTTTCGCGGTGGCCACAGATTCCATTTTCAAACACACCATTTTAATTAGTTTAGTTAGTAGTTCGTGTCGCCTCCCAAATCGCAGGTATTGCTTCTGGCCCCACACTAGGATACCCTGTGTCGTGGGAACCTGAAACAGCGACATCGCAAACATGTAAACATCCAAGGGGTTGTTTTCAAAGCTGCGGCGTTAAGCTAGGCCCCTGTCACGCAAAAACTGTCTAACACTAAATCTGGCTAAAAACTGGCCCTGGCCGCCACGTATGGGGAAAAGGCGTGACGCTATGTTGTTGTTCTCTATCTAAAGCGGGCTACACACGACATGATATCGGTGGCGATCTAGGGTGTAAAAAGGTAATAAACTGGAGCCGCCTGCTGTGTGTGAGTACACCACTCCAAGCGCACACAGCAGGCGGCTCCAGTTTATCAACTTTTTACACCCTAGATCGCCACCGATATCATGTCGTGTGTAGCCCGCTTAAATAAATTCTTAACCGTATACTCCTCACAGGACCACAACATGCGGAAGCACAGTACCACAACTGTGCAATGTAAGACGTGTTCGCGTCTCTTCCCGAACCAGAGCGGGCTCGACCGACACAAGTGTTCGTTCGTGTCGACCGTCTGCCCGATCTGCGGGAAGACGTGTGACACCCGTCAGTTGGTGAGAGAATAGTGCATTATTCACGATAATTGAAACAAAAGGTAAAACTTTAAATAATAACCGGCCGAGTGCGTGTCGGACTCGCGCACGAAGGGTTCCGTACCATTATCTATAAAACACCGCAAAAAAAAAACACGTGAATGTATGGGCCTTCCTTAATATGTATTTTGTTTTTTTAGTATTTGTTGTTATAGCAACAACAGAAATACATTATCTGTGAAAATTTCAACTGTCTAGCTACCACGGTTCATGAGATACAGCCTGGTGACAGACAGACGGACGGACGGACGGACGGACAGCGAAGTCTCAGTAATAGGGTCCCGTTTGGCACCCTTCGGGTACGGAACCCTATAAAAATATCCCGACAAATTGTAAACCTCCTTTTGTGAAGTCGGTTAATAAAAGCTCATTCTAGAGATACAGAACCGTATCAACAGCTGAGCTTCTAGACTTATTGAACATAACTTTAGGGTCTGTACACAGAATCTATGCTGTGATGGCGTCCACCTTAATTGCTACGATTAATTAACTAAAAATAATAATCTAAACGCCAGAGGATAACTAAAGTTGAGCGTCGTCGCGCGCCGCCATTATTTAAGGTAGCCCATTAATTAAATTAAATTAATTAAGTTGTTTATTTTCCAGACAAGTGTCCAATATAAAAATGACAAAAGTTAAAAATAGTTACAAATATTAAAATAATAAGTAATAAGATTCAAATTAATTATAGCTACATGTCAATTAATTAATGTCCCCACCGCCTTTACATGGACATGAGTAAAATGAGCCCTTCACCACGCTGGCTAAGTGCGGGGTGGGGGAGGGTTGTCGGGCTCGTGGCCAACCCGACTGTCAGAAGTTGTCAAGCTGCCCTAAAGGCCTCTGACACAGCTTTACGGCTACTACCACCGAGTAGCGCTAGTAGCCGGGACTCACAGCTTCACGTGTCGTCCGAAGCACGAAAACGGAAGTTAAGTTGCTAAGGCGCCCGATATCGCTAAAATTAGCAACTGGATTTGTGGTTGTTGAAATTTTCACAAATTATAAAATAAAGTGTATATATATAATGGCGTAAACTGCAGCGCGACACTTTCATCTGTGCAAAATTTTGCACAGACAAATTTTAGATATTTTGATTACCAATTTTTACACATAAGAACCATACCAGCGTTCCTTGTGGAACCCCTGGAATAACTCGTTTTAGGTAAAAAACAACTTTTTTTCATATAGTTTCCAATGGCATTATGATGTTTTCAAACACATTTTTTTAGCAAAAGGACGGTTGTATAACGTATATTTTTTCCGGATTCAGGAAGTATCTCAACCTGCTGGAATAACTTTTTAAAGATGGGCATTTTGCTGGACAATCGTCTTAATACAATAACATCTTTCTCCTATAAACAGTACAAGAGCCACGTCCGCGTTCACAAGAAGACGCGGCACGTCTGTAGCCGGTGCCCCGCTACATTCAAGTCGAGCACGGCTCTGAGCGCCCACCGCGATAGACACGACGGCAATAGACGCCACCGCTGCGAGTGGCCCGGCTGCACGCTCGCGTTCTACACGAGCGGCGGGCTCATCAAGCATATCAGGGTGCACACAGGTATACAACTGCGTTACTGTTCTTACTGAAGGCTTCAGACACCACCGAGGGATTCTGCTGCAGTCTATTCGTGATAAGAATGCAGTGAAATTTAAATTTATTAACTCACAGGATAGGACACAACCTTCGCGTTCGAAAGTTTGCCTTCAACTGGTCACTGTGAACTTGGCTCGATAATTAAATCAAATCAAATCAAATATTTTATTTAACAAATTACAATTCTCATTATACATAGATGCTTGCAGACTCCACACTAGGTATAACCTGTCTCGTGGAGTCCTGACCAATTTTGAGTTTACTTAATGCTTAGTTGCTAATCGTGAGCCGGGTATATATATTTTTTTAAATAATAATCGAGAAAAGATTGCACTTTTAGATAAGCTAAACATAGACAAAAGTAAAAAATAAATTAAATTAAATTAAAATGACAAAAGACCAACAGTTATAATAAATGTAAATATATGTAATATAGGTTTATTGTTAGATTATATACATACATAAAATATATAGGTGTGTAGTGTATTTTTTTTAAAGGTTAGATACATATGGATAGGAGAGCTTCGGTGTTTTCATAGTCTAGTGTCGATAGCCATTTTGTCAATATAGTCTTGGCTTCGGGGATGCTGGAGTTTTGGATATCGGTGTTCTTAGTTACATTATAGATGAAAGGGAAAGAGAAGGAGCTAAAACGCTGCGCAAATGCAGAGCGGACAGTGGGTGTTGGCACCCTGTACACTCGTCTGGCTAGTATTGAGCTATATTCCTTAGAATTTATCGTTAGTTTGTGCGTAAATAGCGCAGCGCTACTCTCAAGATATAGAGTTGTCGGACTGACAGAACCGATTGAATTAGAAACGATTTGATTGGTTACGGGGCGTGGCTAGGCCGCCGGACAGTGATGACTTTACCGCATTCTTATCACGAATAGACTATAGCAGAATGACGGCTCAGTGACGCGGGGATGCTCAACTTGAGGTCGACAAGACAACATTGTGAAGGCCTCTGTGGCGCTCTAAGTCTTGGATGTTTACATGTTTGTGATGTCGCTGTTTCTGGAGCACTATTTTTCAATCGCTCTTTTGCAAACGAGCGCTCTTTTCTACCGATTTTCGTTTGTTATATTCAATTCTCTCTGCAACGATTGCTCAGAACCACTCGTTGCGCAAGTCATACGGAGCGAATGAAAAACAGGACCTCTGGTTATTGTCTGTATATATATAGTCTTGGTTATATAGCCAGTAATTCCATTTTCGCCCATCTTCACAGGTGTGTAGAACTATGATTTCCATAACCGTAAGAAAGTCCAAGACGTAATGCGCGTAATGTCAAGGCGATGACGCTTCATAAATCCCTCTCTACACTCAGGATTCCTTTCTAGAATATACCACGCCGTAACAAGTATACTTTGCGACTTGTAATAAACTTGGTTTACTTACGTTTCAGGTGAGAAACCTTATGTGTGCACTGTGTGTAACAAAGGTTTCACCGGCAACAATAACTTGAAAGTGCACATGAGGGTACATGGGCTCGAATTGGTGAAGAAGAGAGATGCAGAAAGTAGCGCGACAGATACGTACTTTTATAAGTGAAAATTTTGATGAACCATGAGATGGTTTCTTTTGTACACCCAGTTGTAAAAGAAAAACAATAGTATGAGAATATTCTATTGTTTTTAGGGTTCCGTACCCGAAGGGTGCCAAACGGGACCCTATTACTGAGAATTCGCTGTCTGTCCGTCCGTCCGTCCGTCTGTCTGTCACCAGGCTGTATCTCATGAACCGTGGTAGCTAGACAGTTGAAATTTTCACAGATGATGTATTTCTGTTGCCGCTATAACAACAAATACTAAAAATCAAAAGAAATTTAATATTAAGGGGGGCTCCCATACAACAAACGTGATTTTTTTGCTCATTTTTGCTCGATATTGATAATGGTAGCAGGTAGACGCTTAAAATGTTCACAATATATTGAGTATATTATTTACTTATAAAAAATAATAATAATAAAAAAACAATTAATATTTAGAGCGGGCTCCCATACAACATGTTTTTTTTTTTTTTGCGGTTTTTTATATATAATGGAACGGAACCCTTCGTGCGCGAGTCCGACTCGCACTTGGCCGGTCATTAAATATACTTGTTGATGTTTTAATAAAAGCACAATGTACAAATAGATCTTTTAATACTTGTAAGTACCATTTATAAATAAATGATCATAATAATAAATAATATCACGTAGGTAAAAGAAGTCTTTGGCTAGGACAGGAAAGTAAACTTTTGTAGAAAAGTTTTGTCTTCATGTAAATTACATTTATCAAGGTACAAATACTACTAATGTCAATATAAATTAGCTTAATCTACTTATACAATAAATATTCGTAAACATACACTAAACGGCAGCTCGATTTCGTGCATTATTTCCAGGAAATAACATAAATCATGTACCAAACACTAGTTTACCTTAATTCATACTTACAAACTTACTGCTATAGAAACATACAAAACATTAACCAACTAAAGATTGAATCAGTCTAAAAAGCTACCAAAATCTCCCTAAATTCACTAGGATCGAATAGTTAACTCGAGCCAAGGATATGATAAAGGAAAACTAAAAAAAATATAACCCATTAAAATATCCCTTCTGTAGGGCACGGGCCTTCACGCGGTTTGACTAAGATTGAGCCAAACTCCACCACGCTGGCTGAGTGCGGGTTTTGGTGGACGGGTATGGAAAATAAAGTGGAAAAGGAAAACTTATCATTATCATTTAGAAATACAAATACATACGTGTAACATAAGATACAGCTTACTGGACGATTCCTACAAATTACTTTGTTAAATAAAACACAGTTTCTTGGCAAGTACCTAGATGAAGTAACAGATTTTAACCATTTAACTAACCTACCTAATCTACGTTGGATCTGTCCAATCAGGAGGCCTTACTTAACCTTTACTTTACAGCGATTCTTTACAAAGATCTTAAACTCAACATCATCATGAAAACCATATCCAATCCATAATAGGCTGTATTTTACCTCAGGGAGCACTTATCCAGTGGATAGCGCATAGATACATTTTCCTTTGAAACACAACTCACCAATTTACGGGCGGCGCGGGGGACGAGGTAAGAGAGCTGTGATTGGTCAGCCGCTGCGAAACTGTCTGGCGGCCAGTCATCGTACATAGGTTGCGTATGCGAACGTTTGGCGAATTGGATATTGGATGGTCTCGAATTTACCAATACTCGTTATAAGGCGGTCATGGTAATTTCGGATAAGTTATGGGTTCCAAACGGAATGGCCATAATGGTTGTTGTAAGCCCCCAGGACCAAAAACACACATTCAAATGCATGAACCTGCAACGTATCTCTGGGACACAAACTTTAGATTTTTCGAAGTACCGACTGGTAATCATAATAAATCATAACACTTTTGTGATGTTACGACTTGAGAATCGGTATAAGTACTAATTTACTTTATGGTATGGAATCATGGAATCCCAAAATAATACCAAAAATAAAATCTTTTTCCTCACACCACACATTTTCGTCAACTTAGTAAGTACAGTCATTCGTTTGCAGTAATAGGGAGCTTGCCCATTGCCGCCGTTCGGGAAATGTGAACTATGAGCCATTAAAACCTAATAAGCTTACATAAGAATCATACCACTAACATCTATCCCGATTATTCCCGATACCTTTAAACGTTTGAAGGACATTCAACAACATCAGAGCACAACCCTATTTGACACATTACAAAATCTCGCTCTTATTACCTTTCGAAGGTATCGGTCCGGATCGATGTTGGAGATGAAGAAAAATGCGCCAGGAAACTTTAAAGCACGCGACTCACGGCTGTACGCATTCGCGTTGAGTATGTCCACACCGATATCAGTGAAAACAACAATATCAAGATGGCGGCGATACTTGTCAGGCTTAAATGTCGTTCCCCCTGTGCGCGTGCGCGTTGGGTATGTACACGACGGTGTCGCGCGCCCTCTCCGCGTCCAGCAGGGACCCCACGCTGCCCTTCTTGGTCTTCGGCGCGAGCGGCGGCGGCGGCGCCTCGCTGCACACGGACCGGCTATCGGAGCCGCGGCTGAGGGGTTAATAAGCATCATAACCAGAGATCGGAATTCATCATCATCATATCAGCCCGTATCATCCCACTGTTGGGCATAGGCCTCTCCCAAAGCACGCCACTCGCATCTGTCCCCCGCCATTCTGGTCCACTGCCTACCGGCCACCTTTACAATATCATCTGACCACCGGGCCGATTTAATTTATTAATTTAATTTAATTTACCCACATGGTATCATCCTCATATTATTCAAATTGACATAATTTTTTAATTTAATTTTTTGACATGTAACATACTGTTATGAATAAATGATTATGATTATCATGATGGTCTGCCAGCTGCTCTTTTCCCTGTTCGCGGCCGCCACTCTGTTGCTGCCTTGGTCCACCTTCCGTCCTCCCTTCTGACCAAATGTCCCGCCCATCGCCACTTGAGCCCCGCGATCCGCGTTCCCACGTCTGCGAGTTTGGTAAGTCTACGGATTTCAACGTTAGGTACGCGGTCCATGGGACTGATGCCTAGCATGGCACACTCCATAGCCCTTTGTGAGATCGGAATCGGGTGCGTGAAAATACCTAAAGTTTGCAGCGGCAAATAACATACAATCACTTAAGTTGAACCGGTTTTGAATTTTACCGGTTCAGTTTGTTTTTTTGTTTTGAATGTTCCTTACCTTTGAAACACCGAACTATAAACATTTGCAAGCTGCTAATACAGTTTTAAATTAATTAATTTTTGTTTTCTACTTTTCCGGTTAAAACAGGGAGAGGTGGATAGGGGACAGGCGGACGGCAGAAAAATAGAGGGCCATACCAGCCATGTGGGGGGATGGGCAGTACTATATTACTATACTAGTACTGCCCACCCATCAGTAAAACGCAGTAATAACCAAAAAGTGGTTCTGAGAGAGTTTGAGTCACCATGTCTTAGCGTCCTAGGAAGAAACGGGTAAATCAGCGCGAAGCTCGCTGATCAACACAGACATAGGTAGCTAAAGACAGAAATAACCGGCAAAGTGCCAATGGGACTCGCGCACCAAGGGTACCGATCACACTTGGATAGCGTAACACGTGTAATTAGGTTTCCACATAAAAAAACTAAAGTGTGATGTCATCCATGTAAACCAAATTGAATATTTTTTAGAAAGACAGAAATTTGCAGTTTTCAGATTTTTCCCTTTACTTGTGCTATAAGACCTTCCTTCATTCCAAATTTCATGACCCTAGGCCAACCGGAAGTACCCTATAGGTTTTGATTCCCTTGCGAGTTCCAAGCGAGTTCATACAAATTCAGCAAAATTATGACATAATATCGCGGTATCTTTTGATTGCGTGGACCTAGAAGTTTAATTTTTTCACAGCTCCAAGGGACCATAGACCTGAGTAATCGATATTAATTTCAACATGATACCTCCACGCGTTCCTGAGAAAAGGGGTCATGACAGACGGACAGACAGACAGACAGACGGACAACAAAGTGATCCTATAAGGGTTCCTTTTTTCCTTTTAAGGATCGGAACCCTAAAAATAGAAGACTCAAACACGCTGAATTGTATGAGAACCAAGCGTGTAACTTTTCCACTACCTACTGTGACGTCAGGAGCGCTTTTTAGTGATGGGTTGACATGTTATGGCTATCTATCAACTAGATGCTAGGCAATCACTAAGGGACAAATTCAAAAATATCAATATACTTACTGTTACCTGTCAATACATTTATGAAAATATCATGTATACCAGAAAAAACATAGGTTTATTTAAGACTTTAGGTCATAATCATAGTATTAGCACTAGAAATAGAAATAAGATAACTATGCCCGCGTTCAGACTCAGTAAGGTTGCTCACTCTTTTATGGGAGTATGTGTTAGTTTTTATAATAAAATACCTAATGAAGCAACGGACCTACCAGAAAGGAGGTTCAAAAACTATGTCAAAAACGGCCTATTGAAGAAGTCATATTACAGTGTAAAAGAATATTTAGATGACAAAACTGCATGGTCTTTACCATCTCAGCGCACAGAAATCCAAAGAGGGGCGATGGACTGAGTCAGTACGTCTCTCCTCGGTGTATTTCCTTAGACTTAAGTAGAAATACATAACATTGTATTTTTAAGGCTCTGATATTTTAAAAGAGGTACGGGGGAGGTTTCTTGCCCTTCTTTGCTCCATCCCTAAGCCCACAACTTCCGAACGGGCGGTAGTATACAAAAATATTAATATTATATTGACGTTGACTAAGTAATATGTATGATTTCATGGTCAATAAAAATTTTGAACTTTGAACTTTGAACTTTGTTAATCGTGAAACCGAGTCAAAGGCGCGTGCCAAATCGTTAATCTAAATCTATGTTTGTGCTGATCAAGAATAACTATGTATTTAACTCATTTAATCCAAAACGGCCATTACTGCGTTTTACTGATAGGTGCGCCGAGCACATACCTGGAGCCAGCAACGCTCAGCTTCTTCAAGCTGCCCCCCGCGAGCGAGCCGTTCGACGCGAAGTGGGCAGGCAGCAGGGGCACGCGCTCTTGCAGCGAGCGAGATGAGTGAGGCCCAGGGTCCCCGCAGGTGCTGCCGGATTCTGACGGCGCGGTTTCGGGGCAACCGCCGTTTTCGATCCAGCCCTGTATCCTGGAAGGGAGAGATGACGATATGAAAAGGTTGGGTGGGTGCAGTTTTTGATAGGCGCCGGCTCCCAGCGTGCTCGCTTCGAGTCGACTGATTGTCGATTGACTTTTGTCAGCGCTAAGATTAGTGATTCGTTTTTGAGAAACCCGGTACGGCATGGAGGATGTTGGATTCTGAGTCATTCTCTCCTTTTGACTTAGCTGGATAACCTCTGACAGTCGGGTTGGCTTCTAGCCCGACACTCCTCCACCAACACTGAGCCAGCGTGGTAGAGTATAGCTCAATCTTACTCATATCCCGTCAAAGGCCTGTGCAAATTTTAGCAAGGTTCTGGCAGAATATCAGCGTTGCAGATCCTCTGCAACACATTTTGCTGAGTCAGAGCCTTTTCTCTGTTTACAATGCATGTTTTTGATACTGCTGCTGAATTAATTGTTTTCCTGTCAAACGTGTACCTATTGTAAAAGGTGATAAAGTGATTATCTATCTATCTATTTTGTTTTAGGTGGTCTATCTGTATTAGTATAATATAGTATCTGCGCTAGGGCGCAAACAGCCAGTTTTGGCTTTGCCGGTGCCGAAACGCCGCCACGCGTGCTACAGGCAAACCGGATTTTTCGCTCTCGCTGTAGCCACTGCCATGCTATTCCGTAGACTGGCTGGGTGTAATAGTAATAGTTTATTGCAAAGTCACAAATATTCACAAGGTGGTAGAACAAAGGTAGGATGAGGTGATGTTGTTACCTGAGCGTGATCTCATCAAACTTGGGCCTCTGCTGCGGCACGTGTTGCCAGCAGTTGCGCATGAGTGCGTACATTGCCGCGGGGCAGCCGGCAGGCGCGGCGAGTAAGGAGCCGCCGCGCACCATCGATATCACCTCCTGGTTGCTGTAACTAGGGGGACGGAGCTAGTGTTATTTATGAATATTTAACATGTATTATTCGATTCAATGAAGAAACGTCAAGTCAAGTGCTTTTTGAGTTTAATACAAACTGTAACCCCCTATTTCCCCCCTTGGGGAATTAATTTTGTCAAACCACATCTCAGTGCTACCCTACGCTACAAGGTACCGCTGCTGTACTAAGTTTCATGGCTCTAGGTCCACCGGTTTAGGCTATGCGTTGCCCGTAAGCCACGCATAGTAGATTGTATTTGTATTGAGCAGTTCTGGTGGCCATGTGTGGTCTTCATCATCAGTTCCGCATCACAATATTATGCTTACCATGAGTAAATGCAAGAGTTATTATGGAAAACACAAAAATTGCATAGGCACAGGTATGCCTATAATATTTGAAGAGTTCCCTCGATTTCTCCAGGATGCCATCATCAGAGCCTGACCTGGTGTCAATGAAACCAATGGGAAGGTAAACCCGTTCAAACAAAAAAATGATCTTCCAAATCGGTTCATCCGTCTAGGCGCAATCGGGGCACATACATAAAAAAAATATCCCGACGAATTGTAAACCTCCTCCTTTTGTGAAATCGATTAAAAATGGCGTCTTTGATTATCATAAACGCTATTGCTATGGCTACTTATCTGAGATGCATAATAAACACATCATTATTTATACCGCAATACACACTCAGTTTTCTTTTCACACATCACGCTCCAACTTTTACTTTCATTGCTACTCAGAGATTGATTACTGTTGAAACGTCGCGCGATCTTCACGGTAATTAACTTGTCAATTTGATTGTTTTCTCTTCACAGCAATTCGCATTTACTAAATCTGACACGTTTTGCATACTTACTTACCACCAGATTACATGCATGCAATCGACGTTCCACAGTAAATAAATAGACTCGTAGCGTCGTCGTACGTAAAAACAACTTCTTCAAGCATAAACATTTACATACAGGCACATACATTGCTTCTGGCCCCACACTAGGATACCCTGTGTCGTGGGAACCAGAAACAGCGACATCACAAACATGTAAACATTCAAGACCTGGGGCCTTTTTTTTGTCCCCAGCCGGGATTCGAACCCGGGACCTCTCGCATGGTAGGCAGATGCACAACCGCTCCGCCACAGAGGTCGTCAAGATTTCCTTTCATGATACTACCAATTACGTGACTTTGCTGGTTTGACGGACCTTCAACTTACGCCTAATCAATTCATTTAGGTACCTACTCAAAATAATCTCCAGGTGCAGGTCGCGCCAAGAAACAAGGCGCTACTTCGTGATTCGGACTTGACTTGACTAGGCTCAGACTGAGCGGTACCATGATGAGATGATGAACAGAATGGCTTCGTCCAGGGGCCGAATTCTACTAAGTTCACAAGCATACGACAAGCCTGGCACAAACTTCAATACGAGGTATTTGGTATTCTACTAAAACCGGATCCAATTCAGAAGCGCAAGCGTGAAGCCAGCGTACTTCGTATGCTACTGTCCAAAACGTACTTACCCTGGAGCCAGTGAATTGGATTCCGGTTTAGTAGAATACCAAATACCTCGTATTGAAGTTTGTGCCAGGCTTGTCGTATGCTTGTGAACAGTAGAATTCGGGCCCAGAGTGAATGCGCGGTGCCTTGGGCCTATGACGGGCACGGGGAGGAGGGCCGCTCTTTAAAGCCGCTACTCCTGCGGCGATCTATGAAGAGGAGCGGTCGGAGCAATATCGGAGCTGCTCTACACACACACATGCCTGTGCAAGGAAGGAATCGCTACTTCCGCCACTCAATATCCAACTCAAAGTCTAAAACGCTAAATGTAATTTACGATAGCTGCCCATGCCGCAGGGCGAGCCATAAAAATTGTCCCTGCTTGCCTACACACTTCACAATCAAGGAAGCCATTCAAAGTCATCCCCACTTTATGACCGCCCCCTTCCTAGATCGGCGCAGGAGCAGGCAAGTGAATAGCGGCTTTTAGCCACACCCGCCTGTCTTAGTCAATCAGTATAAACGCGAGCGGGGCGGTTTCATTTGTTCAATATTTCACGCCCGCCTTAGCCACCGCGCACGCCCCTCACTCTGGACGAAGCCTTCTCTAGAATCTACAGACTAAAGGCAACTAATTGTCTCACCCATAGTACGGCTGCAGTCCATAGCTGTAGATCTCCCATAAGACGACGCCATAGGACCAAATGTCACTCTCTGTGGTGAACTTGCCATACAGAATGGACTCTGGGGGCATCCATCGCACTGGCAGCAGGCTTTTAGATTGCACCTGCAATCATACATTTGTTAATACACTTTGATTAGGCCCAAATACAACCGATATCAGAATTTAACAGATACTTGACCGGAAAGGCTATGATAACAATCGTGAATGCAATAAATGACACAGTCATGATAACACTATCACTCTTATCTTAATTTCTAAGAAAATTTATTTAACAAAATAACTCACCCTGTAATAATCGGAACTGTAAATATCCCTAGACAGACCAAAGTCTGATATTTTCACCACAAAGTCATCTGACACCAGACAATTTCTTGCAGCCAGATCTCTGTGTACATAATGATGTGAGGCAAGGTAGTGCATTCCTGAAGCGATGTTCAGGGATATGTTGAGGAGTCTCATGGCCGGCAGACCTTTACCTGAAGGCGGTGCCCGGCCCATAAGGAACTCGTGTAGGTCTCCCCGAGCCATGAACTCAAAAAGCATACACAATGGTTCTTCTCTTAGAGCCACACCAACAATGCAAACAATATTATCATGCCTCAATTCAGATATCAAATCTATTTCCCTCCTAAAGTCTTGCTGTGTTTTCGCCGACGCGTTTTCTTTTAATGCCTTCACAGCAACATAGAGTGTGTCACCATTTTGCTTTAATGCTCCTTTGTAAACTTTCCCAAAAGCCCCTTCGCCAAGCTCTTCCAAAAACTTGATTTGTGACAAAGAGTACTGGGGCACTCTAAGTGCGCCATTACCTCTTACAGGTCTCGACTGTAAGTGGGGCTGGTTACTGGAGTTCTGATTGGCCAACAGCTCATTCATCTCAATAGGTGAATTAAGTCTGGAATTACCATAAATGTTCTTGTCAGCATTCGGTAGATTTATATCCCGTATTGTTGCTGGGCTATTTTTGCCTTTATTTCTAAAGCACAGGCAGATTATAAACCCAATGATAGTCATCATCAACAACAGGAAGACTACGACTATGTAGATCCAGATTTTGTGCGCACATTTTGGTATGTCACATAATACTTTTTCGAATTTCCCGTCTTTATCAACAACACACCAAGGTTGTCGTTCCATACCACCTGGGTTTCTGCAGTAGCTGTGCCTACCAGCCAATTCTGGGTGTTTATTAGGCTTTGCAAACAGTTGTTTTGACCACTCAATGCAGTTCATACTGTTGCTTGCTACAGCAACTCTTCCTAAGTAACCATTTCCATTTTCCCAGTAGCATTCATCGTCGGAAGCCATGACAGCTCCAATACCACCTATCTCCAAGCAATCTGGATCTTCTTCAGGTAAGTCCTGACATTCTTCCAGTGTCAACTGTTGACCAATGTGTGGATGTCTCTTGGCAATGGCATACTCTGTAGTGCACAACTCATTTTCTAGTATTTCACAGTCTTTCTTACAAACTCTTCTCAAAACTGTGGAGTTGTAACGGTAATTGAAGGATACACTGATGTTGGTTACTTTGACTTCAGAATCTGGTAAGCTGCCTTGAGGCAAAACAATTTGTGATTCATCAGCGTCACTGGTTGGTTGCGTCAGACCAAAGAGTAGTTTGGCTTCTGACATGAAATTCTCATTGGTTGTGATAGGGTCCCTACATATTGGGAAGGTAGAGTAGCAGAGGCTGGGCAGAGCATATTCCTCACAGTTTGAACTGATATCATTAGAATACTGGGTCACCTGAATAGCTCTTAGAAGCTTCTCTTCAATGGCATTTTGTGTAGTGCCATAGGGAATGTAAACAAATTGTGCTTTTAAATGTGCCGCACAGATCCTTCCAAGATATTCTTGGCATATTGGCTCTAATATCTTGGGTGTAGGTGTAGATTTCAAAACTGTTACATTGGATTTTAATTCTTCAGACTCTTGTGCTGGTGAGGTTTTGGTTTCAACAGGTTTCGCTTCAGATTCTGGGAACAATGATGTGTATGTGGGTATTTCAAAGTTATCTATTGCTTTAGTGTCAACTTCTAACCGTGTTGTTTGTTTCTTGTCATAATTTTGCTTGATGACGCAGGTGTAGCTTCCTTCATCATATTTTGTGATGTTTTTCAGTCTCAATTGTGTCACAATGGTCCCATTTGATGTGTCAATTTTGTTAATAGTTCGGGTGTTAGGCAGGTCTGTGATGTGCTTATTATCCTTCTGCCAGTACACCCGGACATTTGTCATCAAGGTTTGAACTAGATGTTCGGGTGGAAATTCCTTCAGAGATGTTTCTATCTTTTCCTTACTCTTTACAGATACTTTCGTGAAGTTCATGAGAGCTTCGCATTTCAGCTTGACATCGCTCCCGGCTGGCCTTCTCACGACCGCAGATATGTTTTTTGTGAAGTGAATATCCAGCTTTATGTATACCTTCTGTTCTCCTGTGGTGTTCTGTTTGAGTAACGACAGTGAGTCTAGTTTACCAGGTAAAGAAGAATGACTTTCACTTGCGAAGACGCACAAAATAATAAATGCACAAAAATACTTCATCTTCATGACTGATGTTTTCCATCACACTTTCACATAAACACTAGTGCTAAGCTTAGGAGTGAAATTATTGTAGCGGTCATTGCGAAACTGCATTAATAGAGACACGATTTTCATTCAGAAATATCTAGTTTGTATGGTAAATAAATAAAAAATAGTAGCCAGAAAAAAACAGAGACGTCTATCCTCCATTTACAATACGAGAGTGACATCTGGAGTTGCCTGTTCTTTAGACAAAAAAAACTACCAACTCCAAAACTCGTACCTAACTTGAGCGTGATTGATCACGCTCATATTAAAATGAAAAATACATGATGGAATAAAATGTTTCTCGCTTTTTAAAATCTAAATACAGAATTACAGATTACATAAACTTTTGACTAGGTGAAAATAAACTCTTCTGTGTCAGTGTCAGTCAGCGTAGAACCCTGAGATAGAACCTAGCAACCTAGCAACACATGCTCTCTATCCGCCCTTTGATATTCATTGGGCGGGCCACCCTCCGTTCTTTGTTTCCGGTTTTAGGTTTACTTCTAAATGCCGCTGCTGAATTATTATGATGAGCCAAATGGGATGCTAAGGTTGTAAAATGCAAAATAAAATTTCAATTTGTTTTACAAGAAGAAGACAGTGTAGCTCGCTCGTTTAATAAATTGAATTCGATAAAACTTATTCTAATCAAGTAATCACATTCACTTGAGTTCAAGTTCAAAAAATCTCCTAGATCATTCGATCTCTTCTTCTATTTCTTCCTTCAGGACTATGCCTCCTAGCAGCGAAGCATCGGGAGGCAGCCACTCACAGCTTGTGTCCTCTGACGAGCACACCTAGAATAGTAAGCATAGGTAGGTAGGTACATAATATAAACATTTATACTTATGTCCAATCTCATGCTGTGTGTAATCTTGAAAACGTCGTGTCGTGCGTTAAAATGGACTAAACTACTGTTAAAGTCTTTACAAAATAAAAGGCCCGTTTTGACAGTACACGCCCATGCCATGAAGTTTCAGCCCCTTCCGCGTATGTACCTAATAGAAGCGGTTTTCCTAGGTGCAACTTGTACGCTTTGCTTGTACGCAACAGTTGGCTTTTATTACCTTCGCATTAGGGGTTAAAACTTCATGGGCGTGAACTGTAAAAACGGGCCTTTTATTTTGTGAAGACTTCAGGTAGGTAGACTAGGTAGGTACGGTGTATTTACCTACGGATCTCTCCTACTGACACTCGTGTACGCTTGTCGGGGATAGTCCTAAAGAGGCAGGTAACGCGCTTGACGTCAATAGTAGCTGATACCATAATATTTATGGTTTACTGGAAGAAATCCCCTGTTAGAGATCTAATCTAAGTAGGTATTACCTACCTGACACTTGCAGTTCTGCGCCTCCACGTAATGGTAGATCTCTGTGCCGGGCTCCACGTTAGGGTCGCAGTAGTTCAGCTTGAGCGAGGTGGCTTGCCGGTCGCCGTGCACACAGACCGGGTGGTGCGACTCCTTGTACGGGAACTGCCAGTCAGAGATCTGGGGGCAAGCAGGCATAGTGTGATGCCGTTTCCAAGACGGGGTGGCAGAGGCACTAGCCAGTTAATTAATTTTGCATGACAGGGGGCTAGCTCATTTCTGCAGGTTTGGTTGGTTTCAGACGTCACAATAAACAAAACAGAAACACACAGTTTCTTAACAGTGTTTTTCCATCATCGTTAAATAGAACGACCCTAAGTACTGTAGGTACTGATAAATACTTATCTCATTGGTACATTGTCAGCACTGGGAATCGCCCTCCTACGTAAGCAAGTACGGCTCTAGGAGGGGGAAGATTTTGAATATAAATGTAGGGGAAGGGGGACAGACGTCACTTCACGTCACATAAACACGAACATTTGTATCTATTCTGGTAGCCAGCAGCCTGATACCCTGTACCGTCGTGGAGCCAGAAGCAAAGCAGTGACGACAGAAGAAAAAGTACGTAAACAAACAACACTCATCCAAGACCAAGTCACAAGTTCAGGGGCCCGAGTTCATAACAATTATGAATAACAATCGCTTGATCCCGGGGGTGCAAGTTGCCACATTTAACATAATAAGTATTAGTGGCTCTGTGAGCTGTAGACCTCGCGAGTATGTTGGTGGGAAAGCTAAAACTGCTAACACACAAACTATAACCCAAATAATTTTCTTTCAATAACATATACAAACTTATGAATGTATCTGGTTACGTACATGCAGTATGAAAGTAGCCGCACCAATAACTTTGTAAACTACATTTTGCGATCTATAATACAACCTATTGACTTTTTATTAAAATTATATGATGTATTCTGTTTCACTCTCATGGTCTTTACAAATTCAACGACACCTCATTTGTTAATATCCATCGAGCCGTTTGGGTTGTAGCGTACATTTTAAAACCCCGTATCTCCGCCATTTTGAAAAAAATCAAAAAACTGGCTCGACAAAAAAAACTATCTAGGTACTCACAAAATTTCACGTGAATCGGTTGAGAAGTATGCCCTGTAGAGGAGAACAGGAAAACAAACAAACATACGAAAGCATTTTTGGCCAATCCTGAAACGGAGACGCTTCGCTCGCTCGGTCAATTATAGTTATCTGTGATTTAACTTTTACTCAGGCCCGTCGTCAGAAAAATCACTAACCTCATAAGACAAACAGTATCCCCAACAGCTCATGATCTTCACGTCGTCCCAGCATCGTCGTCCGTTCATGTCGGTCTGCATGGCTTTATGCGTGTAATGACGCAGCTTACACCTTGTGCTGGGGATGCAGCTGACCTGGAGCAGGCTCCAGGCTAGGAGGCAGAGCGGGAGGATGGATCGCGCTTTAGAAGACATCCTGGGGGGTTAGGTTATTTTAGATGGTGCGGTTGCAAAACAACTCACCTTGACCTTGACCACAGATAAAAGGTCAAGCGCGAATCGATCTAACACACCGAGGGTTCCGCACACAAATCGCGTTTTGGTCTCAAAATCCGTTTTTTTTTCAGCGGAATATACGGCAGTATGTTTTGATTGCGTTGATATCTCGTCCGTCAACAGGCTGCCGTTCTGTGAGCAGCAATCAACTCAGGGGGTTCCCTGTAAGGCATATGATGATGATGATGACGGTGGAGATTTTAAACCGTTATGGCATACGGGGCCCGGTGAATGATTGGTTCGTCTCATACCTAAGCGAGCGTAAACAGAGTGTCCTGTTACCGACCATGGGGGAAAAAATGATCCTAAACAATGTAGAATCAAGCTGCCGCAAAACTAAAATAGGAGTGCCACAGGGTAGTATATTAGGCCCAATTTTGTTTTTACTTTATATCAATCACCTTCCGCTTTTACTAAATAATAAAATTGTTATTTTTGCGGACGACGTCTCTGTCTTTTTTAAATTTGAACGTAGTAAGTGTGGAGATTTAGCCAAAGAAATTAATAATAAGATTAGCGTTATTGTAGATTGGTTTAACTCTTTAAATCTAAGCACAAATGTAAGCAAAACGAAACTCATATATTTTAATAGTACATTACTTCAGAGGGAAGAAAGTGACAGTTCCATACCGAGATTATGGCATTTGCGCCACGAGCTTGCGAGGGGCGCAAACCATTTGAGGTATGGAACTGTACTTTATCCTGAGGTATGTATAGTGCTTTTTATTACACCTACGAGGAAAATTATAGACATAAATGCATAGAAATGTTATAAATGCTAAATCAATCGAAGTTTTTGCGAAAATGCGCGGGCTTTTCCTTTTTTTATTCGCCCGTTTCTGGAGTAGGCTAAGATCATAAGGTCATGCAGCCACTTCTTCCGTGATTCCGCGCGTTTTATATACAAAAATAATTTCGTTTTTAATTTTCTGTATGCACCAAGGAGGTTGGTAACTGGTAAAAAATAACTGTATGTGGCCAGTAACAATTTACTTGAAATTTAATTAGTAGACAGTTAAAGTCTCTTTGCAGTATGACTGCTGACAAATAAAAATAAAAATAAAAACCGGGTATGTAATGGAATTTCATACATACTTCCCATCCTTGGGTCGGAAGGATTTTCATACAAACTTCCATACCTTGGGATGAAAGGATTTGAAGGGCGGGATAAAGGCGTTTCTTCCCTCTAATTGGTATAATTAGTATGTATTTTCAGAGCAGGTGTGATAAAAAACATATAACACCTCTTTGCCACACCTTGACATTCACGTAAACGGACAGAAAATAGAGTCGGTCCCGCATGCAAAATTCTTGGGAATCCATACAGACAGTAACCTAGCTAGATTGGAAACGACACGTTGAAGTTCTTGAAGGTAGACTCAGCAGTTTCTGCTACGCATTGCGGTCCTTGAGGAGGATATCGACAAAAACAGCCGCTCTACATGCTTACTTTGCGTTTTTCCAGTCTAGGATTCTGTATGGTTTAGAGATCTGGGGGAGTAGTATTGATATTAGAAAGATCTTCATATTACAAAAAAGGGCAATTCGTATTCTTGACGACCTTAAGTCCAGTATGGATTCATGCCGCTGTTCATTTAAAAACCTTAAGATTCATACCATTACAGCACTCTACATAACAGAGTTATGCAAGTTGGTTAGGCGCTATCCCAAAAAATTTCCCCAGAGGCCACCTGGTATAAGTGAAAGGCTGAATAATAGACACCAACTGAATCTAGAAATCCCGTTAAGCAGAACAGTGTCGCACACACGTAGCACAAAGGTGACCGCTGTTAAAGTTTATAATAAGCTGCCTGAAGATATCAAGGCTTTATCTGGAATCTCCTTTTTTAATAAACTGGATCAATATCTTTTAGAAATGTGTCCATATGACTTATGCGAATATTATAATTATAATCTAAACCCTGCCCATTGTAAATTATGAAGTTATCAAACTCCACTATTATGTAATTATTCAGGATAATATAATTCAAATGATCGTGTATAAATTTATTTTTGAAGTAAAACTTCTTGGGGCACGGGGGTAAAATTTATTTAACCTCTCAACTGTGGGTTATTCATATATTTGCTTTTCAATCGCTACTAGCCGGGTGCTATCACGAGTGGCTAAGAAATGTAACGGAAATTGGAATCGGTGACGTCAGGGTCGGCTGAAGACTTTTAAAACCGCAACTATTTTCAATACGTTTTTAACTAATCAGATAAGATAATAATACATTCGTACAATAAAGAATGTTAATTAGTGAGAGAAAAACCTGATGAAACGTTAACAAATAAAAATTATTTTAAGCATTCTTCCACGAGTTCTTGATTTCCGGTATGGCCAAGATGGCGCCGCCGCCGCCGCCTGACATGACTCAAACTACTTCGTTCAACCTCTTTGTTGGAACCGGAACTTATGTTTGACAGCTGTGCGATGCGATCCATACAGTTTGTAAGAAAAGAGTTTCATCAATGTCACACGGGTCGATATGGATTTCTAAAACAAGCAAAGCAATGCATACATTTGAGCGAGACGGCTTAAAGACGTGACGTCAGATGGTATATAATCTGAGCGAGATGCAAATAGTAGTGACGTAGTGACACTATTGAATGAGTTAAGTATATCACCACGAGCGCGACAAATTGTAGATAAGGAATGGTGGGAAATAAATGACATGACGTATTAAAAGTAAGTACAAGTATAAAATAATTTCAAATAATCGGACGTCTGAAACTTAAAAGTAACTTGAAGCAGAGATTGGATCTCAAAATTGGAAATTTAAATCTCTTTTAGTATAGGTAGGTATAGGTGTATAGTATAGGTACCACTTAATGATCTAGCTACAGAAGTTTTACTTCTAACACGTGTACGGTGCTACACGCGTTTTTTTTTTATGACTTTGTGAATGTGTTTTAGACTGTATTATAATTATTACCTTGTTAGATGTTTAAATATATTTAAGTATAGATAGATGTTAAAATTAATTATCTGCTACACCCATATGGGTAAATTTACATGATACACTAGCTACTGTACTTCATAAGATCTTTATAAACGTGTAATTTATGGCAATAAACGACTGAACTGAACTGAACTGAACTGAACTGATGATGATGATATTTTTAAAGATGCTCAGACGATATCAAGGTGGATGTGGTTAGCACAGGAGATTGGCGCCATGTAGATTGATGTGGGTTGGGTCGTGCGTGCACATCCCCTGACGTTAATAATGATTGTTTTTAGAGTTTCCATACTTAACTGGTTCACTCTCAGAAGCACACCGGTCGAACAACCGAACAATAGAGAACAATAGATAGATAAGATGTGTCGACGAAGGGGTTAAAAGGAAATAAAACCGGCCAAGTGCGAGTCAGACTCGCGCACGAAGGGTTCCGTACCATTATTGAAACAAAAAGTAAACTTTAGAAAAAACCGACTTCCACAAACCCTATTTGATTAGATTGAGTTTAATACAAACTGTAACCCCTTATCCCCCCCCCCCCAGGGGAATTAATTTTGTCAAATCCCATATCAGTGCTACCCCACGCTACTAAGGAACCCCTGTACAAAGTTTCATGGCTCTAGGTCCATCGGTTTAGGCTATGCGTTGCCTGCCCGTCAGCCACGCATTGTATTTGTACCTAGTATTGAGCAGATCTGGTGGCCATATGTGGTCTTCATCAGCAGTTCCGCATCACAATATTATGCTTACCATGTGCATTTGCACGAGTTATTATGAAAAACACAAAAATCACTATAGGTCTAATCGGTCTAATTTTCCAAATCGGTCCATCCGTTTAGGCGCTATCGAATACGAATTGTAAACCTCCTCCTTTGGGAAGTCGGTTAAAAAAACCGCAAAAAACACGTTAATTGTATGGGAGCCCCCTTTATATTAAATTTATTTTGTTTTTAGTATTTGTTGTTATAGCGGGAACAGAAATACGTCATCTGTGAAAATATCAACTGTCTAGCTACCACGGTTCATGAGATACGGCCTGGTGACAGACAGACGGACGGACGGATATCTTGAGATTTTAAGGTACTTTCCCTCCAGGGCCCATTCGTTTGTTCCACCCTGTATATGTGTGATCTGTAACTGTATTTTTCATGAAATACCCAAAAAGTTTTGTTCAAATTATCATCTTATGTCAGAATAACTTTGTAGCTAGTTGAAAAATAACATTTGAATAGATTCAAAGCTTGCCGCGCTTTTAGGGCCTTTAGTACCTACTAAACGCCGCCGTAAGCAGCACTATCTACAACCTACTCCTACTGGAAAACGTGAGACACCCATCTAAAATTTCCGTACAATGAGGTTCACTCACTCATTATGTCAATGTCATGCAGACTGCAAAACATCATTTCAACGCACCAAAGAGTATTTAATTAAAACATCACTGGCAGCCAAACTTGAAGTGGCCAAAAGGAAAAAAATAATTTCTGAGCTCTGAGATTTGTATGAAAACAAAAGTAATTAAAAACTATTAATTTTATAATTATTTTCTAAAAGTTCTACAGACTAAATAGAGACGTCGTAATTCATCAATTAATATTTAAAGTCTTTGTAGAAGTCCGGGGACGACATTGCCATATCATTTAAATTTAGTTTCATTAAAAGAAGGCTTACCTACAAAAACAAAATGGCCTTGGTATAAACTTTTCAAGCGTGTTGTGAAGACGTATCTTGTACCGAGACCACTTTCAATTTGTAATATCTCTCGTATTTCAGTATTTGTGGTTGGTGCGGCAACAGATATACACATTCTGTGAAAGTTTCAGCTTTCTAGCTATTACGGTTCGTGCAGGCGGACCCGGTGACAGACGGACGGACGGACTGACGGACGGACGGACGGACGGACGGACAGCGAAGTCTCAGTAATAGGGTTCCGTTTGGCACCCTTCGGGTACGGAACCCTAAAAAGGAACCCATACAGGATCACTTCGTTATCCGTCTGTGTCTGTCTGTCCGTCTGCCAAGCAAGACCTTTTATAAAGAGAACGCGTGGACATATCAAGCTGAAAATATCAATTGCTCAAGTCCGTGGTCCCATGTAGCTTTGAAAAAATCAACCTTCTCGAACACTACGACCGTTTATACTGTAAAATTGTTGGATTTTCAATATACCCAAAACCTATAGGGCACCTACCTCCCGTTGGCCTACAATCATGAGGTACAAAGCAAGGTCTTATAGAACAATTAAAGGGAAAAATCAGAAAACTGCAAATATCTGTCTTTCTCCAAAAATATGTAATTTGAATGACATCATACTTACTTACTTTATTGCACAAAAACAGAATACAGACACTTAATAATGGAAAAAACCTTGTACAAAGGCGAGCTTATATCTAACAAGAGATCTATTCATCATACTTTTTGATTTAGAAACCTAATTATACCAATAACGAGGTAATAATCTCCAAGTGTGATCGGAACCCTTGGTCCGCGAGTCCTGCTCGCACTTAACCGTTTATTTTTGATGAGGTCTCTTTGTGGGTCTTACAATAACTAAACAACAAAAAAAAAACACGAGTATTCACGACACATCACTGCCTGTATATCAAAACACTTTGATCAAAATGAAGCACTGAAAACATTTCCCAATCCAGACACGCAATAGATAAAATAGAGGAAAATAAATAAACACCTTTCCTGGTGCTCTCTCTTGGCCAATGTGACATCGCTAAAGCACAAACTGCACACTTTATACGGATCTTAGGAAAATAACTCAATGAGTCCACCGGGGGCACTAGAATCAAGCTGAGAACCTCAATTGGTCGGTCAATAGAACGGAGATTCCTACAAGGCCTACGTCAGTTCCGTAACCTGCCACGTTTACTGTATGCCTTCGGCGCTGTACGTCAAGAGATTCCTCTCGGCCGGGTAAGCATGTTGACAATGGGGCTCAAGCCATTACCTTTGCGATTACGCCTCGTTAATTGACGGACAAAAATAACTTTATTTGAATATTCATCAAGTTACAGTTCCCTCTGAAAATGGGAAAGAAACTTTGAATTCTGCACAACACACATATACAGAAAAGTAATCGATACTAAATTACTCTTCAGAACTTTTATTTTCTGAAGAGTCGGACGGCGATATAAGCAATAACTTTTACTACACCTCTATATCTATAGAACTGCCCCCGATAGTAAGAAGGGCGCATCTAACATTTTTTCCGAAATTGAGTTGAATATAGGGCCGTGATCAGCAAAAAAAGACGCATCTGCTCATATTTTTTTTATTTGTCTAGCTCGTCCGTACACGGAGTTCTGTAACGTATAAGGGCGCATTTGTCAATGCATGATGTACGAGTACTAAGCCAAAAGGGCGCATTGGATATAAACTTAAATGAAAAGGCATATTTGCGTACATGTGTCCTTTTCTTTCGGAAAATTTCAATCACTTCAGAAATTGAAAAGACACATTTTCTTCTGAACGAAGTAGGTAAGACGTAAGTGATCACATGCGCCTTTGCAATCTATTAATTCACTTAGTTATTTAAACGCATGTGGCAAATGGGCCTATTCTATCTAGTATATCAATTAAATTTTTAGACGCATGTGCGGTAAATGCGTCCTACTTTGCTGTGAACTTTTTTTGTCGTCGCTGGAATACTACATTGGAAAGACGCTAGTGCACATAAGTGCCCTTTATGCTAAGCACTGGAGTCCCGATCGGGGCGGGAGGGGGTGGCGTGTTCGACGATCGATCAGTTGCGCCCGAGTAGTCTTGCAGAGAGCCTGTGTTGCTAAGTTTAAAGGACGTAAATGGCTATTTGCGACTTTTCAACCTGATATTGACTATTTTCAACCGACTTCAAAAAAAGGAGGAGGTTCTCAATTCGACCCGTATGTTTTTTTTTTTTTTTTTCTATGTTTGTTACGCGATTGCTCCGCCAATTATGAACCGATTTGAACAAATCTTTTTTCGGCGTATAGGTAATACCTCAAGGGTGGTCCCATTGACACCAGGTCAGGATCTGATGATGGGATCCTGGAGAAATCGAGAGAACTCTTCAAATATTATAGGCAGACCTATAGTGATTTTTGTGTTTTTCATAATAACTCGTGCAAATGCACATGGTAAGCATAATATTGTGATGCGGAACTGCTGATGAAGACCACATATGGCCACCAGATCTGCTCAATACTAGGTACAAATACAATGCGTGGCTGACGGGCAGGCAACGCATAGCCTAAACCGGTGGACCTAGAGCCATGAAACTTTGTACAGGGGTTCCTTAGTCGCGTGGGGTAGCACTGATATAGCATTTGACAAAATTAATTCCCCAAGGGAGGGGGGGATAAGGGGTTACAGTTAGTATTAAACTCAATCTAATCAAATAGGGTTTGTGGAAGTCGGTTTTTTCTAAAGTTTACTTTTTGTTTCAATTATTCTAACATTTTTTTGCTAAGAAGAAAAGGAAAATTCTTAATAATTCAATAAATAATTAAAATATAGAAAAATTATCGATTACACATTATAACATAATAGCAAACCCATTTTATTGCATCGATAGAATATGTTTATAGTTTTCCTTTGTGAGACAGCCAGGCATTAAAATATTTTTTACATAAAACATTTTTATCTCGGTTTGAACATGATGCTACATGCGCCTTTCTTATTATCGGGGGCAGAGAAGGTATCGATAATTACGACATTAGAGCTGGAATCAGGGTGAATAAATAAAAATGCCTTTTATTGGAATAAGTTATTTTATCATCACGAAAATATTTGAACTGCAACTTGCCATAACGTAAGCACACAATGACTATTACTAATCGAAGATTCGCAGTAGCAACAAAGACAAAGCCAATAAACAATTGAAAACTTCACGAAACAACACAAACACTTCACGATTATTAGCACAAGTCCACCCGCACATTTCAGTTTGTAGTAATCCCAAGAGTTGTGATTTGCTTCTAATTAGCGTCTTCCCTTCGGTACCCGTCGCGGGCATATCCTGTCTCGTGCCAAGTAGACTGCCACTGCCAAGGCAGCGAGGCACAGTGCTGCCACCGCACAGCCGCCGGCTACCGCCCGCAACCTGCCATACTCCGGTACGTGGAGAGAAACACTGCCAGAAGACCCCGCCAGACATTCCACCCGGATGTAGTAGCGCTCGCCGTCTTCTACTTCCGGTACTGTGAAAATGGAAATAGCTAAGATTAATAACTGGCCAAAAGTGGGTACCACCATCTGCCACTCCGTATGGGAAAAGGCGTGACGCTAGGCGTCTTTGTTAAGATGTCTAAGATGAATAACGTAAAGTGGTTCATCATAATCAGAGACTATAATGTATCCAATTGACTGCGCCTGCGGGGGAATGTGACTCGCCAAACGTTTGTTGTATTCAACGAACGTTTGGATACACAACCTATGTACGATGACGCGGGCCGCCAGACAGTGTCGCAGCGGCTGACCAATGACAGCTCTTTTACCTCGTCCCCCGCCGCCCGTAAATTGGTGATTTGTGTTAAGAAAAATGAATGCAAAGAAAAATGTATCTATACGCTCTCCACTGGATAAGTGCTCCCTGATCATAATGATGCTGCTAGAGTTACACAGAATGAGTCTCAACTCCTGGTGCTAAGCATCAAGGAATTTGACGGTTTTGTGCCGTTCCCGGTAACTCTAACAAATTAACATCTATACACGGGCACAAGCAGCTCTAATATTGCGTATGGCTCTATGTCGTGGCAACCAGAATCATCGACGTCACACACATAGACATCCTGGGGAGTATATTTCCTCCTTCGCAGCCAATACAGCAGCCATCTCATAAACCAAAGGCACTCACTAAGCAAGTAATTTTCAGCAGTATGCCTCGTCGCAAACAGCTTCCTCTCCTCTCCGACATAACTCCTCACGGTGCACCGGCTCTCGTCCACGGGATCCCGGTCCCACCTGACCAGGGCGCCTTCGTCCAGCAGTCGGATTGTAACGTCCAGATCATCGGAGCTGGGAGACTGGGTGACGGGCACCGCGTGAAATGCTGATCCCTCGCCGCGGACTTCTACTTCTGGAATGAGAATGGATTTTTCTTGTTCTTGATGTGATTTTTGTCTGTGTACTTGTAACCCCCGTTTTCTCCCGTGACAACCGTCTCTACATGGTTCCTAAATGAAGGGGTGAGCTCCCCAACCAATACCCAAGGCTCACTTCCGCAAATAATGAAAGTTACCCAAAAAATAGCCGACAAATATAGGCAACAAATTGTCGTTCAGCACCTTAGCCTAACGAGCGTGGGGGCAGGTTTTGTCGTGGAAGGTGCGCGACAGAGATGTTTAAAGCGCGTGCTGTCCTTCCATCTCTCGTCTCGCGATGTACAGTGCTAGGGGCGCGGTACAAAGTGTTGATGACTTTGTATAACATTGGCTAAAAGTGGGCACATTAGTGCCACTACCCTGTATGGGGAAAAGGCGTGTTACCCATACTTATTGACTATACTAAACGTCACATTTATTTATTTATTTATGAAGACTAACAGCACATTCATTAATCAATTTTACAGATATTTAGAAGAAACGGTATTATAATGCCAATAACAAGTCTTCCACAAAGTTGCAGGTTACTAGTAATTTAGAGTAGGCTAGTGTTTATAATATAAATAATTTAAATAACAATAATAAAATAATTCTTAGTTAAATTCAGTTTTAGTAAAAGCTGTAAGTAATTTTATAAATAATGTTTAATTATTATTATAACTTAAATTAAGTTAAATAAAGTTCTTATCCCACACAGTACCAACACTATTCCTCAATATATCTGTTTTTTTAAAGAGTAAGAAAATAAGATAAATAATATCAACCCTTACCTGTCCATCCTCATCTAAGCCCATGTATCAGTTACAAGGTAAGTAACTATACATATTGAAAAAATATGCCTTTGAATCATAAAAATTGTTTATATCATGATCACCCCTTAAGAGCTTTACAACCTTGTTCATAAACAATGGTTCTGATAAATTGAATATATCTAGAGAGTCAAAAAAACTGTTGTAAGTGGATGGAAGCCTGCAGGAAACCTTGTTTTTAGCATAATACTAACGATGCAGAGGAGTATGAAGGAGTTTAGTTTGCCACATATACCGCAGTCTTGTGTCAGAATATCCGCCTCCACATAATCTGGGCCGTGAGTCGCGAACGGCATCACATGGCAGTGGCTATAGCAAGGTAAACTTCCGGTTTGTGTGCAGCCCACGCGGCGAGTCTCGTCTCGACGTCCCGTCGTCGTCGACAAGCCGGCTGTTGGACTCTCCCTATAGCTATTGGCTTGCGATTCGTTACGCGACTCCCAGTGTGACGTTTTCAGGGTTTAGCCCCGAAAGTCAAATTATAAAAGAAAACCAGGATTTGAGAAAACGGATATTTATTAACAATTTAGAAATAATAAAAGAAGGTTCGGCCAGGAAGAAGGTGATATAAGATGATGAGAATGAGAAGACTTGAAAAATGAAATCTATAAAAAACCATTGAACTACTATTACTAGAAAAAACAGTATTTTTACAGCAGTTTTATAAAAAATAAGGTTAATACGCATATAATATGATGCCGGATAGACAGCCGATGATGACTTTAATTATCCGAGTCAGATATTAATTACCCGGGTCAGATGGGTAATTACCCGGGGTTTTTACCCGGGTGTATTTCGATCCAGAGTAACTCCAGAGTCAAGTTATTATTCAGTTAATATTAGCGGATTTTGTAGGGTAGCGGGTTTTGTAGGTTAGCGGGTTTTGTAGGATAGCGGGTTTTGTAGGGTATAGCGGGTTTTGTAGGGTAGCAGGTTTTGTAGGATAGCGGGTTTTGTAGGATAGCGGGTTTTGTAGGGTATAGCGGGTTTTGTAGGGTAGCGGGTTTTGTAGGATAGCGGGTTTTGTAGGATAGCGGGTTTTGTAGGGTAGCGGGTTTTGTAGGATAGCGGGTTTTCCCAGATGGGATTATGCAATAAGAATAGATAAAGGATCCAAGATCAAAGAAGAATTAAGATAATTTCAGGAAATTCAAGAGCAGTGTCAAGTAAAAATAAAATTGAGTCTTGATTCTTTGACAAATGTCACTGATGAAAACGAAATAAAAATACTCGTCAACAAAAAGAGAGAAGAAAGATGACAAAAGGAGGCCGCAATTATTGTTCTCTGCCTACGGAAATAAAAAGAATGGGATATCGGTGACCTACTTACCAAGCGTCCGAACAAACACAGGTTTGCTGAACATGCCATCACCCAGGTGGTCTTGTGAGAGCACCCTCAGCTCGTACTCCGTACCAGGCCGGAGGTTCAGCACGGAGGCGTTGGTGACGTCACGGGATAATATCTTCATGGTTCGCCACTCGCTGACGGATACCTCCCGGTACCAGATGTTGTAGTCGACTTCGAGGCCGGTGTGACCTGAGCACATGTAATATTAGCTGTGTGTGTGTGTGCCAACCGCGTTTTATTTCATCTATGTGAATTTGTATTGAATAATAGAAAAAGTAAGATGAAAGACGGTAATGTTGGTGTCTTTATATTTAGTGAAATGAGTATTCAAAAATATTGAGGGGGGCTCCCATACAACAAACGTGATTTTTGTGCTCATTTTTGCTCGATATTAATAATGGTAGCAGGTAGACGCTTAAAATGTTCACAATACAGGGTGACATTTAATTAGCTGACCATAGTTCGGGGAATGATAGTACCCATCATTGTGAACAACTTTCCCTATTAAACATATGGCCGCAAACGAAAAAAAATTTTGGGTCTCCCATAGTAACTTGAAATCAGCTGATCGGAGCAATGTACTGGGGGACGAAAAATGTTTTTCATTTGCGACCATATGTTTCATAGGGAAATTTGTTCACAATGATGGGTACTACTATCATTCCTCAAAATATGGTCAGCTAATTTAATTTCACCTGTATATTGAGTATATGTATTATTTACTTAAAAAATAAATAATTAAATTAGTGCGCGAGTCCGACTCGCACTGGCCGGTTATTACAAAATCACCTCATGTTGATTAAAAGATAGAGCGACTTGGGAAATCAGAAATCAGAATGTTTATTGTGGATCGTGGTAAAGATGTTATATTTTACAGTGTTCTTGTTTACGTCCTGCCATAAGGCATACACCTACAAATAAATAAATCAACAATTAATACATTAGTAAAATGTAAAATCCTTGTACAATTAGAGCGGGCACAAAGGTCGGTTCTCAAAGTAATGTTACGCAAGCCGCGACTTTTTCCTACCGACTTACTTTATCGGGAAGCCGGTGTCCTTACTGTCAGACAGTTGTACATCTTTAAAGCCGTCACTACAGGATATAAAGCCTTCACCGCATCTTCTGCCTACGCTATTCAAATGAAAAAGAGATGCCCCCGTGCAGTAGTACCCAATGCAGGGACAGTCTTTGCTCGCCGTTTCCCCTCGTACGCCTTTCCACACCTTCTTAACACAATCCAAAATACACATAACATAGTCGCTAAGCCCTTTCAAGAATCAAAAAAGATTTTGAAAGAGTTTCTGTTGTCGCTGAACTATAACGATACGGAGTCCTTATTGAAATAGCCACATGTGAATCCCAATGTTTTACCGGATTTCTATACGAGATATTTATTATACTTAAGTACTTTTAATTTAATTTAAACTTTAAATATACTTTAACCCTTTAAATTTAAAACTGCCTTATAAAGCTAACTTGTTCGTTTGGTTGTTAAATTGTCAACTCCTGTAACCACAAGGGTCCCATAGGACAGGCTCTGCCTAGTTTGGGATCCGCTGTTTTTCTCTAGACACTAAAATTCTATAAATATTTCTTTTCTTCTGTATTAACTTGTGTGTAATTCTAAGGCAAATAAATGATTTTTACTTTTTTTTTTTTTTTTTTTTATTTAACATGTCAAAATAAGAAATTTAGTATGTCAACACAACACAAAATGGACATACAAAAAATAAAATTAAATGAGGATTATAAATTTTATGCTATAAAATGTCAGATTAGATTAATTAGCATGTCAAGTCAACACATTAGCACACATTACGCATTATCATTTTAAATATTCATCTTTGGAATAATACGCCTCAGCAGCCAGGGCTCTTTAAGGGAGAATCATCATTGCTTTTATATCATCTTTTCAGCTGTTTGTTACAGTTGTTGTGTGACCTGGAAGTAAAGTTTTATCTTATGACTAAACAGCACTACTTAAATCTCTTTCGAGTTAAATATCGGTAGATATGAATAAGTGTTTCTATTGGATATATATATTATTATTATTAATTATTAATAAGTTGTATTTAAGTCACCCTTTATTTTATATTTTTTTTAGTTATTAGGGTTTATTTGTATGTGTATAAAATTGATTATACTCATACTCATATATTTATTGCGTCATTGTGGTACACTTTTACAAAATTATATCCAACAATGAACCCTGTAAGGGCACTACAATGTCTTAAAAGCTAACTTACATCTAACATTTGTGTTTGATAAATATTAGGTACCTATCTTAGTTAAAATAGAATTTTAATTTAATAACAGTGAGATCATTATATCGACGCTGCTCAATAGAGCTGCTTATTAGAGTTGTATTGTACGCGCAGGTCTTCCCCCGCTCAACTGTCTACCTTTTCCTTTCCCAATGGTTTTCTGGAAGAAATCTCTTATTAGAGATAAGCTCGCCTTTGTACATTGTCTATCTATTATACGTTTTCTTTATGTCATTCTTGTGTTAGTACAATAAAGAAATTACGAATTAAAATTACGAATTACGAAACAGGCCGATACGGGATCTGCACTGCTTGCCACAACGCTCACAAGCAAATTCAGCACTAGAGAGCAGAAAATCGTGTCTTACCAGGAACCCAAGAAAGATGAATGGTATCCACAGAAGGCAACGCAGTCAAGTTGTACGGAGCTCTCGGTGGGACATTCTCGATGAACAGCTCAGTCTCAGCCCTGACGCTGCTGGCTTCGTTGCGGATATTGCAGACGTAGATGCCGCGGTCCTCTTCGGACACATCGCTGATGGTCAAGTTACCGCCGTCGAGAGAGTAGCGACCTCTGGGCAGCTTCAGGCCGTCTTTCTGAAATGTCCAGGAGGAAAGAGTTATTACTTATTATTCCATTTTTCGGATGATACGTAAAGCTGTAGGTCCCGGCTACTATCGACTCGGTGTTAGTAGTATTCTTGAAGCTGTGTCAGAGGCCCCGATAGGGCAGCTTGATAAATTCTAACAGTCAGTTTGACAGACGGTAACACCCCTCCATCCACCCGCACTGAGCAAGCTTGGTGGAGTATGGCTCAATCTTGCCGGCATCCGAGTACCCGTGCACCTCGGAGGGGACAGGCTACATTTATTATTATAATTAATTTTATTCAAATATCAAGTGTCATAGAAACATCTAAAACGTAAGTCTTTTAATTTCTAAGGAAATTGGATAGTTTCCAAGTACGTACAAAATGTAAACAAAACAACTGCTTTAACTGCTTATCGAGATTAAGGAGACAAAGGTGAGTTTAGAAGACGTCTTCAATAGTTACTTACTCTCATCCATTCGATCGCAGGCGTGTCTTCATACACGACAGATGAGCATGGCAACGAGACAGTTGATCCCAGTCTGGTCAGGTACAGAGGTTGTGGCTTTATGGCCAACGCTGGAGGTCTTCGGACCCTCACATGGACTACAGGGGAAGGCCCTTCGGTACCCAGCGCGTTATATGGTGTGCAGGAGTATGAACCTTCGTGGCTGTCATCCACCTAGAACGGAAAGGTCAATATTGCTTATCGACAGTCTATTCGACCATTGGTATGCTTACACGGGACATTTTTTAAGCAATAACCGCCCGGCCATCACCGTGATTCCAACTTCATACGGTAATTGATTTCGTGATATTGCTTCTAATTGCTCCATTTGGTGAGGCGGTGTATGTGGCTTCAATGGTTATGGTTGCCATTGCCGTAAATTGCTTGAGGTAGCTAAGTGGCGTGACGTCATATTTGCTCGGAATTGTACAATCGAACAACTGCCCGAGTAAGCGTACCTGTTAGTAGTAGTTTTAGTAGTCAATGGGATATTAAAGTCTCCGTTATTTGGCAACTGTCCATAACTTACTTCATTAAACAGCAGACTTCCATTCCTGCTATAGAACACTCCTTGCACATTGTATGGGTCAAAGAGGAAGCCATCCTTCTCCCACCTCAGGTTAGTGAGTGGGGGGTTGGCACTGAAGTGGCAGTCCAAACTTGCTGGTTTCCCGAACTGGAGGAATCGCTCCTTTGGCGCGTAGACCACTTTGGCTTTATCTGGAGATATAATAATTGTTAGTTTATTCCCATTAATGTCCCCACCGTAGGGCACAGGCCTTTACCCGGATGCGAGTAAGATTGAGCCATACTCCACCACGCTGGCTCAGTGCGGGTTGGTGGAGGGGTTTTACGACTACTAAATACTACTAAGTAGCGAAATATCGCTACTAATCCGGGCGGGATCTAACGCTTAGCTTATCATCCAAACTTGAACGTCCGATAGAATAATATCTCACCACCGGGATTCAAACCTGCATGTCCTGCGTCAGAAGCAATAGTGAAAACCACAAGAGCACGAAACTCTATTATTTATGATATGATATTATTTATTTGACTCAGCAAGATTCAAAAAGTGACAAAAAGAAACCATCCCATGGGTCAGGAATCCATCAGAGTACACATATCCTTACACAGTCGAAGAAAGCAAACAACGCTTATATGTAATGTGTAGGTAGACTAATAGTGCATTGAATGGGGCACTCGGCTCTATTGATGGATCCTGCCAATGGATCCTAGTGGGCGAAGGATGCGTTGAGGAGAACTCCAAGTTATATTTAAGAGATACTGTATGAACTACTCGTATTATAGAGGAAGTAACCTGGACAGCTCCCTCTTCCAATAATAAAAACAAAGCGCACGGAGACCACAATCAAAAGACCATTCAACAAGTTATTTTAGTCCAAACGAATTCGCGTAACACGAGGACCTGAGGCAGTTTAGCGAAGACAATTGTCCACTTATCGGTCCCAGGAGACCATTTCATAAAGTAAAATGCTCATGGTACATACAAATTCACAAGTTTATCATGGCAACATCGGTAAAAATCGATTCAGTTTTTAGGTAACCCACTATTGTTAACAGGACTTGTGAAATTGTAACCAGTTGTTTCATTCATGAGTATCATGAGAAAGGCTAGTTCCGAAAATCATTCATAGAAGTAAGCAGGTCTATCAATTGGACTTTAGTGAGTGAGTTAGTTAGATAATCAGATACCAATTTCTCAAGTTAATGTTTGGAGACGTTTCCCTGATGATGATCGTAGATGAACACTTCTGCCATGGCATGGACTAGCCCCGTGTCTCCCAAATTGGTCTATAGAAATGGCTCCTGTAGAAATCTATATAAGTATTACTTCTTGGTTTGATTGGATACAATGGTAACTGAATATAAACTCACATTGCACGTCAAGATAAGCTTCAGTACTCTGCACCTGTCCCTCAGTATCTTGCACGTGACACTCATACTCTCCAAAGTCCGTCATCACAGCTTTTCTGATTATCAGGCTGCCATTACCGACCAGCTCAGACCTGAGAGCCAGCTCAGGCAGGTCCCCAATAGGCAACCCGTCTTTGAACCACTGTACTACGGACTCAATGTTCTTGGGCATACAGTCGAAAGCTGCCCGATCGCCTTCCAGGACTGTTTGGTTCATAGGCGGAGTCACTATTATGTTGGTACCTGGAAACAGTCATTAGGTTATTTAGTGGATGAGTTGGTGTTCTTGTTTTTGACGGTGGGATTTTCGTGTTTTCGAAAACAGGAAATAACATGGCCTTTGTTGAAAACTAGGCAGCATTAGACTATGGGCTGGGCATGCGAGCTAGTTAAATGGATCTAAACTAAACACAGAGGATGTTGACATTGGTTGGACGCTTGCTATGTAGATTTTTCTATTGGATACTGATTGTACAACACCAATGAATCAAATGACATCATTAATTGGCCAGCGGACAATAGTGCAGGGGTTACTGCGGACTAGGTATAATGAACATTCCTGAAGATTGAGGTAAGCCTAGATTACACCAAGTTCAAAGGTAAATAGGCTGCTGACCCCGTCACGCAAATTGAAGGTTTTTGTTACTTGCTGATCGAGACCGGCTGTGCTTTTTCCACCCCGTATGGGAAAATTTGTGACGCTGTTTTACTATGTTATACTTAAAACACCGACAATCACCCCCAGCCTCACTGCGCCACGGTGGAATATAGCAAGAATATGGGTCAATTTTATCTGGGTAAAGGCCTGGATCCCTTCGGCGAGGATATTATTAGGCTACATCACTGAGTATTATTACTATCTTGGGGCACGGCATCGGCAGTGCGCCGACAAGTCAAGCTACTAATATAATTACCATCGACATCTAAATAATAGAAGGTCCCGTTGTTTCTCGAAGGTGGAGTCCGATTTGGAAAGCTGACTCTACACCGATACAAGCCAGCGTCCGTCTCCCTCACTGCAGTGATGTTGATGGACCCTCGGCCTAGGCCGAGTCGGCCGTCGTCCAGACGCCGAATTCGGCCTCCCCATCTGTCGGCCAGTTTGGGGTATTCGTCACCGGTGTACCAGGACAGGATAGTCTCGCCCTGCGATAGAAAATATTAGGTACTTTAAAGAGAGAATCATTAATGAAACTTCTTCTGTCAGTGCCTCTCTACTAATTACTTACATAACCATTCGTCCAACGAACCTACCCACACCGGGATAAAGATTAAAACCTATGAAAAAACAGAACAAAAGATCTTGATCTTTTGTGGACTTTGGACGAGCTAGTAGCTACGGAAGGCTGGCATTCAACTCTGAATTCCCCCTCTCGTTCTTTCACCAGGCGGAACAGATCAACGACTTCGGCTATACTGGCCGATTTTCCGCGATATCCTTTTCCTACGGTCCATTTCCATTCAACCTTTCCCATCATGACCACAACTAATAATCAAGCAAAGCAAAGCAATTAATATTGACCGTAATGGCACATATTTCCCAGACCCAGATATGGAACATTTCATCTCATGATGGTGGTCAGAGTTCTCGGGATTTGTGATGAGATGACCCATATACGACACCTTTCAGTAAAATACTTTACTTAATATTTCTTACCTACCTTTGGTTTGTGCACTTTGTGAAAGAAGCCTGTTTTTTTTTTTACCACAGCTAGTACGTGTGCCTAGGTTCATATTTCAAAATTGAGGAAAGTCGGATTCGACCTGTGAGAGGATGTGAGAGGCCCGTGAGGGGCAGTTCAAAAACCCTTTTCAGAACGATAGTATTTTTTGCACAAAAATGAATTGCTCGTCCTTGTTTTATACGAAAACGATATCAAACATGCCCTGGTAGCAGAACTTTATCAGAAAGAATTTTAGCTCTTGTCGCGTGGTGTGCGTTTTTGAATTGACCCTCACGGGCCTCTCAGGTCGAATCCGACTTTCCTCAATTTCTAAATATGAACCTAGGCACACTAGGTGTAGAAAAAATTACTTTTACTAATTGCACAAAAACGGTAGTTTTGTTCTTGACTGAACGACCACTATGGGCAAAATAGTGTCAAATGTAGAAAGTGACGTCACACTGTTTAGAAATTGACCCTCACGGGCCTCTCAGGTCGAATCCGACTTTCCTCAATTTCTAAATATGAACCTAGGCACACTAGGTGTAGAAAAAATTACTTTTACTAATTGCACAAAAACGGTAGTTTTGTTCTTGACTGAACGACCACTATGGGCAAAATAGTGTCAAATGTAGAAAGTGACGTCACACTGTTTAGAAATTGACCCTCACGGGCCTCTCAGGTCGAATCCGACTTTCCTCAATTTCTAAATATGAACCTAGGCACACTAGGTGTAGAAAAAATTACTTTTACTAATTGCACAAAAACGGTAGTTTTGTTCTTGACTGAACGACCACTATGGGCAAAATAGTGTCAAATGTAGAAAGTGACGTCACACTGTTTAGAAATTGACCCTCACGGGCCTCTCAGGTCGAATCCGACTTTCCTCAATTTCTAAATATGAACCTAGGCACACTAGGTGTAGAAAAAATTACTTTTACTAATTGCACAAAAACGGTAGTTTTTTTCTTGACTGAACGACCACTATGGGCAAAATAGTGTCAAATGTAGAAAGTGACGTCACACTGTTTAGAAATCAAGAATGTGCCAGATGCATAAGAGAGGGTCAAAGGCCCACTAATTGCTCCATTTCCTCTTTAGTTCTTATACAATTAGTAACACCGTCTTAAGTGTTATAGAGGGTGCTGCTATAATTAAATTAAAAGTCATCACATAAACAACTTTTTAACCGACTTTAAAAAGGGGGGGGGGGGGGTTAATTATCAATTCGTTTGTATTATCATGGAACTTTTTTAAACGTTTGTTTCATCGAAACTGGTATTAATTATGAACCGATTTCGAAATATTTTTTCTTTGTTTGAAAGGGAAGCCTAATAGTTTGGTCCCATTTTTTGAAATACAGGAAGCGGTCCAGTAGTTAGGTTTCTGCATGAAAAAGCTGTGAAGTTTAATTTGCTTTTACCTGGATGACATTATACATCCAGCCTTTTGGTGTTTATAGTCATTGGCATGAGATAATTTCTTGCTGTTAGGATCGTATATTCGTTTACATTATGTAATACCATGGAGCAAAATACTAGTAATACGTATGGACTTCACTGTGAGGAGACAGATTTCGTAGGCTTGTTTTTGGGTATAGATAGACCATGAAGTGATAGGCCATGAAGTCATTTTTTTTTTTCAACTTGGTGAATTTTCATAAGAAAGGAAAGCCTGCTGACGCGCTGTCGATCCAACCGGTACCTCCTATCCATTACTGTTGGTTGGGTAACGATGATTTGAATGACGTTGTTGCGACGAGCGCTCATTCCCGAATAATTTTGCCGTCACATGATTTATCGCTATCCAATGCACCGATTTCGACCATTTTCCAAACAAATCCTCGCCCAAACCGGGAGTTATCACGACAGTGACTATAACACTCAGAGTGTACCATTCGTAACGAAGACTCACCAATTAAGGTGTCGAAATGTGACAGGAAGCGGCAGGAATTAGGCCCTTTACAGAATGATACCGCTGACCACTCAAATAAGGTACAGCCTTGACCTAAACACAAAGAACAGAGGTCTACCTTACAGGTAGTAGGATAATACACACACATACACAACCTCACCTCACCTCATTCATGACCTTCCAGTAGGTAAATTATATTAAGTGTATACGACTTTTGTCATCACTTTAATCCTTACTACATATTCACCACAGGGTCGGACGCAGGTCTCCACATGATGATGTATGTGTCTTGGCATAAGTAGGAGTGGATTGGATGAGAAATCTCTTTTTAGAGATAAGCTCGCCTTTATACATAGTCTTTCTATTTTAAGTGTTCTGTATGTCTGTCTTGAGTAGAAGTGCAAAATTACGAGAGCGTAGCACAATTAATTAACCTTCAAATAAGAATTATAATTTCGATTTCTTTATTTTTTACCAAGAAATGTATTATTCGTAAGTTGGCTAATTAGTTCTAAATAAAGGTGTTGTCAACCATCTGCGAATAGCTGAGGTTTGCAAACATGCTCCAGATCAGTAGAGCGTCGCGTGGGAGCGTCAAATCTTCCACTTGGATCACTTGTGTGGCCACTCGACGCCCCTACTGTCCTGTATGACACGGGCCGATGTGGTGAGTGTCCACTATGAGATCTGACTAGCTAGGAATAGGCTTGTGGCCTGTCAAGTCAAAATAGATACTTTTTATGCACTGTCAAAACGGAACCTTTGTTCCGGAGTTCTATGAAATAACAACAGAATGACGTCATGTAAAAGTGCCATCAAATGATGTCTTTTTTTTGCACAAAATTTACTTTGTAAAATATATCTGCTGGAAATTCTGTCAAGCCATTTTGTACTTAATGCTTCAACTTAAGACTTGTTCCTAGATTTATTGGATTACCTTGGCCACAAGCCTATTATCAAAGACGTCACGCGGTTAATCCAGTCTAATTTCCTTTATACGCATGTTACGGCAGAATCGCTGTTCGGCAGAATTCACACGTGCAAAATGGTTGACGATTTCTGAAATCTTTATTATAAAATAATATCACATATACATACATAGCGTCACGCGTTTTCCCATAGGGGGTACTTAGAGGCACAGTTCCGTCCACTTTTAGCAAGTAATTCAATACTCTATTTTGCGTGACAGGGGACGAGCCCATCGCCGCATCTTTGGAGTAATGAAAGTTTCCTTGCGATGTTTTCCATCACCTCTAGAAGGTTCGTTTAGCTTATGACAAATGGTCAGCACCGGGATTTGAACCTGCATCCTGCGTGAGAAGCAAGCGTGAAACCCACTACACCACGGAGCTTTATCAATAAAAGTATTAATCTTTTTCTATGTAATGAATGGGTGGAGGCGGCACAGCACAGGGAGGAATGGTCTGAGTTAGGGTAGGCCTTTGCCCAGCAGTGGGACACTATGCAGGATAAATAAAATAATAAAAAAAATAATGAATGAGTCCCTAAATACAATCTTCAAAAAGTCTCGCTTGTTTAAAAGATGATGCATTGAAGCTAGCAGAGGTCCAACCTCCCTTGCAGTGGATTCTGGCCCTTATAATAAAGTAAAGGTGTAGGTAACACAACAGCTGACACGGTGACACATCTTCAACTCATCACGCGATGTGAGTTCTTGATAATTGATCTTGGGACTCAATGTCACTTGTTATGATATGATTTTCTGAATACCTACACAGACTACTGCTCATAATAAAGTCCCACTCAAAAACCATAGAAGCGCTCTTATTTCCGGTCCTTAAATGCAGCATCACTTTAAGTGTTCCTCGGATAAATGCAGCATCACTTTAAGTGTTCCTCGGATAATTTCGGATCTCTCTTGCAAAAGTATCAATAATTACTAACTACAAGTACGAGGGAAGCACGACAACAATCTCAATGAGTCAATTCCTGAATCTGATTCTACTGATACTGATCTGCTCTGAACATCTGATGACGAAGCAATGGACATACGAAGACCTGTCTGAGCACAGACAGGCGCTTTAAATTGTTGTTCAGCCTTTTGTTTCATCGTAGCTCCATGAATCATGACTCCGTGTGCTTAACTTGCCGACACAAAAAAAAACTACAGACATCGTCCGAGTGAAGAGAGGAAATAGAATATTGCTCATAATCTGTAGACATCGTGCATACGGGCGACCGCATAAGTATGGTCGGGTTACGGTTGCACTTAGATATGTGTGATTCAAATGTTTTGCGGATTAGTATTGTATTATCTTACATAAATGTTGATCAATAGATCGATCGCACAATGGACTATTGAATAACTGGCTGAAAGTGGGTTTGTGCCTATTATGCCATCCCATAGGACATCGGGATGGCGTGACCGCGTGACGCAATGTTATTTCTAAGCTAGATACACACGACATGATATCGGTGGCGGTCTAGGGTGTAAAAAGGTGATAAACTGGAGCCGCCTGCTGTGTGTGAGTAAGGGAGTACTTATCCAGTGGAGAGCGCATAGATACATTTTCCTTTGAAACACAACTCACCAATTTACTGGCGGCGGGGGACGAGGTAAGAGAGCTGTGATTGGTCAGCCGCTGCAAAACTGTCTGGCGGTCCGTCATCGTCATCGTACATAGGTTGCGTATGCGAACGTTTGTTGAATACGACAAACGTTCGGCGAGCCACACTGCCCCCGATAATAAGAAAGGCGCATGTAGCATCATGTTCAAACCGAGATAAAAATGTTTTATGTAAAAAATATTTTAATGCCTGGCTGTCTCACAAAGGAAAACTATAAACATATTCTATCGATGCAATAAAATGGGTTTGCTATTATGTTATAATGTGTAATCGATAATTTTTCTATATTTTAATTATTTATTGAATTATTAAGAATTTTCCTTTTCTTCTTAGCAAAAAAATGTTAGAAAAATAGTCAATATCAGGTTGAAAAGTCGCAAATAGCCATTTACGTCCTTTAAACTTAGCAGCACAGGCTCAAGCACGACTACTCGGGCGCAACTGATCGATCGTCGAACACGCCACCCCCTCCCGCCCCGATCGGGACTCCAGTGCTTAGCTTAAAGGGCACTTATGTGCACTAGCGTCTTTCCAATGTAGTATTCCAGCGACGACAAAAAAAGTTCACAGAAAAGTAGGACGCATTTACCGCACATGCGTCTAAAAAATTAATTGATATACTAGATAGAATAGGCCCATTTGCCACATGCGTTTAAATAACTAAGTGAATTAATAGATTGCAAAGGCGCATGTGATCACTTACGTCTTACCTACTTCGTTCAGAAGAAAATGTGTCTTTTCAATTTCTGAAGTGATTGAAACATTTCCGAAAGAAAAGGACACATGTACGCAAATAAGCCTTTTCATTTAAGTTTATATCCAATGCGCCCTTTTGGCTTAGTACTCGTACATCATGCATTGACAAATGCGCCCTTATACGTTACAGAACTCCGTGTACGGACGAGCTAGACAAATAAAAAAAATATGAGCAGATGCGTCTTTTTTTGCTGATCACGGCCCTATATTCAACTCAATTTCGGAAAAAATGTTAGATGCGCCCTTCTTACTATCGGGGGCAGCACATTCCCCCGCAGGCGCAGTCAATTTTCATCAGAGTTTTCATTTGCTGGCTAGAGCCTCTGCTGCCACACTGTTTATAAGGTTTTTAATTTGAAAGAAAAGTATAAAGAAAGAAATTACGAATTACGAAATGTACCACCTACGTTTTTATTCACATGAAAATGATATCCCACCAAAACATTGTCATGTAAAAAATGTAGCCAAGAAGAGGGAAACAAAAAGTTATCAGATCTCAAGTAGAGCCAAGCTTCATGGAGCCAAAGCCAAAGGAGCATGTTGGGAACTAAACTAAAGGACAAAGTTAGACACATCGACATCAGAACAAAACTAAACTGACAGACATATTAGTACGCATCGACCAACTCAAATGGAGGTGGACCGGCCATATGCTGCAGTGCAGTAAAGAGAATGGAGCAAACAGGTAACGGTCTGGTACCCAAGAGATGGGAAGAGAAACCGAGGCCGCCCAGTGAGAAGGTGGGAGGACGACCTCAAACAGACCTTGGGCCCTCACTGGTGTAGAGTAGCAGCAGGCCGTAAGCAGTGGAGGAGGTTGGAGGAGGCCTTTGTCGAAAGACACACTGAGACGAGAGACATATTATGAAAACAATGAACAATCTAGTATTAAGAATAACGAAGAAGCGTTACGAGAAAAGGTGGGTAGTGCCCCAGTGCTCCGCGCTCTTCTTGGCGGGGGCACTACCGTGCCCCCAGATTGTAGTTTAGGTAGTGCGCTATACAGGGTAGAACTAACGAATGGGCCCCGGAGGGAAATTACCTTAAATCCTTAAGACAGTTAATTTTACTTAAAGGAAACATTCTTTAATTTATTTTTTTAAACAAAACTGCTTTTCATGTTTTTTTTTTAACTCGCTTGCATCACCCGGGAATGAAACCAGCAAAAATTTTAAAAACGCATTTTTTTTGTACTAATCGATGCATTCAACGGTAAAGATAAAATTTCAATATGAAACATTAGTTCTTACACTCGTCTGTCATGCAAGATATCCATAAAATCGAATATTTAACACAAGTTCTATGATCAACTTTACCTGGAACCACAGATACTTGGAACTAAGGTTTTAAACGTTCCATTTTTAAACTTTTCACCTTTTTTTTTAGAAATATTCGATTTTATGGATTTCTTATACGATAGGCGAGTGTAAAAGCAAATTTTTCATGGACAAGTTTTATCTTTACCATTGACTGCATCGATAAGTGCAAAATATTGCGTGTTTTCTTTTTGCTGGTTTGTATTCCGGGTGATACAAGCAAGTTTAAAAAATCTTTGAATGCAGTTTTTTTTTTTTTTTTTTTTAAATGAAAGAATGTTTCCTTTAAGTAAAATTAGCTATCTTAAGGATTAAAGGTACTTTCCCTCCGGTGCCCATTCGTTTGTTCCACCCTGTATAATTAAATTACACACTAACTTCTGATATTTTAATCCGCACACTATGCATAGGTATACGCGCGGATAAATCAGCATAAATCAGCCGCCTCTACACAATAGCCAGATTCGATCGCGAGCGCCGGTTGTTCGATCATTGTGACTGGATTTGACACAATGACCGCATGTGTCAATGCAGGAGTACGTTGACTCAACCAGCTCTCAGGGTTATTAGGTACAGGGCCCGACGCGCCTTTGTATTTCTGGGTCGTACATTCTGGGCCGTAGCTCCTTCAGTAGGTACATCACCGTCTTCCATATTTTTTTGTTCTATTAGATCTAAATCGATGTATTAGATACTTAAATGTTTTATTCCTAGATAAGTATGTAATGCTAAAGAAACTTTTCAGTCACTATCCTGAATTTGTCAGAAACGACATTTTAAAAAGCCAAAACTTCCGTACTTACGCAAAATAGGAGAATTGAAACAGTTGTTGTTGATCGTTCGTGGCAGCTTCCATTCGAGTAAGCAAATAATCACAATCCATTTTATTTTTTTGCATGACAGAAAAGTCTTACGAAGTAAACACAAGTAAGTATATTGACTTAATGATTTCCTATTCCTCTAAAAGTAAGCTGAACTAGGTAAGTTACGCTGTCGGAGCTCAGGGTGGCGAGTCGCGTACGGGTATGGCTTGGCAGTGTCTATAGCGAGAACGTAAAGATGTTTAACAAGCTCGTTCATGTCAGCTACCCTGAAATGTATCAATTACCTTGCTTTCCAGAAATTTATATGCTCAAGCCAGTGGCGGATACGGGGGGGAGGGGGGGGAGGGGCGCAGGACTTGCTAGCTATGTGAAATTCGACGCCCATGATTTCTTCTGTGGTACTCGTTAATCGATTTGTTACTTGCTAGCTATGTGAAATTTCTGGGGCGGCTGGCGCCGCCAATATTTCTTCTGTGGTGCTTATTGCTCGACTTGCTAGCTATGTGAAATTTCTGGGGCGGCTAGCGCTGCCCATGATTTCTTCTGTGATACACTAGTTACTCGATTTTCTAGCTATATGAAATTTCTGAGGTACTCTTTACGGACTTGCTAGTTACGGTATATTTTCGGGGCGGCTTGCGCCGCCCATATTCTTTGTTACTGCTGGAGTTCTTGTTACTCGACTTGCTATACTGTGTTTCTAGGGCAGGCGAAAAAACGTACAATGACCTAAAGTATTATGTTAGCGTCGAAAGAAAACGATACGTATCGCCCTCTATGCACTTCTGTATCGTTTCCGCGTTGTGCTGCGTTTCGTGGTACGGGGTGGGGTGAGCGACGCTAACAGTCAGAGATAATAAACATGTTTCGACTAGTTAGTTTTCTCTGGACACATTAAAAAAATAACACAAGTTTACAAATTCGGATCAACTTTTGGACTACAGCAGATGAAAACGATTTCTTATGTTATTTGTGAACTCAAATCTTCAATCCGTGTGTCAAAATTGGTTCTAGTTTTCGAGTGCGAGCTTTTAGTTGCTCAGGTCCAAAACCATGTATATATGTAATTAAACATCTTTCAGATATCAGCAAACAGTTTTATTATAAATAACATACATAAATATAATAAATATTTTTTTTAATTATAATTTTATTTATTCCCTACATTCATACGACTGATAATTGAAGCTCACCAAAAATGGTTGGTGATCACTGTGGTAGGCACAAAAGTCAATGTCCGTGTTTTCGCCTGCCCTAGGAACACAGTATAGCTATGTCAAATGTCCGGGGTGGCTAATGCCGCACATGACTTTATCTGGGCTACTCGTTACTCGACTTGCTAGCAATATGCAAAGTGTTAAACTGTTAAAGTTGAACCTCTTTGTTGAACGTTGAAAGTTGAAAGTTGAACTAGTACTAGAGCTAAGTTGACCCTCCCCTAAATATTTGAGCTGCGACCGCGCCTGATAGTAGGTATAAGTTTAGGTAAATTCATCCCCCTGAAAGTAATCCTGGCGGCGCCCATTCATAGGGTAAAATCTTGGTAAAATATACATTGGATGATTTGAACTTTAGGTCTACTGTATTTAGTACGATAAAAGTAAAGGAAGCTCAAGATATCGTTGCCATGGAGTATCGTTATCGACCCCTTGGGATTACATTCCTTACGGGCATCTATTGCCATAACCTCTCAACTATACCTACTGTTATAGGAATTAGAGGGAAGACAATAACTAAGATTCTCGTCCGACCTCACAATAAGCAAATGACCAAAATTATACTCACATCCTTTTCCCACTGCAGATGGTAAGGTATTTCGTTCCCAAACGGGAAGTCCAAGTTACAATTCATGGTTGCGAACCCACCAACACTCGCCTGTAAAATATCAACATCCAGAGGCAGCAGGGAACTCCCAGCAGTGGCCAAGAACCCAAGTGGCCAAACAAGGAATACATATATTGGCCACATGATGAGCAACTACTACAGACGCGTGTCTTAACTGCGGGATACAGAGACGAACTATGACAGGGCCACAGTGCACGGGCAACCAATTGTTAGGTTCATCTGGTAATAGAGTTAACCTCAGATTATAGTTAGAGAGATGAACAAGGATGCAGCCGCGTTTTGCTGGACCGTTTCTTGTCATGAAGTTGTAAGTTTTGCAGTTATGTCTTTTTAGAGACGCTTATAATCTGTACAATCTGTACATCTTCTTTTTAAACCGACTTAACAAAAGGAGGTTTACAATTCGTCAGGTTTTTTTTATGTACCTATGTACACCGATTGCGCCTAGACGGATGGATCAAATTGGAAAAATATTTTTTGTTTGAAAGGGATTACTTTCCAATTGGTCCCATTGGCACCAGGTCAGGATACGATGATGGGATCCTGGAGAAATCGAGGGAACTCTTAAAATATTATAGGCAGACCTATAGTGATTTTTGTGTTTTTTATAATGACTCGTGCATTTACGCATGGTAAGCATAATATTGTGATGCGGAACTGATGATGAAGACCACACATGGCCACCAGAAATGCTCAATACTAGGTACAAATACAATCTACTATGCGTGGCTGACGGGCAACGCATAGCCTAAACCGGTGGACCTAGAGCCATGAAACTTTGTACAGGGGTTCCTTATGCAGCGTAGGGGAATAGGGGGTTACAGTTAGTATTAAACTCAAAAAGCACTTGACATTGGTTTCCAATCAAATAGGGTTTGTGAAAGTCGGATTTTTTAAGTTTTACTATTTGTTTCAATTATAATGAGCGCGGTGTCAATCTATCATACATTGAAAACTGCCGCCAGCTTCCGCGAAATCCACGCGCCCCGCGGGGCGGGCGAATTCGGTGCGCCCACCACCTCGCCACCTAGAGGGGTAGGCAGCGCGACAAAACTGGACCTTAAATATTCAATAAGAGTTGTATGATTTCAATAAGAGGCTACCGATCGTCGATGAGTCATAGTGACTTATAATACCTATATAAGTACTATAGATAATGCCAAGTTATATTGAAAGTTAGATAGGTACTTAACACACATAAAACTCAGCCGCCACTATAATAGACGGCAAAAACTGTCCCTCAATATCTCTGAATATTATATTTTGCAGATAGAGTAACGAAATAAATCTTACCTAGTTATCTGGAGTTTGAAATCATAAGATTCCTTTGGCTTTTCCATCCACTTTATCCTTTTCTACTTGCCATTACATCAGTAGTTATCTCCACTTAATTTACATGCCATCTCTCACACTACGTCGTAAGCGCAATCTCTGTGGGCGGTGGAACTAGTGGCTATGTTCACGCTTAAAAGGTGCGGGTGAGGTTCGTTGACAAATTACACTATGCTCATTAGTCCATTTCAATGATCTGCGCAGGCGTCCAAGGACCCCAAAGGTCCCAAATATTTTGTTCTGTTTTTCATAGGTTTTGAACTTTATCTCGATGAGGGTAGGTTGACAATCGCGGGTCGTGACTTTGGACGGACGGTTGTGTAGTTAGGGCCACTTGCACCAAACTGTCGAAGGTATTGCAATTGCGAATTTCGGCTAATGGCCATCGTAGCTTATAAGCTGTTATGTATCCATCCACTTGTCTCGTCTCGAGATAATGCTATTATTTTGACATGATTGTTAGATTGTTAGATTTTTGATGATATAATACCTACGGTGACCGAGATTTGCTTGATTTTTACAAAACGAAACGATCAAAAAATAATAAACGGTCAAGTGCGAGTAGGACTCGCGCGTCAAGGGTTCCGATCACACTAGTAATAGATTTTTAGTTATACCTTGTAACTGGTGTTATTAGATTTCTAAATAAAAATATGATGTCATCCATGAAGTAAACCAAATTACAGGTCGTATTTTCGGGTCAGACGTAGCCCTTGTCGAAATGTGAGCCCAATCCATCGCAATTTTCGTTGTTATGACTGTTTTGGGCCAGAATTATAGGCCACACCACCTCACAGGTTATACACACTAAACTTGAAGCTTCTGGGAGATAAATGTTTAAGCAGGTTACATGTCGCATTCAGTGAATTTCCTACCTACTCATTAATTATTATTTCTAACGTTTATTTAAGAAAAGAAGCACTTAACTATAGTCTGCCAAATTGCTAGGCAGTTTGTCGGCAGGTTGGTTCGAAAAATCATCTTTAGAATATTAAGTTGGTGTGCTTTTAAATACTTCTCAAATGCTCTGATGACGAGGATGATGATGATGAGCATGATGATGATGACGATGAATTTTATGTCAAACCACGTAACCAAAGTAACAACGCCATCTCCGTGAATTACATTTGAATTCAACTCTAAGAATTTACTTTTGTAATGTTCGCGTGTACGTTTGCTGTAGCTGTAGCACAGCTGCTTCCCCGATACATCTCCAGAGGGCGTGACTGTATACTAAACAAGTTGTTAAGAGACCGGCGACCGCGTGAATTTCCCATACAAACGTAATACAAAAATGATTTGGATTTGAGAACTAGTTCAAAGCATTTAGACAGTTAATCGGATTAATACAGTGTTTACGCAGGTTCCTGTTCGTATACCAAGGTTCTTATTCAAATTACTTAATAATATTTTTAAATTGGTTGAAGAGGAACCCTGGTATACAGACCAGGAACTTGCGTAAACAGTGTATAAATTTATTCACGCGGTCACCGGTCTCAAGGTATAATTTTACATGACTACCCCCCGAGTTGCACAAAACGATTTTGTCGTCACTTAATTAATTTATTAGCGACAATCTCATAAGATTGCCATTTGTTTCTAATGCTAAGGATATGCCTAAACAACTTGGTTTCGTACATTTCAGGATAAGTCTGAAGGAGAGTTATTGTATGCCTGATAATGATAATGCTGCTGACTAATGACTTGAACATGTATTTATGTTCATTTAGCAAGCGCGCCCTGCAAACAAACGGACATGTTTTTAATACGCTTTTATTTATGCCATAATAATATCTTGTAAATAGACCATTCCAAAAATAAGCATGTCTTAACGGGAATGTATCTAGTTATTCTTCAATGATAGGGCAGAGATATGTTAGTCAAAGCATAATAAAATTATAATGCCACCTAACTGTTTTACTCCACCTTTTATTCTATAAAGATTTTCTGACTAATTTTCCATTAAAATATTATCTCTAAAGCAGTAGATTTCCAACCGCCCGTGGTTCTTGGTGGTAGCATGGAGCAAATACTATCTATCTATGGTGGCAGGTTATTTGAGACATGAAATACTTTGTAGATAATAGACCACAGATTTTCTGTGGATTTTACTGTAGTTACAAATTACAATTTACTAGGAGTTTGTTAATTTTATAATCGTTGTTCTACAAAATGACAAATGATTACAATACAAATTGATTGTGTATTTCGAATTTGATATTATGAATAAAATATTTTGTTTTATTTTTGAATTTTGAGAAGTAGGAATATTAATAGTGACGACGTCGACGTCGTGGTAGACGGAGTTTAGTAGAGTGAATCAAAAGGTACTTGATCAGCATTTTCTAGTTTCGTTTTTGACAACCTTTTTTCACGCGACTGCGACAAAGCCAAAAAAATGGTTATGAATTTGCCCAGTATATTATGTATGTTCATCTGTTCCCCAGAACATCTACACAAATAAGATATCGGTAGAAGTGTCTTTGTTCGACCTTTGATAGTTTCATTTCATATGTATGAGCGTATGAGCACGATGTCTTAGTAGGCGGATATAGGAGTGTCTTGTTCGACCATTGATAGGTTTCATCATGTTTCATACGTAAAAGAGCACGATGTCTTAGTAGGCGTTAGAGAAGTGTTACTAATTGTCTTGCCATAGATTTAAAGTTGATCGTCTAACAAATAGCTTTTGCTACGTATATACGAGTATCTATCTAATATAGGCTGCCGTTAAACCGTTGCCAACCGACTAAACAGAAACGCTATTTACAGCTATAATAGCATTGGGCTTCGTTCTTCTTCTTTTGCTTTAATAACGAAAATTTAAAAAGGAAATCCCAGAGCGAAGTAAATTGCTGTATTTTGTCGCACTGTTTCCAAGTCTGGAATGAAACTCTAACTGCTATTTGCAATGACGTAATTTTCTCGTTGAGCACGGGACTGTTGCAAACTAGTTTTTGCCTTAAATTTATTACTTCTCTCTGCTTTTTGTTCACACTTTCGGACAAAACAGTAAAACACTATGAATATCAATTTGTTGAAACAAAAGCACTTAACTGGAAAGAAACGTTTGTGTGACCAATTTTTTGCATGTGCTTTAGTCTGAAAAGCTGTGGCCCGATTCTCGGCAATGCAAATTGAAAGCGTAGATGCAGAGACTGTCTAGTCTAGCCTAGTAAGACCCAGTGCGTCTAGTCTAGCCTAGTCTAGCCTAGTAAGACCCAGTGCATTTTGACATGCAGTAGCAGTAGTCATTGAAACCCAGCGGTCCTATTTTACGATTTTCATTTAACGATCTTATCTCCATATCATACATCCATTGTTTATTAAACAAACTGCATAATTATAATGTACACCTCTTGCCGTAAGTAAAACCTAAGTTGTGATTCTTATGTCAAAGAACTGGGCCTCACGATACAGGTGTAACCTAGTGTGAGGGCCGCCGGTAATCTATGCAATTCCTTAGCAAATACGTACCTAATTAATAAGTGAAACTCTGTATTCTTCCGTTAAATAAACCATTATCTTATCTTATCTTATCTATTGAAAGTACTATTCAAATATAGTGCTTCAGTCCCAGAGGTTCAAGTTCGTTAGATTTAGTAATGAATATGATAAGTGTCACATGCGATATTATAGGTATGGTAAGTATCAGGTTTAGGTTTGAAATTGTATATTCTGAAGTGACAAATAAATAACTTGTACAGTTGGTGTATTGAATGGAGATTTTTGTTTTTGTTTTGATTTATAGTTTTAATACTTTAGTTAAATTAAAAAAATAAAACAAAAGAAAAACAACGTGAGGAAACGTTCCTTACTCCAAACGCAGCGGTGATGGGCTAGCACTGTCACGCAAATTAGGGTATAGATAACTAGATTGTGTCTCTAACACCCAGAATGGGAAAAGCCGTTACGCTATTTTTATATTTTATTAGAACATTAATGGGCTACATTTACTTTTTACTTTACTTATTAGAACAAAATTGCTTTATTTATTTATTTATTCGTAACTCATCTCAATACCACTGTAACCCCTTCACTTTCAGAAGCACACCGCTCGAACGACCGAACAATAGCGGCGAACTATTTGTTATATAAGATTTGTCGGCGAACCAGTTACAATTAGAAACCCGTTCCGATTTATTCCAAATTGAAATCAATAACAGCCTCCTATTTCTGTCTACCCTCATTAATAAAGATGGCCGCTGGCAAATGACGGTTCCGGAAACAAAACAAAGCGGATACCATTCGATCAACGATTTACTGCAATCGGGATATTACTCCCCGGACTGTTGTTACGAGAAAAGGAAACTTGAAAGGAAATGCTTACTCTTTTTGGCCCCCGGCGAAAAAAGAGTGGTGATAAGTCTATCAGGGAATATGTGTGTGTGTCTGTGTATATTTCCGGAGATATACTGCACCTTTTTATACTGCGCGAACCGTAATCTCAGATTATTAAATGAATGATTGATTAATGATTACACAGGGCAATTCAAAATTTATGTCCTTCTCCCAGTACATATAATATACATATATAATAGCGTAGAGATATCCTGAATAAACGTGAGATACTACTTCATGGTCTTTTTTAAAAGGGGGCGAGAGTCGAAATGATTTCTAGTTTTTCTCTTCCAAACAGATGTTGAAATAATAGGTATACACCTACCAGTTTCCAACCATTCCAATTATACCCTGAAAAAACATCGGCACCTTTAATTTAATCTAAAAGCATATTTTATGGCCACTTTTCCACGCTTGCCGGCAAAGTATGGCCCCTTTGAATAAACCGCCTATCTGGGTCAGGACTGGTTCAGACGCTTGCATTTTTGAGAGCAGCCTACTTGCTCGCATAAACCTTTTTCATTGTACGCAGGAATAAAGATGAATGGTTATGAAAAGGATCTTGCCGCGTCACGTGACCCGAATAATAAAATTAGTGGCCAACCGGAAAACCGGTCCATTAGCAACGTGAAAATGTTTGCCACGGAACCGGTGGGCCGGGGGACCGCTGCTAGGGATGTTATCACAGGAGATACAGCGAGCTCGACATTGCACATACTTATTATTCTCCACATTCCACTGTAAAAAGTATTGTTTTGTGTATAAAGTAAAGTTCGATTGGTTTGACGTTAACTCTTTTCCGATAACAAACTTTTCACTACTAGAACAAACAGTGCCATGTGTGTGGTAACAATTATCATAGCAGGATGCCTGTCTAAAGCTAAAGCGATAGAAGAACGTTTTTAATTGGAATTTGCAATGGAATAGAATGAATAATTCAGTAGAGTAAAATAAGGAGTGAATATTCAAGCTGCCTACGCATGTTTCTGCATAAATAAACTACTTATTAGAAAAAGGAACAGGAACCTTGTAAGATAATTTCGTTGTTTGTTTGTCTGTCTGTCTGTCTGTCAAGACCCCTTTCCTCAGTTATAGCACAGATACCTAATTATAATATTATAGCTTTGAGCTATAAAATTTTAAGTCTCTCTACGTTTTATGAGACTGTTGACTCTATTGGTCTAGTCAATATGGTCTATTTATCCTTACTTGTCCAATTTTTCAAACCTCCAAACCAAAAAACTTGACATTTCTAGTGAAGGGACATTTCCAAATTGTATATGAATCAACTGCCGAGATCAGATAGAATTGAATGTTGAATAAATTAAATTAATTCTGAATTTTATATCATTATCATGAATAAGTTTTCGATTGATTTAACTTGTAACTTTTGGACAAGTAAAGATAAATATACCATAGATAGTAATAGGGTACCGTTTGGCGTCCTTCGAGTACGAAAGTCTAGAAATATACATTCATGGGCGTTTTAGGCATTTTTCTGAGGAGCCATGCTTAACGGTGCAGTATACTCAAAATATAAGTCCAATGAACTCATAGGACCAAACCAAGTTTATCAAACAGGAATGAACTGAGAAGTAGGATATCATAAATTCTTAGCCGTTCAACTACAGCGAGGCTTTTTTGAGGTTAAAATTATAAAAGATCTTCCAAATATCATGGGACTCTTTCTCAGGAATACTAGGAATACCTTCGAGAATTATTTCTCTCTAAACTTTCTAAACGTTTCATTCCACTTCAGTAATTCTGTTAAAATCAATAATATAAAGTAAGCTGCAGACGTAGCAGAAAAAGCGGCCGAATTGAAGTGGGACTGGGCCGGCCACGTTGCTCGTATGCAACCGGACCGATGGGCCAAACAAATGACACTCTGGGTCCCACAAAACGCAAGGCGAGGTCGAGGCCGCCCTAGAAAACGTTGGAGTGACGAGCTGAGGGACCACAACAAGAACTGGTGGGATTCGGCCCAGGAGCGCGATGCATGGAAACGGGGAAGAGAGGCCTTTGCCCAGCAGTGGGATGATATAGGCTAAATAAAAAAAATAAAAAAAACATCCTGGTAACATTGTTAAAATTTTCATCAAAGTGATTTTTTAAAGGTGTGTGTGTAGTGGTAGTGTGTATGTGTGTGTTTGTAATACTGAAATATTTACAAAGAATACAATGTTTTTTTTTTGGACCGTGTTATGAATTTATGGTTGATGGAAGTAGATACGAAGTGCTCTACATTATGTGTGTCTTACAGGATTTGACGTCATCGATATCAAAATAAATACTTCCACCAAACCAATATTTAGCCCAAAAGTACGTTTCGGATTGTAGAAGAGCTTTACAATTTATGCTGTAGTTGTGTTATTTGTGTAATTTTTCTGAGAAAATTTTAATTTATAATTTTTGTATGGGCGTAAGTCTGAAATACACGAATTTAATTTCATTTACCAATAAATATATGTATAATAATGTTACTTTTTTTCGCTAGAGCGCTTTCCATGAACATATTATAGTAGTTTAAATAATTGTATTAACAGACATATTGTCAAATACTTAGGTAAGATTACATTTAGATCTCCCAAAAAATCCAAGTCACAATCGAGTCGAAAACTCATGTTCCCGCCCAAACCAGCCTGAATGGACGGAGGGCGGGCGGGCGCAGTAGTCCACAGATACCGCGGCGGGCGCACGTACACACAGCCTCCCCGCCCGCCCTTCAACAAGTGACGCGAAGCCACCAAGTTTCTTCCGCCTTTGACACTGAATAAAAAAGTATGTGTCGCAAAGTTCTGTGAAGTGATCGAAGTTTTTATCCGATATTTTTTTAAGAATTCGGAATTCTTATTTTGAAAATTGAGACAGACTTGGGTAACTAACCCTTTGTGATTATTGGCTGTCGTGTTGCGTGTCTGGTTGTTTGGTAATTTGCGAATTGTGGTTCGCGTGTTCGGACCTGAATTATGAAAGTTTTTTGGGAGTAGTCCCCATAGGGGGGAGGCGATGCGTGAGAATAGGTCCCATTCTTGAGGATTAAAGCCTCAACGGGATTTCTGTTATCCAATTTAATTCAAGTCCACGTCTTATTATAATCATAGATTTCAATTTTAACTCGCTTGATAAATAATTATTTGCGTTCGTCACCTTGAGAATTACACTCACTGTATTTATTTATTTAGTCGTTTGGCTTAATTATAAGTACAGTCGTTTCATATTATTTAATTACAAGTTTATGTAGTATTTGCTGTATTTGTAGTTCTATTATACCCTTGTCACGGTTTCTCAAAGTAGCAGTCCTCAGAGAGGAGACGGTACGGTTTCAAAATGTTTGCCTTTGTACCTCAAGTCCCTATGATCATAAATGACATAGGTATGCCTACTTTGTTAAGAAATGCTGACATGTTGTTTAAACTACGTACAGGGTGACCCATTTTCGGTGATCCAAGTTTTTCGGTCGGCAGTTATAATTATACTTTGTGGTTTTCAGGGGACTATCACATCGCCGCATTGCGTATTGAATGTTTCCTCACGATATTCACATTACCGTTAACTTGTAATGTAAACACAAAATAATTTCGCAGAAAATGATGACCTTAATTGTCTGGACTGAAAAATTCTAAGTAAAACAAAAATTTGGGACCGAAGTTAGGCCCTATTGTATATCCCTTAAATAAACCTAAAGATTAAATTATTTCGTATTTAAGTTTCGTTGAACTTCGGTCGGAAGCATTCAGTCTAAAGACCTAAAGGTAGAGTTCGGTTGCGATAAACATGGCAATCTGGCTGGCCGATCTGTGGATCCGGCTTAGGAACTAAAAGCTCAGGAGTATTAGCAGAAAGGGCTTTAAGCTCTCGGCTCTTTACACGATTTCAGGAAAGCATTTGGTTACTGATTGGAAGTACAACCAGTCAGCCATGAGTGCCTGTTTAGATTTGTTTGATTGTTCAACCAAACACATTTATTTAGCAGAAAACGAGTACAATTATAAAACTTAATAAGAGTAGGTAAGAAAAGAACATCCTGAGGAAACCTAGGGTAAGCAGTACAATGATTGGCACCTTAAGGAAAATATCATGTTTGAGGTTCAATATCTATGTAGTTAGCTATTGAAACTATCATGATGTTGTGTTTTCTACTACTATAGGGATCTTAGAACCTAATAAAACCTGATTTATTTTTCTAAAATCTAATTTTAATTCATCAATTCACAAAATAGTGAAAAATGACCCAAAAGTACATTCATTGGCCCCTTCAGCACAATGATTAGCCCTATAATAAGTATAAAGATTGGCATGCCAATCATTATACACGTGAGGTGCCAATGAATGTACTCCATTGAGTAATAGTGATGGGAAATAAAATAAAATACCTAGAACTTTATGAATTATATTCTTGAATGTTATCCGTAGATTCCGTAGAACCTGCTACCTACCTCAGATTTCGACTCATTCGAATGTGGGTACCTTATCTATCTATACCTATAATACCCTATATACAAAATATTTTTGGTGAAAATACCCACCTCTAACCTTTCCAAACTTTTAATAAAATAAAATATAAAATGTGCACATCACTACTAGATAAAAGCATAATTGTAAAAACTCAGTACATTGATTGGCCCCACTTAGAATACAATCATCAGCAGTGCCAATGGTCAAAAAGTACAATGATTAGCAGTGCCATCATTTGTTTACAGAGGGCTGATGACAGTTTTGAGTGCATACTTTTAAACAACTCATTCGTCGCAATTAATTTAGGTACTAATTGCAATTAAAAATTCTGAAATAGTTTTAACAATCATTAGCCCCGGTGCCAATGAACTGCACCTTCATAGAAACTTAAAGTTACAATGATTGGCCCCAAATAAAACTGATTTTAGGCGTTGAAATACAATAACAAACTGCTTAATATCATAACTTGACTCATATAATAACAACAAAACCATTAACTCGCATCTAGACTTCCAAAATAACAAGTAAAAAGGCTTCAACACTCACCTGTTTCTTAACAAAAATCGTAACGATTTCAACAATCCGCACCACACAGAGACATGTTGGGAAAGAACATTTTTTCACAGAGTTGCCAGTAGTTTCATCTAAAAACTACCAATTTGGTGTTGTCACTTACGAAATGGTGGATTTAATAGAAATTTTTGTTTTACTTTTCTTATCTGGTAATTCTTAATAATTGTGTTCAAAGTCCATAGTGCCAATCAATGGGGGGGTGCTGGAATTAGTACCCTTTACCCTACATAGCTGCAGCAATGGGCTAGCCCCCTGTCACGCATAATGGAGTGCCTCCACCATCCCTTACGTGACGCTATGATGGTATTGATAAATTCATTAGCGACTAGCATTACGATAGTAGTAGTAGATCAATGGCGATTAGGCGACTTTTTCGTCGCGTCGAAATTTGCTAATTTGACAGGCACTCAGATATGAAACAATGACAATTTTACTATATGAAATATGTAATTTAACGTCTGTGTTTTGATTAAACCTACACATATTATTTAAAAATTATACCGGGGCTTGTAAAAAAACAGAGTTGCTAAACGTTACACGTAAAGGCTGTATAAACATTTTAGCTAACCTAAATATACAGTTAAAACTCTTGTTTTTAATTTAGATTCCTTTATCTCTTCGTGGGGTAACACAACTCGTCAATTAATTTATAACGGTCAATCAAAGTCAAAGTCGCTCGGGAACAGACAGTGTCAATAAGATAATTAAGTGACACTCTTTAAGAACTCCATATTTTTAGGATTTATCGAGTTTAGCATAGCTTAACTCACGTTCTAGTTAGTGGCACTAAGTTTTAGCATTTCATGTGAAAAAACATGTAGAATTCAAGTACTGATGAAAAATAATGTCCAAGGTGATATATAAAAAAATAGTGTGTTCTTCTGGGTGCCACGGAAGGACGGAACGGAAGGGCAGGACGAAATCGTCAATTTTCTGTCGAGGTGGCCGGAGGACGAATAATGGGGAGGCTATTGCCTATTATAGCAGGGGACATTGAAAATGTCTACATAAAATAAAACAACTTTTTGGTGAGCAGTAATCAATTTCACGTGCACTCTGAGGTAATAGCTACATACATACGAAGGCTCTCAACATAGTATTAATGTTTTACTTGCCATTCTTGTATCAGCTCCACTCATTTGTATGTGTGTACGTGAATCCATTACCTTGCGATGTGAAATACATCGTAAACTCGAGAGTTATGGCTAGTGATGTACTAGCTGAGAGTGACTTTCCCGAGAAACATTTGAGAATGTTTCCTTTTTAATGTATTTTAGAACTGTTTTCGAAATAGAGATGATGCATAAAGGAATGCCATGTTAAGCGATTTAGGGGAATCAAGGATTCAAAAGAAGGGATAAGGAAAACAAATAGCTAAGGATTTAGGATACCAAATCGTCGTACAGATTGGACGAAAAATCTAAAACTACCAGGTACAGGTACCTCTAGGTTTCTTTGGCACCACTCTTACTCACTCATACGTAACTCGATTTACTGTAATTAATCACTTCTAAAACTTCCACGAGTGGTTTTAATATATCCCGGCCTTATACTTTTAGAATACTATAGAGAGTAACAAGAAAATGAGGCAGAAACGTTCGTGTGGCCACGCACGTTACTCGTCATGCTCTTCGTTCTGCCGATGGGTCCCTTTTTTGGCGCGAGTCAAATCGGCCATAGAGCCATCACGATTAATGCGCAAGTAGAACAGCGAAATATTCTCGATATATTCAATTCAGAGCATAGTGTAGCAGGGGTTGTTAGGTCAGAACACCTTCTCAAGCACAGAACATTCTCGGGAATAGCACAGCCCTAGTCACGACGCCTGTGTCTCTATCGCCCATTGAGTGAGAGCGCGCGAACTAAATTGGCTCAGATTAGTTGGCTCACTGTATCATAGAATGCTACGTGATTTCTAACATTTCGTAGCAAATCGATCAAGAGAAGGTTTATCTGCGCTTTTTTAGGGTTCCGTAGAGAAACAAGGAACCCTTATAGTTTCGTCAAGTTTGTCTGTCCGTTCGTCCGTCCGTCCATATGTCACAGCAACTTTATTCCTTAATTATTAGTACTATACAGTTGAAACTTGATACGTAGATGTATTCTATGAACGGCTTTTGCGATTTTCATACAAAAATTGAAAAAAATAAAAATTTAAGGGGGGCTTCCCATACATGAAACTGAAACCAAAAATATTTTTTTTCATCAAACCTATATGTGTGGCGCATCTATAGATAGGTCTTCAAAAATGGAATGAAGTGGAAGTTCCTAAAAACAATTTTTCCTCAAAGTCAATCTTTAAAGAGACAGACCCATCCAAAGTGGAAAAAATTGTGTCCCCCCCTCTAACTTTTAAAGTAAGAAAGTGATAAATCTATAAAAAATATATGCTGTGTATCTTAATATAAACTTTCGATGAAAATTAGTTTGAACAAAATATAATGAGTAGTTTTTAAGATATAAAACATTTATTAAAACTGCAAAGATAACTTTGTCATTCATACAAAGACTATGAAAAACAAAGTTACAACACAAAAATCCAGTCTAATAATTACATGATACTACGGAACCCTTCATGGGCTAGTCCGACTCGCACTTGGCCACTTTTTTATATTTAAGTCACTCCTCAGATGAACTTGTTCATTTACTAGATCATTTATCCCATAGCCTCCAAAATGGTATAATTTTCATTGATCAGAAAAAACTCATGAATGAAAATGACGTAGCAAGTGTGGAACTGTCGACAAAGCTCTACGCGATACACTTTTTAGCCACAGACGACGACGCCGACGGTAAAATATAAAATAGAAGCGACAATTTAGGTTATTCTTTTAGTCCGTATAGTGTTAGGTCCATATGTCATATCACGTACGTACACGTCTCAAACGTCTGTAACTCGATAGCTAGACGTTACGCGTGACAGCTGTCCCGTGCTCAATGCCCGCGGGACATAAACGGGACATACGAGTATACGCGTCGAATTGCTGATTGAACCCGTCAATAAACGAATGGCACTCACTCAAATCATAATCGAATCAGATAGAGGAAAAGTTGTGGAAATAGTGGCTAAGTATATATACTTTTAGAGAAAGAAATAAAATAGTGTTGTACTCTAGACATTTGTTTATTTACCTATTTCCGTAGATCGTCTTCCGTAAAGGCTCGCGACTTGTGATCCACCCACTCCCTCACTCAATTTTTAATCTGTATCGCTCGAATACCTCACAAAATAGCCTCAAAGCCTTACCAGGACATCTACCACCTCCGCCCAACCTCATTCCGACTTCATATCTGAATGAGGCAAACGCGGGGAGCAAGGCCACGGGTCCCTTTCTGTCTTATCTCCGCCCATTAATACACGGATCGGAATAGGCTTATTGGTCTGAATAATAATGTACTCATACTCATAAACTCATATCAGTTCCCGCGCGGCGGCTCAACAAATATTAATGGTTTCATTTCTGTCGATAAAATCAATCTATCAAAAACATCTGCTTCTCAACATGAGTTGCACAAATTCAGAAATAACGTTTTGATTCTCGTATGAGGAGATTAGATTACCCAACGAAAAAATATTGGCAGAAAACATATTTTTCCACACGGAATTGCGGAGGAGCAGTTGTGTCCATGTTTTGCCTTGACAGGTTATTCAATACTCCATTTTGGCTGACAGGGGGCAAACCCATCATCATTGCTGCCCATTCGCGATGTAGCGAGAGCTCCGGTATCACAGAAAAGACAGTGGCAGTGGCAGTTTGGTTCACGCAACTCTCAACTTTAGAATTCCGTCCGTATATACCTACCCGAAGGGTGCCAAACAAGAAGCCTATCTGTCCGTCCGTCAGCGGAGAGTATTATGAACCGTAAAGAGCTTATTACATTACGCTGTCGGCAGGGCACGATTTGTATAGACGTCTCACTCATGATGGAACGACCAGAAAGAGACAGTGAGTCAGACAGGGCCCTGCCGACAGCGTAGTCTACTAGGCCCATCATTGAAAGCGAGTTGAAATTTTCACAGAATAAATATTTATAGGGTTACTTGTAAGTACATAATAATTAATATATATCGGTTGTCGTTGCTATATCACAAATAATGCAATGCTCGCAATTAAAAGATCAAGGAGCTCTCCACACAAAATACGTAAGTCATTGCGTTTTTTTTTCGGAACCACTCTTGTCCGATAGTTTATTTAGTATCAATAACAAGCTTTAATTCCAAATCAGCTTTTCTTACAAGATTTAACGACAAGATCGAACGAACGAACGACGAATCGAATCAAAATTGAAAATGCATTCTTGCAACTCAACTCGGCACTGCAGTAACCTGAAATCTGTTTTGTATAATTCACAATTCAATTTTCACACAGTGGTCTTTTCACTACCCACTGGGAACAAATGTTTTGCATACGAACCATTCAGCTCAATTCCAATTCAATTACTTGGCTCATAAAATCCCAACTATAACTGTCTCCCGTTCCGCATTGCAAACAATTCACATTCTGTGTGCGATGCTACTTGGTAAAGAGCTATAGGAACTTTAATTAACAAATAAAATACATGGGCGGGAAACTTGATAGCTATCCGAGGGTTTCATTATCTAAAAGGAAACGGAATAGGTAATGGGCAAGTCGCGATTTTTAATGGAATCTCTTATTTGTGGATATAGTTTTGCTTTCTAGAGATATGACGTTATTTTGCTGGAAAAGAATGAAAGGAAGATCTTATCTCTTAAGAGAGATTTCTACCAGCAAACCTAGGCAGGACAGGAAAGATGGTGCTGAGAGGATAGCCCAAAGAGGATAGCACAAAGATAAAAATAAACTGGATAAAACTACACTTGCTATTAATATAAAATAAATGAATAATAATAAAACCTTTACCAAGATACGAGTAAGATTGAGCCAGGAGGATAGGGGAGGGGTTTTAGGACTACTAATACTATCTACAATTAGCGATAGTCGGGACCCGAGTCCGATAATGTCTTAAGACAAATCAATTATCTCTTTTCTGCATGGTCAACACCGGGATTCGAACCTGCATCTCCTGCGTGAGAACAACCGTGAAACTCACTAGACCATGGACACAGAAGAGATAATAGTACTCCGTACCATGGAGCTATTTGCTGGAAAAAGTAGTATGCACTAGTTGAATTAGGATTTTGAAAGAGGTATATACTACTATATACCTACACGTTTGGGGTGTACGTATATACTACTATATACACTACACTACATTATAATCTTTCACTCATTATCGGTTTTAAGGGGATTGATATTTAAGGTACAGGAGACAATCTAAAATTCAGATTTGATTTTTATAATATTTAGATCTTTTTAGGCCTTTCCTTTAATGTTAGTGTTTGTAAACAGCAGTGATTAAATACATTTTAATTTTTATATTAACTTCGTCTGAGAAGAATCTTCACTTCACCGACTATGCATACTATGCATACCTGCCGCTATTTCAACCGTACAAAGGAAGCAATTTACATAACAACAAACATGACTGTTTAGTATATCGTAGTTTGTATGGCACAGAATAATAGAGCTAGAAGCCTCACCCACCTCTAAAACTCTATTGAGGTGAATCATGAATGGGAAATTAAAAACATGTTACGACTGAATAGCTATAGCCCATTTAGAAAAGGACACACTAGGATACCTTGTGTCTCTAGTATATTTATCGTGGGAATAGAAATAGTGTAGCACTGTTGAGGGTTGCTTGGTGGTGAAACGACGATGATTTTCACAGTATATGGAATTCATTAGCGGAAGCACACACATTATATAAAGTGGTACAGAAATGACAGATCAGTGTTGCTCTAATAAAAATCAAATCTCCAACAAATAGCGAGATCTCAACCATAGCCACCTGCTATGTATAAGATGTTAAGTTACTGGATCAAGGTAGGCGCCTCACAATAAGTTATGAAAGTTATTGGTTTATTAATGTTACCCACTCGTCAGTGGGTAATTTAGCCAATTGGGTTGTGTAATCAAATAATTATTTTTTACTTTAGCACATAGGCCTACCCGTTTTGAGTTTTAAAATGTATCCTGTCCATCCTGGGTTTGCTGGAAGAAATCTCTTTTTAGAGATAAGCTTGCCTTTGTTCATGCCTTTTCTGTATTTTTTGTGTTTTTTTCTGATATGTGCAATAAATATATACGAAATATACAGGGTGAAATTAAATTAGCTGACCATATTTTGAGGAATGATAGTACCCATCATTGTGAACAACTTTCCCTATGAAACATATGGTCGCTAATGAAAATCATTTTTCTTCCCCCAGTACGGTCGCCTGCTTCTAAAAGTATACAGGCGGGGTGCAAGCAGTGATGCCATCTAGTAACCAGCTTGTAACTACAACGTACAGGGTTATAGTTCCGTGGAAGTGTTGTGGTGTGTGTGGCAGTGTTTTATATGCGAGTGTGTTTGAGTAGGTGTAGAATAAGTAGTCAATTTCATACAACCGTCACATAGTGACCGTGGCGTAGTGGTTAATGGCGGCGAGACGCAGAAACTACCACGAATGTTTTGGACCTACTTCGAATCTTATTATTGTCTTTTTTGTGACTTAAAAGAAAATGTTAAATACAAGTTTTCTTTACTTTCTTTTTATTTTTGTATTCAATTATCAATAATTGAATACAAAAATAAAAGGGTTGATAAATAAAATAGCTGGAATTTAATTTAAAAGTTTATTAATAAAATATCAAAACATAAAAATTTGACGAGTAATATTAACTCATAAATATTAAATACAGTGCAGTGAAGTGAATCAACATGTTACACATTGTAACAATAACATCACTCACCTTCTACCTATAACTTTCCTGACCTGACACGCCAACATGGGGTAGTTAATTTATGAGCGGTAAAAAACGCTGAGGGAGTGAATATTCCTAAATAGGAATATGAAATTATCTTATCTTATTTATATTCATACAAATAAATAATACTTCACTTTATCTTAAAATGCTTAATAGCGAGTTGCTGCACCCTCGTGGTTGATGACTTCCTGCAGCCGTCTCAACATGCCTGTCACCATATTCCAGCACATATCACGGCCGCGATACGACTCCCATGTTGACGTGACTAGTTTGTCTAAGTTTATCTTATTTCTTACTTCGGACGGGTCCCAGTTAAGCACCATTTGGCCCCACAAATTTTCAATTGGATTGAGATCAGGGCTTTTAGAGGGCCAATCAATAATAGTCATATTCGATTGTGTCCTTAACCAATCACTAACAACTTGTGCACGATGAACTGCACAGTTATCATGCACGAAGTAAATACGACGTGGTTCAGGATACACATTGCGCACTGAGGGTAACATGACATCTCGTAACAATTCTAAATATCTTAGACCAGTCATACGGCCCCCTACTTCAACTAACTCGCCAGGACCCATCGAAGAAATCCAGCCCCAGTAGCCGAGAGTAATCCTGCCACTGGTTCTGCAAGGAAGCGTGTTCACTACATCGTAACGTGTTCCTGTTGTTCTCCACAAAAATTTTCTACCATCTTTGTCTGATTTAAAACATTTTTCGTCAGTGAAAATTACAATATTATCCTGCCAGTTAAAATTTAAATATTGGCGAGCGAATTCTAGTCTTGCTTGGCGATGGGCTGGTGATAACGCTATTTTCCTCGCTGGTCGATAGCAATGAATACCGCCAACATGCAGATGTCGGCGCACTAGATCCATAGATATTCCATGTTGCAGGGCCGTGGAACGAGTCGTAGCAAAGGGATCCGCTGTATGAGCTGCTATAATTTCTCGGTGGCGGGCACAAGCAGGGGTATACGTGAAAGATTTCCGTCCACGTCTCAAGTTGTTTATCTCGCCTGTGCTAGCATACCGCCTTATCCATAATTGGACGGTTTTTCTCTGCAAATAAATAAAAACATTTTAAGGCCTTTCATTATTTTCGCATGTGTGAAAAGAGGTCACACTTAGTTCAGATACAACTGCCACAAAACCTATCGTATTTGGATGACTACAATATTGGACATAGATACCTACCGTTATTTGCAATCGGCGAGCTATTTCACTAATGCCCACATTATCCTCTTGCAAAACAATGATCCTTGCCTTCATAATCGCCGTTAAATGATGCATTGCGAACCAAAACAGAATTAAAAAGCTGATAATGAAACAATCACACAATCGATAGGAGCAACAAACAACAGTAGCTGTTAGATGCAATGTAGCAGACGACTAACTAAAACTTACTTCTTTTATTTATTATTGTGGGTAGACCTAGTTAATTTATTTGATCATGATTGAACAACAAACGCTTCTTTGCGTCAGTTTTACACTGGCTCCACTCAACGATTTATCAATTACTCTGGCTACTAACTATTACTTATCGGTGCTTACTACTGATGTCAAGAAAGTTAAAAAGCAAAAACAATAACCACTATTTATTTTTCTACATGTGGGATTTGAACCCGGGACCGCCGCCGCCGCATCAAAACATGAATGCAACGCGCATTGCCACACGGACTATCACTAACTTTGAGAGAGTGATCGAAATAATCTATCGGTTATTACAGCCGCCGCCGCCGCCCCGCCCCGCTTGTCTTGTAGGCATTCCGTAAGCAGTTCATTTACGTTTCATAGATGGCATTACCTGCGTGCTGCCTCCTGTATACTTTTAACGTCAACCGACCGTACATTGCCCCGATCAGCTGATTTCAAGTTACTAAGGGAGACCCAAATTTTTTTTTCGTTTGCGTCCATATGTTTCATAGGGAAAGTTGTTCACAATGATGGGTACTATCATTCCCCGAAATATGGTCAGCTAATTAAATGTCACCCTGTATACGAAATATAGGAACAAGTCTGAAGTTGAAGCATTATGTATGTACCTAAAAAATGGCTTGGCAGTCTCAGAATTGTATTTTCCAGCAGTTGTCTCTATAAAGTCAATTTTATGCAACAAAAGACAGCATTTGATAAGACACGCCACATGACGTCACTTTTTGCTAATTCATAGAACAAAAGTACTGTTTTGACAGTTTAACTACTTACGCTCTTATTCATAAACGTCCAATAAACCTATTATTGTTAAAATGCCGTTAAAATGATTAATATTTTATTTTGTGTTTTTATAATGTACCTACTTTACTTACATATGGATTTATATCTGAGAATAATATTTTTAAATAATGAAAGCCCGTAATTGGCCTCAGAAAAGTGTAATTGTTAACTTATATTTTAATTGTATGTGCTGTGGGCTTAGTACCAATAAATAAATAAATAAATAATAATAATAATAATAAAATTAGTTGGTCTTGCTCTTAAACTTTGAAATTTGTGTTTGTGAAAAAGGGACAAAACACATTTTAGCTATCAAAGGCTTGATAAGTTTTATGAATAAGAGGGTAAGTTTGTATATATTTTGACTAGCAGGAGGCCACACAAAACCATTTTTTTCAATTTTGAATTGCCGATTTCATTTCCACTGACAAGGTGTTAGTGAACCAGCTAGAAGCCGTATAATCTGTGGCACATGGAATATGGTTCGTGTGGTAGAGTCAATGACGTCACATATGCTGGCAACGCCTTGTTGCTTCGTCACGCGAGCTTTTGCTGAATAGAGCTTCCATTAACGGTCCAGGATGCGAGAGCACAGAAGCTTTGGCCGTGCGAGGTGGCTATGTCTTAGAAGTATCGTTGTTATATTAGACATTAGCCGTAACATTTAGGTACACCGGACAGTAAATGGAACGCCCGATTTTTTTTCCGCTCTCAGCTCTAAGGGCTATCTCAAGCCGTATGGCAAAACCTTCAATGTGGCCTAGCTGAGTAAACACTCAAAACTGAGCTTGTTATTATTTCGCGCCTATAAAACATGCTTGCTTACAGTCTATTCTAGATTTCTAGCTTAGGAGCCACGTGACAGATAACCTAAAACTTTATGAACTCCACTTTTTATATACTAGGGATGTTACCAAAACAATGGGAAAGAATCGAAATTGTTTAATCAGTTGAACTAATAAAAGAGTTGTCATCGTGATCACTGCTTTCCGCACTTAGGGTTTTTTTATTGTGCATGATTGATTATTGTATTTTTTTAATGAGTAATTAAAGTATATTCTTTTAATTAATTTAATCATATTGTCTATTCTGATACTTATCACTTTAATTAAAATGTTAGACATCATTCCAATTCATAAATTATACTATTGCTCGCAGAAGCACTAAATAGTGCTTGACTTTGACAGTGACTACCAAGACGTCAATTATTAATGTCTATTGCAAGGGGATGAGAACTTAATTTCCCCTAATTTTAATGTAATTTTTTTTCCTTTTCGTCCAGGAGAATGACAACGGTGTATATATTCTTTTGATTAATCTATGTTTATCAATTATAAGCAATACCCCCTACCCCCTCAATAACAGGCTAGACTGACATCTGGAATGTGACCTGTTATTTTTTTTCCTGAGATGTCCTGAGGTCAGTTTTTCTGAAGTCCATTTTATGTGACAAGGGACCAGCCCATTGCAGTAGCTATGGAGTATGAAGGTTAAATGTTAGAAAAGTAGATGGACTTGAATTTCAACACAAGATATGATAAGCCGTAGCCGTAAGCAAGGCAATTGATTAACGACTTTTTTGGCACAAAAATAATAAGATTTCCTCGTGTACGAAATTGCAAGATATTTTTATTCAAAGCCGCAAATTTTTGGAGTTGAATCTCAACTTTCGTGAACTTTGTAGTAGGTACCTTCATAATCACAAAACAATGTGTTCAGTTTCAAAACAAACTTTTTGAGCGATAAATAATTCTTGATAATTACGCCTCTCCGTTTCTCGTTATCTGCGGCTCTTTGGTAATTGTTCGTGAATGATGCTCTTAATGTTTGATCGTATTTTTGTGCGATTACATTTTGTTTTAAATTCGTGCTAAGAAAACAGTAACACCCATTTGCACTAAACGTAAGTTACTTTACTTTATTACTTTATACTTTATTGCACAGAAAACATAATACAGACACTTAATATTAGAAAAAACACGTACAAAGGCGAGCTTATCTCTAATAAGAGATCTCTTCCAGCAAACCTAGGATGGAGAGGATAATTTAATAAAAGGTAGACCTACATAAGTGCACAACGATAAATATTAAAATAATAGACTACTTACTAATAAATACATAAATACAGATAAAAACAAAAAACAAAATTAGTCTTGTCCTAGCTAAGATACACCTAAAGGTGCTCCTAAACGGGCTAGGTTTGCTGCAATATGTAGCCGGCAACAACGGCCCAGTAAATTTTGGCCTGAGTGGGTCGGTTGATTTGTATGGAGAAGTTAAAAATAAAATTGCTTTGATCAAATCGGTTTATAAGTGAAGGTAGCTCAGAATGATAATTAACTTTTGGATAGGGGTCCAAATGTAATCCTGTACTTATACTGTTGTCAAATTTGCGTTTTTTTTAACCATAAAACTAAAGGCATATTTACACGATGCCATTTTCTTTTATATACAAGAGCAATAATTGAATGCAATAAATTAAGCGCAAAAAATTACCTTCATGAATTGTTTACTTGATTACTGATTCAAAACCTTCCAGACAGTGTATGCTAGGTTTATCCATCTACAAAGGTGACTCGGTTGTAAACCTAGCCTTAAAAATAGAGCTGTCAAGCAAGTGTCGGCTAATAGTCATGCCTTCAAGGCTTCAACCAAGCTTCAACTATCTTCAAGGCTTCAACCAAGCTTCAACTATCTTCAAGGCTTCAACCAAGCTTCAACTATCTTCAAGGCTTCAACCAAGCTTCAACTATCTTCAAGGCTTCAACCAAGCTTCAACTATCTTCAAGGCTTCAACCAAGCTTCAACTATCTTCAAGGCTTCAACCAAGCTTCAACTATCTTTAAGGCTTTAACCAAGTTTCAACTATCTTCAAGGCTTCAACCAAGCTTCAACTATCTTCAAGGCTTCAACCAAGCTTCAACTATCTTCAAGGCTTCAACCAAGCTTCAACTATCTTCAAGGCTTCAACCAAGCTTCAACTATCTTTAAGGCTTCAACCAAGCTTCAACTATCTTCAAGGCTTCAACCAAGCTTCAACTATCTTCAAGACTTCAACCAAGCTTCAACTATCTTCAAGGCTTCAACCAAGCTTCAACTATCTTTCTCTCGGGAAATGATAGCATAATTCGGCAAAATTCCAAATCTCCAGCAGGAAAATTACCAAATTATGTTCACAATAAATTCCTCAGACTATAAGTTTTCATCGGAGAAGTAGAGCAAAGTCGAGTTTTATCCAATTTTAATCCCCCACGGAACGTGCGGGGCTCATTGGCAACATTGACAAGGAGCAACAATTTCCTGTTGCAATTTCCTTTGCTGTATTTTTCAAGTCTACTGCATTCCTGTTTTACTTATTTTGACTATACTCTCGCTGCGGGTAACACTGAATCTACCTTATCCCTTTTACAACTGTGGGTAGTTGTAAAAATGGCCCGCGATTTTCAACCTTATGGCTTGGCAATAAAAATCAAAACCTATGAAATGAAAATGTACCGTACCGGGCATCTCACACACTAGAGTTAACGTATAGATGCGACTGTGCCACGGCCATCTACCACTGAAAAGTACCTAATAAATGTACACTGACAGGACATTACACCGTCAAGACTCTTCTCCGACATGTAACATTATTTTATTTTGATGTCGACCTAACACGAAGAATGAAAGGGGCTTTTCTTCGCTTACCTGCCTCCTTCCTTCGAACTATTTATTTATTTACATTAATAATTTGAGTCATTACAGCAAATGTCAAGTCGGCACAAATATACAAAATTCAATTATAATTCAATTATTTCAGATTAAACTACAATACCTAACGTGAACACCGGTAACAAATTCATTCAATGAGAAAAGTGCAATACACAATTCTATAAGTAATGCGTACAATAAAAAATAATAATTCTAACTTGAATGTTGAGCTGACCTATTTTGAATTTCAATTTGGCAACACCATGGCACAAACTCACAACCACAACTCATATTCCTTATGACGAGCTCATGACTTATGCGAGACTCTTCTTGTACTACCCTCAGTCACCTCCGGGACGAATACTTTTTTATTTACAACCGTGAAATATGAGTGTGTCAGTTTTCATGGCTTTGGTCAATATCTTCAAACGTATAACCCATTGCAGACAGTAGATAATGTACACTTCAGTTATTCTGTCGTATTGCGGTAAATAGAGGGTGCGTATACTTAGAGTACGTCCAGTGTCCACATTGCATAATATGTTTTCTTAATGTAAAACAAAACCCTATTTTAAATTACTTAGCATAACCTGCTAAGTTAAGTCCTAAGTTATGAACTCTATGAGTCGTTATGCCTACGAAATAATTTTTCCCGGGTAAAATGGGTAAGACTGTGAATATGGGAAAAGCTGTGACAATATGGACAGTTCGCACCAAGATATTTTACCCCAAACTACCGAGAGACAGAGAGGTTACATTACAGCTAACTCAGGGCTAAATGATATAGTATTAGTGATTTATTCTGTGATATAGTAGTATATGTATAATAGTGTGGCCTTATGCATGTAAAAATAAGCCTTTCCAGCGAGCGTCGAGCGTCGAGTGCAATCACGCCAGCTCAGACCCTCGTAAGTTTACGACCCGAAAGGAAAAGTTTTTACTGTATCGCTGAGAACCACATCACGTTTTGTAGCACCAGTGTAATTAGGTGTGTGTAAAGTTATATTTGGCGCGAAATCGCTTTTTGTTCGATCTTCCGAGACTTGCTTTCAAACTTGGAGATTTCGTTTTTGTTTTCGGGCGTTTAATTTTGTTTCTTTTATGGCGTTTCTTGCATTGTTCCCTTTTATGGCGTCGATAATTTGGTGGATGAAATGATGAAATGAAAAGACGAGCAAAGATTACGTTGTGAGGGTTTTGTGTATCACGGTACAATTTTCGTGCTCAGAGAAGAAGTATCAGATCTATCTGTATATTCTTGTTCTACGATTTGTCTGGAATTTTACACGAATTGAGGTGTCAGGGTGGTTCCTATGCTCTCGCCTCTCTCTCAGACTAGCTTTAGGAAGGGACTAAGAACCACGTATTACTTATTTTTATAACTTCGATACCAGTATCATAGAACTTTTTCACAATTAGTTATTTTCATTTCAGACAGTCCGTTCTCTCGTCCCCGTAATTTATCAAACAACCAACACTAACCCCTGGGCCGCAGCTGGCTGGACCAAACAAACGAATAATGAATGAAAAAGATCTGTGACTCGATCAATCAATCACCCCGAAACGATCGGAACATGTGTCGGTAGAATGTGCTGCAAGACCAGTTGATGATATCAGCGAGTGAGTGAGTGAATGAAGTGAGCGACTTAGTGAACGAAATCCAAGATGGCGCTGCGCGGACGGGGTCGTATTTTGTCGATATTCTTCAGCACCCTTCTTCTGGGTCGCGCTATTGCAGGTAAGTAAATTAAACAATCACGTTATTAATATTATGTGTGTATTTAGACCTAAAAAGCTGCCCAGTGCGAGTTGGACTCACGTTGAGACGGTTTCGTACAACAATAATAGCACTAACACCCACAAAATACCCTAAAAAGTACCCCTAAAATTCAGTTTATCATACAAAATTTGCACCCCAGGGTTAGTGGGTTAGGGGGTCAAAGTTGTAGATTTCGGAGTTTTTATGGGATATGGGTGCAAACATGTGCTTGCATACCAAATTTCAGATTTTTAGGACTTCGGGAAGTACCCTAGAGGTTTTGATGACATGCGAATCATATCATATTATTGAGCATAACTTTTTCAAATTAAGTCTTCAAAATATTATAAAAATTTATTCAAGATCCTTACACCATGCGCTTTCATTTGATATGTTATACGGCATATTGTGAATATTTTAATTTTATTTTTATCATTTGGCCCCCCAAAAGTGGCCCTTACATTCCATATTTATATATTTACACTGCACCTCTGTCTTTGGGTTACAAATATTAATATGTGTACCAATTTTCAACTTCATCGGTAAAATATGTTCTGAGTAAATTGCCTGTGACGGACGGACGGACAGACGGACAGACGCACGAGTGATCCTATCCTGGGTTTCTCCTTCTGAGATACGAAACCCTAAAAACAGCTGATTTCCAAAACTATCTATAACTTAATAAAATTTTGCACAGGTCCAAGTTAAATGGTGTGGTAACAATTAGGAATCGTGTTAGAGTGTTACAAGAAACAAAGTTTTAGCAAAACAATACACCAAAAAAATGTACACCTGTTATACCGTGGGAAAAGTAGCACGGGACAGACAGGGACATATAACACAGATTAATAAATAAACTTACATGTGTCAGGATCGCATTCTCTCAGTGGCCACGGTAAGTATACTCATTGACAAAATACATTTTCCTGGAATCTGGTGAGGCAGAGGCAAGAGACTAATATAGACCTCCACCACGAAGTACTACGAATACTACGATCCTGGCAAGCATCTCTCGAACATTCTCATTGTCATTTCGACCGAGGCACAAAAAAATACTTAAAATAATAAGCAAAATTATAATATGCAAGCATCTGAAAAAAAAACATAAAATTATTTTGGCTCATATCATTATAATATTTCATAAAGCTTAATTATCGGATTACGATTGAGACAATATCTTTTCTAACTCCAACAATCACTGTCAAGACTGTAACCGTCTACCTGTCGCGTGATAATAAAGCATTATTACTATGCCAGTGGAAAAATCCTTTCATTTCTCGTCATTAATGCATATAAATCCGTACAGTTTGTCGTAATTAACTTTTACTGTGCAAATAGGCTGTTTCCCGTTTGTGTCGAACTTTCAGGCAGGTAACTAACTGTATTTCGTATTGTTTAATTTAATTGGCTCGCCAGGGTGGTTTCTAACTAGCGTAGGTACGTACCGTTGATGTCGACTATTGTCGACCTCTGCAGTGTTGTTCGAGGCTGTGCTTCCCAAGCTTCCTGGGTTCGAATCCCGGCTAGGGTGAAAGAAAAAAACAAGGTCTTGAATGTTTACATATTTGTCACGTCGCTTTTCTGGTTTCCACGACAAAGGATATATCGTCATAATTCATAAAAAAAAGTATTTAGCTACCGTCTTACATGTTATTTTGAACAAAATTTGGTCGATTTTGGAAATAAACCCTTTATTAGTCGGTGTTACGACCACGAGCCCAGAAATTGTCATTAAACTTTGTTTTGGGCCTCCTTTAAGGCTCAAATTGCGACCTCGATTAACCGGGTATTCGGCGGGTAGTCGGGTACCCTACCCTCGTTCTCACTAAATTGTGATGAAGGTACCAAGATTTGATATTAATTAAGTTAGATGCCATATGCTATAAGAAAACCAACCATAGAGCTATTGATTGATAGCGACTGAACCATCTGTATCAGACAATGTTCTTTTTTGGAAAATAAATAACATTGTTTTTTATTTATTAATTAAACGAAGCGAAGAAGATAATACCACTTTCCACAATGTAAGAATTTTCAAACAAAATAAGACACCCAAGTTCACACAATATGGATAGTCACATAAGTTATACATTGTCTCAGGTGTTCCGCAATTGATAGAAATAAACTTTCTAAAAGATGTTATGTACTCCGAAAGGAAAGCGTCCTTTTCCTTCCCAGAATTCGACGTAAATAATATACATAAGCTATCTACCATCATTCTGAAGATACGAGGGATGCTATTGAAATTTTGTGTTTGTGTAGGCGTTCCAAGTGTATCAGCGTTGCCCTGATAGCAACAACCTCGTTATGACGCACTCTACCAGAAGTTATAATGGAAAATAGGCACTAACTGAACTTAAGCTATATATGAGCGCATCGCAACATAACGCCATAGAGGTGTTTCTAAGCGAATACGGTAGCCTAGATGACTCTATTTTAGAATCGTCGTCCTAGTTGACGTTAGAGACCTCTATGTGTTAGAGACCTTTAGTTCATTTGAGCTGACAGATTAAAATTTGACCATGTACTTCTCAGTGTTAAAATGTAACGTAGAATTCAGCTTAATGGTATACTAAAACTGGAGGTAAATTCGTTCAGTCTCAGAAAGGTGTGTACCTTATTAGTCACTAATGTATCAAACCATCAACGCTCTTTCTAAAAAAGCGACAACATTAAGTAAATGATTTATCTCTTGAGAAACTAATTTCAGCCAATCACGTGTCGGTATTTTGAATAAATCTTCGATTAGTCGCCTGTTACAGTTGACTATTCTTTTAGAAACTGGGGGTGAGTCACGAAAGAAAGAGTTAAAAATGGTTTGCAATTTAACATTTGAGAAGAAAAGACACTGATTAGGCACCAGTATCTGGCACAACACAAATCAAACGTCACGTAAATGGGTCAAATGCTAAGTAAGTCTGGTACTTTTAGCTTTAGGAGTGTAGAATCTGCCTAGCAAACCTCTATAATTATTTTTGTATTTTTGTTTTATTGTCATCCAAAAATTACAAATTCTATTGTCGCGCACATCCTAAATAATTAACATTGAACTACAATAGTAGTAATAACGTACTAATGGTAGCTCAGTGATAATTAAATATACTAAAATGAACTAATAAACATTAGATGCAATGCGTCGGACAATCCCAAAATATGTACATGAATCATCTCAATCGGATCAAAATAAAAATTATGCGAATAATGCATCAAGCATAAATATTCATGATATTGTCTATGGTCTAACGAAACGGAAACGGAACAGAGATTCCCTAATCCGTTTCCGGTTAATGGACGTAACATTCAACCCTTCCGTTTCCGTTTATGGGCACGTGTACCATAGCGTGTACATCGGGGTCGTAAAGGTGGAACAGAGATTTAAAAGCAGGATCCGATGTCACGACAAACTTTTAAGCAGATTAAGGGATTTCATTATGTAGATACTTCCCTTATATCCCCTTCATTGTGACTTGTTTAATACGTGTCTGCGTCAGGATTTTTGTGAAATACGAACATGTCTTTCGTAATTACAGATAGATCGGTGCCATATTTACTACGTTTACAGGTAGAGTTCAGTTCGGTCTTTCTTTCGGATTCGATTATTGCTGGAAATTAATTTTGCTTCATTGAATCCTTATCATTTCCTGTTTGGTGACGTTGTTTTCTTAGATATTTATTTACGTCATAAAGACAAATCATGCTTCTGGCATATTCAATCAACCAGCTTTGCCTCATCTCATCTATCACCATGTGTATATTTGTTTCTCCGACAAGATAAGCTTCCACCAATTAAGCACTTAGTAAGTCGGGCACGTATCGGTACAATGGAAAAGGCAACACTGGCGGACAGTACGGGGCCAAAGATCTATGTGGGCGGGGTTCAGCCGCGATAAATGTCAGTGGAAAACTAAAATAGAGGCCTAGGTACCATGAATCGCAATCTTGTTTTGGGATTTTGCAGGTACATGCGGATAAAAGAATATAATAGGGTGCGGTGGCCTAGTGGGTCCGCCGCTCATGCAGGACATGCGGGTTCCGGGTTCAGTTCATGGCTGGAGTTAAAAAATTTAGCTCATTAATGTACCCATAGAGGGGCACAGGTCTCTATCCGGATACGAATAAGATTGGGTCTTACTCCACCATGTGGTGGAGGGGTTTTACGACTACTGCATACTACCAAGTAGCAATAGTAGCCGGGACCTACAGCTTCGTGTCATCCGAAACACGGAACGTCCGTTCATTAATTATCTCATTGGTAGGTACATGCAAGGTCTGCACCGGGATTCGAACCAGAATCTCCAGCGTGAGAAGACCACGACTAGACCACGGGGTATTATAGACAGTTTATTAAATTATTTTATTAAACAGTATCACCGAATAATGTGAAAACAATAATTATTCCGACTCCTTGCAATCCTACTCATTTCATGCGTCCCCAAAATTCACTACAAGGCTGTCGACAGTGGTGTGGACACGCGATATACTCATAAAGCATGTATGTGAGTTTAACTGTTTGCATGATGATTGATGTGCCATATCTACACACGAGGAAATTCGGCAATAATTAAATAAATTGAGCTTGACCTCCACTTAATTTATGATACAAAGTTGGTAACAAAAAGTAGCGACGAACGTGGCGATATTGAGACGGAAGAATACAAAAAATGTAGATAGTGAAACTAGAAGGTCAATCTGCGTATGAAATAATAACGTATACGTGAAAATATGGTAAGATTGGTGCAGTAGTATTGTTTCAATGGCTTGTACCAGTTAGATCTCGCACGGTAATTTAGTACTTACTATCCGTACTGTACCTTGCCATTGCTACTGATAGACATTAAAAACCGGGCAAGTTCGTTCTGACGAAGTGAATGGACGAAGCTGTCCCAATATTATAGGTAAGGTGTTTTCCCTGATTTTCACAAAACAAAATAAAATTTCCAGCATATGCTTAGCATGAAATGGCAATCCTATGAGATTCTCCTCCTTAACATGTAGAACGCCGTGGGGCACCGTGTGGGCGGCACTCAAAAAGCACTGGGAGCCAAGCAGCTTGGGTATCAGGTCAAATTTCATACTTTGTTTTTTTTTGCCTAATTGGTAAGAAATGTGTTAAAATGCAAACTAGAAATCGACAATTATTATTATTTTTATATTGTAATATAAGATTTGTCGGCGAACCAGTTAAAAAGGGCTGTCAACCACGTTCTGTCCGCCGTGGCCCCCTCGGCTATAAAACAGAGATTCCAGTCGCGGAGGCCACGGGGTTACGCTGTCGGTCACTCCCACGCTAAATAAATATATCGCAATTTAATACCCCGCAATTTGTAATCCTTGTTACTCTTGCAAGTGATTTATGCAAGAACACCTCCCACGGGGCGTGCCTAGAAAGGGATAACACCAGTTTGAAGACTCGTCACGAAGAACCACACTGCATGTCCACTCCCAAGCACTGGCGCGCCACCCACTACACATGTGACTGTGAGTTGAAGAATCTACTTTTTGGCTTTTTCTGGGCTCGAACTCGGGTCCTCGGCGTGACTGCGTTGCGGCCGGTGCGTCTAACGGCTGAACCAACAAGGCGGTGAACGTGCGCGGCAAAAAAAGCGAACATACTATGTACCGCTGCTACGATCTCGTAGTACTCGTAGCGTAGCACAACAGCGTTTGCAGCTACGAGCTACAGTAGTGCGTTACGCCACCGACATATAGCAAAGCTCGTTACAATCACTAACCCGCATCACTGCTAAGACGCATATTCTAACCATCATGGGGAAAAGTAAAGGTGTGTTCCACAGCCCTCCAAAACCAAGAGAGTCTACAAGTGATCTGAACACTACGGATGCTGATGATGCAAATACATCGAGTAATGTCACAAGAAGATCGAAAAACCGAGTTATAAGTGGAAGTGAACTATTGGCCGAGGAAATGACCTCTCTAAAAATCGAACTCAGGGAGATGATAACAACTCTAATGGCGGCAAATAACTCCAGGCTCGACATTATAGAAGATCACGTAAAAGAAATCAGATCTTCTAATGTGCAAATCCAAACCAGTAATCAAGACATAGAAAAGTCGATGAACTCTATAACTGAGCAGCTGACTCTTTTCGAAAGCAAAATCACGCAGTTTCAGACAGAACAAGCTCAGTTAAGGAAATACATCGAGGCGATCGAAGAGAAGATTGAACACATTGAATGGCACTCAATAAAAACATCTCTGGAAATCCGGAACGTCCCAAAGCTGCATAAGGAGACCAAAGATAACTTGTATGACCACACAGAGGCACTTTTAAAAACATTAAAAGTGGACATAACTAAAATTGAGATAAGAGATGTCGCAAGACTTCCCAGCAAAAAAGACAGTAAAACAAGCACTCTTATGGTTGAAGTCGCCAATACTTTGCTAAAAGAGAACATACTGAATGCGACAAAAGCCTTCAACAAAGATCAACCAAAAGAAAAAAAACTGAATGCTACACACATGGGAATTCAAAAATCTGACACTCCTATTTATGTGTCAGAGCAGCTTACCAAAAATACCAAAAGGCTATTTTACCAAACGCGAAACTTTGCCAAAGACGAGAAGTTTGACTATTGCTGGACTACGAACGGACGGGTCTACGTAAGGAAACATCACGAAGCTCCGTACATCATGGTAAAATCCGAAGCACATCTCAACGAGCTCAAAACCACACCGCAATGACTAACCGAGATCATTTATTCCTTACTAAGCCTCAATTATTATTTTTTGTATTTAGAAAACCCTTTTTTATACTCTTATTTAAACAACACATCAAACACTGCACAATACACTCACCCTTCAATCCACATGAAACTATACAATTACACAAAAACAAATAATCAACTAAAACCAGCTAAAGTCAAAACTCTAAATTATCTGTACAATTCAACTCTTTCCATCTATAGTCAACAACTCATGTGTATCTTTTCCGCTCGGCTTAAAAGAAGGCGTTCTAATAGATATTTGCAAAGACATTGATGAATATACGGTGTCCAAATCTGCCTGCTGCACACCAGAAGAATGTGTCTCTTTCCTTCCGAAGAATCACGGACAATACACAATTCTTACCCAAAATATACGAAGCATATCTTATAATTTTGACGGTCTTAGCACCCTATTGGCTAGAATGAAAATAGACCCAGAATTTATTGTTCTGAGCGAATGTCGACTTAAAGCTTACACCCATCCACCTTCTCTACAGAACTATAATTGCCACTATACTGTCAATAATCCGATACAAAACGACGGCGTCGTAATTTACATTAAAGACCACATCTCGACACATACTTATGAACCTGTCCTTGTCAATGGTAACTGTTTAGTTACTGAAATTGACAACGAAGTTGCAATTGTATCGATTTATCGCTCTCCCTCCTATAAATCAGTAAAAGAGCTGGAAAGCTTTATAAATTCAATTGCTGACATACTCTCATCATTAAAAAAATTTAAAACTGTGATACTCGCGGGTGATATTAACATAAACATTAGGCCTCCACTTGATGTCAACTATGTTAACAATTATCTTAACATGTTAGCGGAGTATGGCCTACTGCCTGCTCATACCCTACCTACTAGAGAAGAAGCATGCTGTAGTGTATGAATTACACTCACACTCTCAAACACTATATTGTGACGCACATAGGTACAATATGTTAGGTAAGCATTTAGATTTATATAAATAGCTGTGTAACTTAGTTTAAGTCTCTCTCAAATAGAAATATACGACATTACATCGTTATGCTGTTTCACTCCTGAGCCACCTATCGCCCTAGGTTCCCATGATATCTCATGGCGACCTTGCAGGCCACCTGCGACCAGCGTTGAAGAATGAAGATCAAGACGTCCGGTGAAATATTATGACGACAATAATTATATAAATCTACGTTAAGGAAACTGAAGAATGAAGACGATACTGAAGATTACCCATTGAAGATTATGCAGAAAAACTGAAAATCTACTTTATGAAGAAAACCAGAAAACGGAGCGGCCCTTATTTGAAGATAATTATATAAACTCCAGCTACGCGACGATCAAGATTTACTGCGACCGGACGGGGAGTACAGGGTGACCCGACTCGTATTCAAGATTGACTGCGACCGGAAGGGGAGTCCAGGGGTTTCCCGGCTCGAAACGGTCAGGGCTATCCCGGCCACCTCAAGAAGATGACTTCCTGCCTCGTGGAGTGCCCAGCTGCCGTCGTCCGCCCCGCCGCCGCCGTCATGGTCAGCCCCCCCGCCGCCGCCGCCGTCGCCGCCAGCGTCGTCACGTTCGACCTACATTAGTTAAATCTACCAGCTCAGCTATCAAGTAAGTTATAATTATGTACTGTGTTATTTTTAATTATTTGTTGCAGCGATAGGCGAATAGTTATTGAGTTTGTAATGTTACTATGTCTCAGGAATTAGATGATTTGCGTTTGAAATTAGATTACTTAAGGGAATATTTAGTTAAATTAGGTCCAGAGAAAAGAAGTAGTGAATTAGCCTACAAAAAGTTTTATGAAGCGAAGCAGAGTTATAGTGAACTAACAAGAATTATTCCGGTATTGAACGAAAAGATCAAACAGTCGAGTATTAGTGCAGAAGATGTGCCAATTGCTAAGAGTTTAATAGAAGAAATACATAGGATATATAGCAGGATTTGTGAGTTAGTTACCTTCAAGGATTCTTCATCCCAGACTTGTGATAATAGTTCGGAAATGGTATCCACAATGGCTAGTGAATTTGATTTCAAGACAGCGATTGCCTTGTTACCTGTGATGACAGGACAAGAGCAAGTCACTAAGCAGTTGATAGATGGGATTAAGTTATATAGTTCAATGATTAAAGAACAGTCAAGAATCATGCTGATAGAATTTGTGTTGAAAACCAGACTTTCAGCAAGTGCAAAGTTAAGATTGAGATCATCGTATACAAGCGTTAGCGATTTAGTTAGCGATATGACTAAGTTCTTAGTACCGAAGAAATCTGCTGAAGCCTTACAATCTCAGCTTTATAGATCTAGACAGGGACGTAGGACGATAGAGTCTTTTGGTTCAGAGTTGGAACAGCTATTTGTAAATCTTACAATAGCCCAGGCCGATGGTAATGAAGAGAGATATGAGATATTAAGGCCTCTCAATGAAAAGACTGCCATGAAGCGCTTTGCAGATGGATTGTCTGACTCAAGATTGAGTACGATTATTGCTTCGAGGCAATTTTCCTCACTGACAGAATCCATACGAGCTGCTCTGGATGAACAAACGATGTCATCGACAGAGCCCTCGTCGTTTCATTTTAACCACACGCAAAATACTAGGGGCCAGTATCGCGGAAACAACCGATCTAGGAACGACAGGTTTTCTAGGGGTTCTTTCAGGTCGTCATACGGTAATAATCAAAACGGATTTAGGAATAATATTAATACGTCGAATTCGTCAGTTTACGTGAATTCAGGTCATAGAGGAAGAGGTCGTTGGCACAGTTCAACGAACAGAGGCACTCATGGCCGAGGCCGAATTTCGCAGAGTCAGCGCGTACAGCACATACGCCCTGACGTAGACGCCGCGACCGACAGCAATCACTACAATCTTGCTGAGGGCGAAAAATTTTTTCGTGCCTAACTTGACGATTTGTAACGTGAATAACACTTCTATAATAACATGTAGCGTAAATAATCAACCGGTAGGTCTTTTAGTAGATAGTGGTGCAAGTATATGTGTGATTAGGTATGAATGGTTACGAAAATGTAGTTTTGTACAAAATATTATTGAGGATAGAATAAAGATTAATGGTATAAGTGGTAGTTTAGTTTCAGAGGGATATGTCAATTTAAATGTAGAATATAATGGGTTAATTTTTAAACAAAAGTTTTACGTTTTTAAGAAACTATCATGCAGTGCAGATGGAATTGTAGGACAGAATTTTTTCACTTGCTATCAAGCGATAATTAACTACAGAAATGGTACTTTGAGTTTGAAGAACCAAAGTCAATCTGTCACAATCCCGATAGAGACTACAGAAAACTATATTTATAGTATAGGACCACGTTGTGAGATAGTAAAATACATCCCAACATCAGCGGTCAGAGATTGTGTGACTTTAGCGACCGAGATTCAGGAAGGTGTTTTTGTTGCGGGAATTATCACAAAACCGGCAAATGGCAAAATACCTATTCGAATATTAAATACCACGGATAGACAAATAGATATTGATTGTTCTACTCTAGAGACTCACGAATTAGACGAATATTTTGACGTATGTCATTTTGATGAGAGAAAGATAAGTCCGAACAGAGTTCGCACCCTATTGAATTTGTTAAATTTATCGTCATATTTAAACGAAGAAGAATTAACGGGTATTCAGAAAATTTGTGCTAAGTACGCAGATGTTTTCCATTTACCAGGAGATAAATTGTCTGTTACTAATTTATTGCATCATTCCATACAATTAAAGGAAAATACTACTCCAGTGTACAAAAAACCTTACAGGCTTCCACAGGCATTGAAAAATGAGGTTCAGAAACAGATTCAGGACATGTTAGATAACGACATTATTGAGGAAACCGTTTCCGAGTGGTCCAGCCCCGTTCTTCTTGTACCGAAAAAGACAGATAAGTCAGGTGAGAAGAAATGGAGGCTTGTAATAGATTACAGGCAGTTAAATAACAATATTCAGGACATTAAATTTCCCTTACCGAACATAACTGAGATCCTTGAATCATTATCACATTGCATTTACTATACGAAATTAGATTTGTCACAATCGTATTATCAGTTGTTACTTGATGAGTCATCGCGCAAGTATACAGCCTTCACAGTCGATAAGATGTATCAGATGAAGAGGTGCCCCATGGGACTTAAAACAAGCCCAAGTGCATTCTCTCGATTAATGACCATAGCTATGTCAGGATTAAATTACAAAAAATGTTTTATTTACTTAGACGATTGTATCGTAATTGGAAATAGCATAGAAGATCACAATAGGAACTTGATACGTGTTTTAGACAGACTTAGAGAAGTAAATATGAAGTTAAATCCACTTAAATGCGAATTTTTACGTAAGGAGATAATGTATTTAGGTCATAAAATCACAGCAGAAGGAATTTCGCCAGACCCATCGAAAATAGAGACTTTAGTTAATTACCAACGACCTAGTAACGTAGAAGAAGTTAAAAGGTTCGTTGCGTTTGCCAATTATTACAGAAGATTCATCTCACGATTTGCAGAAATTTCACACCCTTTAACTCAATTATCTAAGAAAAATGCAGTTTTTAACTGGTGCTCGAAATGCGAAAATGCATTTCAAACATTGAAAAACTCCCTTATTCAGCCACCAGTACTTGATTATCCAGATTTTTCAGATAGCAATAGCTTTACTGTACAGACAGACGCGTCAAAGATAGGGCTAGGCGCCGTATTGTCTAACAAGAATGGTCGTGTGATAGCGTACGCGAGCCGTAACTTAAAACCAGCTGAAACCCGATATCCTGTTATTGAATTAGAATTGTTAGCAATCGTATGGGCAATTAGGCATTTTAGACCTTATTTATACGGCAGAAAGTTTCTCATACGAACTGACCATAAGCCACTGATTTATTTATTCAACATGACCGATCCATCGAGTAGATTAACAAAGTTTAGACTTTATCTCGAAGAATACGACTTTGATATAGAGTACGTTCCGGGACGATGCAACGCAGCTGCAGATGCATTGAGTCGTCTTCCGAGACCATCAGAACTTCCTAAAAATAGTCAAGATTTGAAAAAAATGCATGAAAACGTTGTATTGGTCATGACTAGAGCGCAGAAAAGAAGATTACAGCCTGACTTGACTGACAATGAGATTTCCACTAGTTCAAGGTCTGATCAACCTCGAGCAGTAGAAATTCTCAGACGACCGAAAAATACTGATTTAGTAGAGTTGATGATTACATGTAAAAACTACTCAAAGTTTAGAAACGTAGAAAAAGTCACTAGTGCAAATAATTTATGTGTCTACGTTCCCTCAATGTCTGTTATATACCTTACTTCTCGATCGTTATGTTCCGTGAGTGAAATAGCGAGAGAACTAGAGTCCCTTTGCAGAAAATGTAAAATTGAGGAGTTAATAGTTTTAAAAGAAAAAAGAGATGTAAACTTTTTAACGTGTTTATCAAGAGAATTAAAAGTTATGAATTGTACAATTCCAAGATTATTGATAGTAAAAGGCGTTAGTCGCATTACGAATAAAGATGACATGACAATTATTTTAAATGACTTCCACTTATTACCCACAAGCGGTCATGCTGGGGTAAATAGAATGTTAAACAACATTAGGAAACTATACTACTGGCCAGGTCTTTATAATGACGTTACTGAATATGTGAAAAAGTGTAAACTCTGCCAGATGCAAAAACACACAAATAAGCATACACGGGAACCAATGGTTATCACAACCACCCCAACAAGCGCTTTTGAACGAATTAGTATAGATATAATGGGTCCATTAGATATAGACAACCATGGTTATAGGTATATATTAACTGTACAGTGTAATTTAAGTAAATATGTAGAGGCGTATCCTTTAGAAAGGAAAGACACCGTTTCTGTCGCATCGATATTAGTTAATAACTTTATTTTAAGATACGGTATACCTACAGAAATAATTACAGATAAAGGAACCGAGAATATGTCAGCAGTGATGACAGAAGTTTGTAGTTTACTAGGTATTAATAAGATTAATTCGACAGCGTATCATCATGAGACTATAGGTGCTCTTGAGAATAGCCACAAAAGCTTAGGCGCTTTCCTCCGCATCCAGTGTGCCAACAACACTAGCGACTGGAGCACTTGGCTACCCTATTGGTGTTTTTCGTTCAATACTACGGTACATTCACATACGCAGTATACACCGTATGAGTTAGTTTTTGGGAAAATGTGTAATTTACCAAGTAATTTGACTAACATTCAATCTATAGATCCTTTGTATAATTATGATGATTATCCTTTAGAATTAAAATTTAGACTACAGAAAGCTCAGTTAGAAGCTAGGAATAATTTGTTACAGTGTAAATTAAATACTAAAGTAAGATATGATAAGAAAATGAATACAGTTACTTATAAGAAAGGTGATTTTGTACTATTGAAAAATCAGACAGGTAGTAAATTAGATGATATATACTTAGGTCCATTTGAAGTGTTAGAAGATTTAAAGTGTAATGTTAAAATTTTGAATAATCATAAAGAATATATAATTCATAAAAATAATACAAAATTATTTAACCAATAATTCGTATGTAATTATTAATTACCGTAAGTGTTTATAATTTTTTTTTTAAATATTATTTCATAAAAAATGTGTAAACTTATGTGCGACACATTTTTTTTTTCAAATAGGGAGGTGAACCCTTAACTTTCGGGGGAGGTGTAGTGTATGAATTACACTCACACTCTCAAACACTATATTGTGACGCACATAGGTACAATATGTTAGGTAAGCATTTAGATTTATATAAATAGCTGTGTAACTTAGTTTAAGTCTCTCTCAAATAGAAATATACGACATTACATCGTTATGCTGTTTCACTCCTGAGCCACCTATCGCCCTAGGTTCCCATGATATCTCAATGCCTAGACCACATAATGATAAAAACCAACTTAGACGCGGTAACATTGGTTATAAATCATACACTTACGGATCATGACTCATGTCTCTTATCACTTAACAAAAGAGCAATTGCGTATAGGAAAACAATTGATAAAATTAACTATATAGGAATTGCTGATGATATTAGTAGGGCAGGTTTAAGCAAAGTCCTATCTCTAACAGACTGCAATGAAGCCTCTGACCTACTAATTACGACTCTTTCTAGCATTATCAAGGCAAACACGCAGAAGAAAACTCTTCCTAGACGTAAAACCAATATAAAGCCTTGGATTACACCTGGGCTACTTAGATGCATGAGAAATAGGGACAGGATGCACCAGAGATGTAAAAAACAACCTAACAACGATATTTTAAAAATGACTTATGTTCGATATAGGAACTTTTGCAATACAATTTTAAAAAAGACCAAAAGAAACTATGATAGGGAAGAACTACAAAAAGCTTCTGCTACGAACTTAAAAAAAACTTGGATAGCTATTAATAACTTGTCCAATTATAAACCAATAAAACAACTAGCAGAAGATTTACTGAAAGGTTCTATTTCTCCTAACAAAAGAGTAAATGAAGTAAATGAGTTTTTTGCAAATGTAGGAAAAAACCTAGCTGAAAAAATACAATGCAATAATAATGATAACCTAAACCTACATCCTCCTAGTCTTTATTCTTATGCTAGAAAAGACTCACTTGTAATGTTAGATGCTGATGAGGATGAAATTAGGACTTTAGTTAAAACCCTTAAAACAGATTGTGCTGTGGGCTGGGACGGGATTTCGAGCGCTATTATTAAACAAAACATTAACTCACTGGTCAAACCACTATGTCACATCTGCAATCTAAGTCTAAAAACAGGAGTATTTCCAACATTGTTTAAAAAATCGATTATCTTGCCCATACACAAAGGTGGAAAAAAGGATTCTTTTAATAATTATCGTCCTATCTCAATACTGCCGACACTTTCAAAGATTTTAGAAAAAATTATAAACAACAGGCTGGTAAGCTACCTTGAAAACAAGAACATTATTTCCAAAAATCAATTCGGCTTCCGACGTGGTAGATCGACGACCGATGCCGTGGAAGAACTCACAGAGTATATCGTGCGAGGTTTAGATTCAAAAAAGAAAAGCTTGGCAATATTCTTAGACCTGGCCAAGGCATTTGACACGGTATCGGTCCCGATACTCCTGAATAAGCTAGAACACGTCGGAGTACGAGGAGTCCAACTTCAACTGCTGAGAGACTACCTAACGGACCGGCAACAAACAGTTAAGATTGGAGAGTTTCACAGTGGCCCCCTAAACGTGCTCTTTGGAGTGCCTCAAGGTAGCATATTGGGCCCAACTTTGTTCCTGGTTTATATTAATGACCTTTGTCTTAAGAACCTTACAAATGGTAAAATCGTTGCTTTTGCTGACGATACAGCTCTGATATTTCAGGGACAGAGTTGGGAAGAGGTTCTTCAGTCTGCACAATATGGATTCAACACAGTTGCAAATTGGCTAAGAAAGAACTTACTTTCTCTCAATACGGAAAAGACCAAGTATATGTGCTTCTCAATCCAAAAAACAACTGAGCCGTTACAAAGGAAACCGATCATCTCTCACACTTCATCTTGCTTATCCGACGGTATTCCCCCACTCTGTGGCTGCAACCGCCTTGAGCTTGTCAACGAGATTAAATATTTAGGGATAGAAATAGATTGCGGTCTAACTTTTAAAAAACACATACAGTCAGTAACACAACGCGTACGAAAACTAATATACATTTTTAAAAATATTCGACATATCGCTGATGGTGGACTATTGAGAATAATATACTTTTCTCTATGCCAGTCGATTCTGCAATATTGTATCACATGCTGGGGAGGAGCTGCAAAGACCCACCTACTCCAATTGGAAAGAGCACAAAGAGCTGTTCTAAAGGTTGCTACAAATCAACCTTTTCGCTACCCGACATCTAGCATTTACCGTGACTGCAAAGTTCTTACGGTGAGACAACTGTTTATTAAACAAATTGTTCTGAACAAGCACGTCTCCTCACCTTTCGACTTACACAGATACCAGAACTTACGGAGGAAAGATAGAATATATGATATACCAAAATTCAACACATTCTTTGCCTTTAGATTCCCATGCTACCTAAGCGGAGCTCTATACAACAAAACTAGTATGCACATAACTAACCTATACACTCTTGATTATTATGAATGCAAAATGAAACTGACCAACTGGCTCCTGTCACTTGATTATGACACAACAGAAAATCTACTCAGAAGCACTACGTAATTAGGGAAGGACTACCTATTCTTATCATATTACTTAAATTGTTCACACTACACAAGCACAACACTCACACACCCCACACATTAACACACATGCACTACACTCCACAAAAACATTGATACACATACATACACAAACACTAAACATCTTTTTACTATTAATAGTCATAACTATTTCTTTTTGTTATAACATAACCAATTAATTGTATTGTTATTATTTTTACAAGAGAAATGCGACAAAGTGTGTCATGTTTGATTATGGAAGCGCTGAGGATTTTTGAGATCTATAGTACAGGCTCTGCTTAGTTTAGATCTCGAATAATCATTAATTAATTACATCTCAAACTCTTACTAGGAAACCATCCAATGTAAAACCTCTGTAACAAATTGTAATGTGTCAAATAAATAAATTTGTATTGTATTGTATTGTTATATAAATGAATGAACGCTACTGAAAATGCTTGAAATAAAAAGCAACTAAATAACTGTAATAGCTTCATTTCTGTCATCAGACATCTTAAAATTATTCAAAAATAAAAGAAGGGTATAAAAAAGATATTTTTTAAGGGGGCTGCGACCGCGTGAATTTCCCATACAAACGTAATATAAAATTGATTTGAACTAGTTCAAAGCATTTAGACTGTTAATCGGATTTATGCACTGTTTACGCAGGTTCCTGGTCGTATACCAAGGTTCTTATTCAAATTACTTAAACATATTTTTAAATTGGTTGAAGAGGAACCCTGGTATACGGAACAGGAACCTGCGTAAACAGTGTATAAATCCGATTAACAGTCTAAATGCTTTGAACTAGTTCTCAAATTCAAATAATTTTTGTATTACGTTTGTATGGGAAATTCACGTGGTCGCAGCCCCCTTAAGTCATTGAGTTAGCCAAAAACCATATCACTGGTCTAGTCTAGAAGGCCACGCGGCTCACCTTAAATAGCTGTTTACATGTTCTAAGTGCCCGGCAGCTCTGTACAGAGGTTATAAATCATGTCCGTCGCGCGGTCACATGCTGACCCCTGCAGCCTGAACGGAAAAGTAGCGTGTCGAACACATGGTGTCTCTCATGGCCTAAATGGAAAAGTAGCTTTTTCCTTCCGGCATTCTACGTGTTAAATCACTAAGGTCGATAATGATAAACCTTAAACAAAATCGTCTTGTGCAACAGTGGGTATTATTAATCAATAGTTTTCTACTTGCATTTAAAAGTACCTACCACCACAAATGGAATTTTTGGCGTAACGGCACCCTTCATAAAAATGATTTCCGCAAAATGGTGAAATACGGAAGAATTCGTAACTTGAAGGATTATCGCGATTTAAAAGAAGGATTAGGAATATTAAAGTCGTTGCTAATGGATGGACATATCGTTGTAATTGATAACATCGTGGTTCGAATGGATTTTCCCTTATTTTGAGGGTTGTTTTATTTTGTTCACACGCAATGATTGTGGTCGTAAACAGGCAGGGAAATTATTTAGATACTGGAATGTTTGTTTTTGTGACTCAAATTAATTATAAATGGTCCAGTGCGAGTAGAACTCGCGCACCAAGGATTCCGATCACATTTGGAGAGCGTAACACGTGCAATTAGGTTTCCATATAAAAACTAAAGTAGGATGTCATCCATGTAAACCAAATTGAATATTTTTGTAAAAAGACAGAAATTTGCAGTTTTTAGATTTTTCCCTTTATTTGTACTATAAGACCTTGCTTTGTGCCAAATTTCATGATTGTAGGCCTACGGGAAGTACCCTAGAGGTTTTGGTTCCATTGCGATTACTATTAAAATCAAGCAATTTTACAGCATAATCAGTCGTACGTAGCGTCCAATTGCGTTGACCTAGAAGATTTCTACGGAAAAATACGTTTATTTACATTAACACAGAGTTACATAATAATATATTACATACATACATTAAAATATTTAAAAAAAACATATGTAGATATTTCTGTCTCACGTGGGGTGCTGTCACTAAAGTATTCCTGCTCCATCTTCACATTGAAAGGCCCTGACATGTTTTCGAGTGCCTCTTTTAGCTGAAATTGGTATTTTCACTTTCAGCCAGTACACTATTTGAGAATATGCGTTTCCCCATCTCTCATTAATTAAGCTTTAAAGCGGTTGACCTAGAAGATTGTTATTTTCACAGCTTTATGCGACCACAGACTTTAACAATTGATATACAGTCAAAATTCCATATAATAGTTGCCATCGTTACCAACTGACTTGACGTTTGCTGACAACTCATGGCAAGGACAAACAAACAACAACAATGAAAGAAAAAATAGAAAGAAAATAACAAACATGCTTTCTTGCTATGTTTTGTATCTTTTATCTCTGTCTCACTCACTTAAATCACAGAGCAAACCGGAAGTCACTCGGATCATTCATTCTTCTGGCTAATTAGAATTATAAAGTAGTGGTGCAAGAGGAGTTAATTTAAGTCAGTAAAATACGATATAATCAGATTTAAGCGGATTTTCTAGCAAGAGACCCTAAATTAAATAGTGTCTATTATGAACACTCTGTCTAAATATTTTTAAAAGCTCTCCTATCCTATCCTTATTAATAAGACCCGTTAAAGATCGACAAATATACGCAGTTGACTATACAAGAAAAGGTTTCGCTGACTGTACTGGACCACACCTTCAAGCTATCTAAGTCAGCCGTTAGTTCGGGCAGGCGTTACGTGGCACGCCTATACCATGTACAGCAGCTGTACAGGATGATTGAAAATTCATTTATATAAATTTAGGGATTTATTATATCTATAGTTCTGGAACTCAAATCTGTTTTCAGGCCTGTGCCCTGCAGTGGATTGATGTGAGTTTATATGATGACGATGACAGAAATTGGTCAATCGGGTAAATGACGCACAAGTATGTACTGCGGATTTTTTTTTACACATTTGTGAAGCATAAACAGCGACGTTACAATCATGATATTGATGACCTGGGGTTTTTTCTTCTTCCCTGGCCGGGATTCAAATCCAAGACCCCTTGCTAGGGAACCAAAGTCTCGACACCTCAGAGGTTGTCAGAGGCATATTTGTAGGTACACAACCATCCTTCCAAAGTCCACACCCCGCGAATTTCAACCTACCCACATCGAGATAAACTTCAAAACCTATGAAAAATACAACAAAAGATTTTACGTCCACAACCAGGACCCAGAGGTCCTATTTTTCAATCGCTCTTTTGCAAATACGCGCTCTTGTCTACAGATTTTCGTTCGTTATTATTCAATTCTCTCTGCAACGATGGTCAGAACCACTCATTGCGCAAGTCATACGAGCAATTATATCACACGAGCGAATGAAAAATAGGACCTCTGGGTCCTGGTTGTGGACGTAGGACGAGCTAGTAGGTAGCCAAGTGAAGCCAGTAAACAAACACTCTAAAGGTTAAACAATTAGTATTGCAACCATTAATAAGTAACCCTGTATGCGAGCTGACGTGGATATTTTTACCAGTTTCAAAACGAGAACTTCTTTTATTTTCTTCTGGAATTCTACAGACAGTAAACTATTTTCATTTTGTTTTGTTATATAGTAAGTTAATAGAGGATACGATTTTTGAACAGCAACCACTTACAAAGTTCACATCTATTACAGGAATAAGAATTCAAATAAGAAAGGCTCCAAAACATTGTACATTATAGCGTACAAAGATGCTTATTAAAATGCATTGATGTTAATGAAATCAATTAAATTAAATACAAACATATTTATAAAGTAGCATGGGACACCTCTAAATGGTTACATCGGCATCGTGCCTAAGTAAATAATATAAATTAATATGTCGGCGGCCGATCATAGAATCGGGCACATCATGATTTGCCCCGCCATTTCATGATATGCCCAAGCAATTAGGGGCACATCATGATGTGGCGGGTTTTAACGAAAACATGTCTATTTTTAAACATTTTTATTCAGCACTACGTGATGTTTTTTGTGTTACACATGTCAAACGAACACGAAGGCTATTCGGGGGCTTCGCTGCGCTCACTCCCTTTAGTCTTCACCTAAGCTGCCGCAGTGTTTGCCTTATCGTTAAGATTTTATCGTTTCATGATATTTCACGTTTCATCATGATGTGCCCAATTCCACGATCGGCCGCCGACATATATATACTTACATGCATCGTGTTAACAAAAGTTTATAATTTGCTTCATAACATTTTTATCTTACTATCTAATTAACACCAGCGTCTCTCTGGTACTGCAGTGTTTTGTAGCATTTGTAATTGTAATACCACAACGGGCGTGTTTGTGTCACTGCAACCGCAAGTGGAAAACCCAATTAGTGGAACGGGTTTCTAATGCTGTAATGGTTAAATGCTGCTTTTGCAGAGCAAGAACATTATCCGCTTCTCCAAACCAATCGTCTCGCTTGGCTTCGATTAGATCGGTCTTTTTAGGGTTCCGTACCCGAAGGGTGCCAAACGGGACCCTATTACTGAGACTTCGCTGTCCGTCCGTCCGTCCGTCCGTCCGTCCGTCTGTCACCGGGTCCGCCTGCACGAACCGTAATAGCTAGAAAGCTGAAATTTTCACAGAATGTGTATATCTGTTGCCGCACCAACCACAAATACTGAAATACGAGAGATATTACAAATTGAAAGTGGTCTCGGTACAAGATACGTCTTCACAACACGCTTGAAAAGTTTATACCAAGGCCATTTTGTTTTGGTAGGTTCTTTTAATGAAACTAAATTTAAATGATATGGCAATGTCGTCCCCGGACTTCTACAAAGACTTTAAATATTAATTGATGAATTACGACGTCTCTATTTATTATGTAGAACTTTTAGAAAATAATTATAAAATTAATAGTTTTTAATTACTTTTGTTGTCATACAAATCTCAGAGCACAGAAATTAATTTTTTCCTTTTGGCCACTTCAAGTTTGGCTGCCAGTGATGTTTTAATTAAATACTCTTTGGTGCGTTGAAATGATGTTTTGCAGTCTGCATGACATTGACATAATGAGTGAGTGAACCTCATTGTACGGAAATTGTAGATGGGTGTCTCACGCACGTTTTCCAGTAGGAGTAGGTTGTAGACAGTGCTGCTTACGGCGGCGTTTAGTAGGTACTAAAGGCCCTAAAAGCGCGGCAAGCTTTGAATCAATTCAAATGTTATTTTTCAACTAGCTACAAAGTTATTCTGACATAAGATGATAATTTGAACAAAACTTTTTGGGTATTTCATGAAAAATACAGTTACAGATCACACATATACAGGGTGGAACAAACGAATGGGCCCTGGAGGGAAAGTACCTTAAAATCTCAAGATATCCGTCCGTCCGTCTGTCTGTCACCAGGCCGTATCTCATGAACCGTGGTAGCTAGACAGTTGATATTTTCACAGATGACGTATTTCTGTTCCCGCTATAACAACAAATACTAAAAACAAAATAAATTTAATATAAAGGGGGCTCCCATACAATTAACGTGTTTTTTTGCGGTTTTTTTAACCGACTTCCCAAAGGAGGAGGTTTACAATTCGTCCGGATGTTTGTTTTTTTTTTTTTTTTATGTATGTGCCTCGATAGCGCCTAAACGGATGGACCGATTTGGAAAATTAGACCGATTAGACCTATAGTGATTTTTGTGTTTTTCATAATAACTCGTGCAAATGCACATGGTAAGCATAATATTGTGATGCGGAACTGCTGATGAAGACCACATATGGCCACCAGATCTGCTCAATACTAGGTACAAATACAATGCGTGGCTGACGGGCAGGCAACGCATAGCCTAAACCGATGGACCTAGAGCCATGAAACTTTGTACAGGGGTTCCTTAGTAGCGTGGGGTAGCACTGATATGGGATTTGACAAAATTAATTCCCCTGGGGGGGGGGGGGGGATAAGGGGTTACAGTTTGTATTAAACTCAATCTAATCAAATAGGGTTTGTGGAAGTCGGTTTTTTCTAAAGTTTACTTTTTGTTCCAATTATATAGATAATGGTACGGAACCCTTCGTGCGCGAGTCTGACTCGCACTTGGCCGGTTTTATTTGTTTTTCTTATGTAATTACTTGTATAAATTAAATTGCATAAGTACTTGAGCCACTGTTGTGCGTCCGCTTTGGCCCTGGCAGAATACCAGCGTCACAGATTCGTCTGTGACATTGCTGAGTCAGGGCCATTTCACTGCCGTGGTACAGTCACATAACCACACAGCTGTAGGTACCTACTGTTTTTTGTTGTTATTAATTATGTGTGTGTACCATGTCCAATGAATAAATGAGTTATCTGTCTATCTATCTATCTATCTATCTATCTTTCCACTCACACTACAATAGGCTTGTGGCCAAGGTAATGCAATAAATCTAGGAACAAGTCTTAAGTTGAAGCATTATGTACAAAATGGCTTGACTTTCTCAGAATTGTATATTTCCAGCAGATATATTTTATGAAGTCAATTTTGTGCAAAAAAAGACAGCATTTGATGGCACTTTTACATGACGTAATTCTGTTGTTATTTCATGGAACTCAGGAACAAAAGTTCCGTTTTGACAGTTCATAAAATGTATCTATTTTGACGTGACAGGCTACAAGCCTATTGAAACAATTAAAACACAACGTCATGCTTTTCCGCATACGGGATGACAAGTGCACAATTTACACAGCCAGCTATTAAATACTTCATCGTGATATGGAGCAAGCGCATCGCCCCATCTCCAATCTTCTGAAAAATACAATTTAAGCAAGCGTTGAACCATTAAGCTGGTATCGATTGGCCGTGCCTTTTGTTACAAAAGCTCTAGAGTTACTCGACAATGGAAGGGACCCTTTTAACAGCGTGAATGGACGCGGGGCGGGGGGGGGGGGGACTTGAAAAGAATTAAATGTTACGGCTATGTCCTGTCACAAGAACCACTAGAGTACAGCACGAGCCATTGTTCTCCCGAGTATGATATTGAGCGAGACGAGACCCGACGTGCCAAAACAATTGCCCCGTACTGTTACTTGTATTACTTTACTTTACTTTATACTTTATTGCACAGAAAACATAATACAGACACTTTATATTAGAAAAGACATGTACAAAGGCGAGCTTATCTCTAATAAGAGATCTCTTCCAGCAAACCTAGGATGAAGAGGATAATTTAATAAAAGGTAGACCTACATAAGTGCACAACGATACGATAAATATTAAAATTATAGACTACTTACTAATAAATACATAAATACAGATAAAAACAAAAAGCAAAATATAATATATAAATATTGTATTACGACGCTGAAGCTACATAACATTATAATAGCGTCACGCCTTTTCCCATACTGGGTGTCAGAGGCGTGCGTGCCCGGTTTTAATAATACAGGAAGCTCAAAAGTTGACAGCCAGACAGAATAATTCGTGTAGTCATGATTTGATAGATATTCTTTGAGGTGTTCAGATGAACATACTAAAAATCCTCGAGAGTGCGGGTTTAGCCGGCGGTGGAGGAGGGGAGGAATGGTTATTTTTTTTCAGTTTTTTGCTTGTATCTCGAAAACTATTAGAGATAAGTATCTCTTTATTCACTTCTGAATCATCATTAAATTTTCTACGAATGATATATGATTTGAGAAGTGATACACCTACAAAAACAATCTAGATATAACGGTTCGTGCTGAAGGGCCCACTGACAGACAGACGGATAGACGGACAGATGGACAGCGGAGAATTAGTAATAGGGTCCTGTTTAGCTCCCTTTGGGTACGGAACCCTAAGAAATATCAATACCTCGTAGTACTAATTTCAAAGTACGCAATTATTTTAATAACGATAATTAAAATACTTCCTTCATTACTAGTTAAGTAAATTAGGAAATATTTAAATTGTCGTGCAAACGGGCCTTTGTCATATCGATGTCATACACATCACTTAGCTTAATAAATAAATAAAATCACGTCAAAGACACACGACACGCCGCGCCACCCGCCCCGTGTCCTTACCTCATACGCCTGCTACGTCCGCTACACTCGTAACGAGTGCTACGATTCGTAACGCTTCGTGCTACGGGGTTAAATAGGAGCAATTTAATTTTTTCCCAGAAATGTTTGTTATCAATGACAATAATAATAACCACTGCTTATAATTTCTACAAAATATCTGTACCCACGGTCAGATAAACACTCACATAACCAATACATACCGCTTGTAACAATTCCTCTACCATGCTATTAAAAGCCGGAAAGTTCCATCAACTTTTTTCGATTAAATCGTTGATTATCCAATTAAGGTGACTTAGTTCGGCATGTTTTGAGGGAAATGTGTTTTTTTTTACTTTCCGTTCGAAGACGTCGACACTGAAATCGAGATGTTATCGCCGAGGTCGGCTCTAATGAAATTGCTGTTTAGTTGTTTGCGTCGACAACAGGTTCCATGGGCTGATTGTTATATCAGACGTTAGCGTTCCGTGGGATAACCACGATTTTTTTACGAACGTAGTATTCATTTTTTCATAGCGTCTCGCTTTTTCCGATCAATGGACAACATTTAAAAAATTTGACCAGCTGGTTTTACAGCAAATTTATGAAAATATATATGTCAGATGGGACCCGTAATTTTTATTTTAGTGTTTTATCTTATTTTTAGGGGATAATTCACGATTTTTAGAGTCACTCATTCTAAAAGGTCGTAAATCAAAATTCAGGATTATAAAACGTTGCCCGTCATTGCAACATAAAAAAATAAAAATGAAGACCAGTGACCACATTAAGATGACAGATGACTGTCAGCTGTTTTTATTTCTTTCTAGCCTGTGGAACACATGTCGTAAATCCTGACATTGTTAATTTGGACTAAATTTCATTGTTTTTTATTTAACTCTAATAATACTTACCTAAAAATTCAGAAAAAATAATCTATGAGCTTAGAACGCTTAAAATCTCGAAATGGTCTTGTAATTTTAGTACCTTATCAAAATGAAATGTTGTCCATTGTGCCCACTTTATGCCAAATTCTCATAAATACAAAGTAAAATAATTCTCTAAATTGTAAAGGCACGATGGAATTTCACGAATATTTGTTTAAAATATAGTCAGTTACCCCAAATAATATTCCCAGTAACCGATACAATCTAAAATCTATAGGTAGTTCGAATGACTGAGTTGTTAAGAATTCTCTCTAATGGCGTAGCATTTGTCAATGGTGAAACAAACAACTCGTTCCATTCCAAACCGCGTTTCAAGAAATAACGTCTAGAACATGTACTCAAGTATTCAAGTTACCGGAGGAAGGGAGAGGGGTTTCACTACACTTGTTTCAATTCTCCAAAGTGTTCAAACAAATATAGTTTTTCGTTAGCCGCACTAGGGTTGTCAGCCTAAGCTATGGTTTAAGCGTCGGGATTTGCTTATGCGATTTTTTTTACGACTCTTGATAAAGGTAAGCTCGCCTTTTTCATTTTTTCTAATTCTTTTGTGCAAAAAAATAATTGAATAATTATATGACATAAAACCGTTTCACCCGTCGTTGCATGTACTTACTCGTAATGGGCCCGAATTCTACTGTACACAAGCACACCACAAGCCTGGCACAAGCTTCAATACGACGCATTTGGTATTCTACTAAAACCGGAATCGCAATTCACAAACGCCAGCCTGACGCCAGCCTACTGTCCGACAGTAAAATACGAAGTAGGCCCTGGTATTTTACAGTAGTGTATTCTGGATAGCTAATTGAATAAATCTCTAAAGTGTTGTGGGTGCGTTGTAACCTATCTTGTGTCTCTCTTTCCATAAATGATAGAAAGTAATATATTTTCTTCGTAGTCGGGTAGGTAAGATATGGAAGCCTCCCCAAACTCTATCACACTTAAAATAACGCTTCATATCACCGTAGTCCTGGCAACCCTATGAATACAATTTGAGATGTTGGTACAATTGAGCGGAATGTAACAATCTTATTTGTATTTCCCTAGTTGCTCTATCTATGCAGAACGATATTCAAGAAAATAACAAGAAAACTTATTATTGCGGGTCGTTGCTCCGCTTTCACTATAGAGCAGCGGCTAATTTTTCGGGCTCCTTAAGATATGGAACGAAATGGTGCCTTTGTTGTGATAAATTGGGAAGATACGCTCTTTTAGGGAAAAATGTTTCATAGTTGGTTATTACGCTGGTCCGGTAGGTTTAGGTAGGAAGACCTCTGTGGCATTGGGTCCGAGCTTTTACTTCCAAAAGAGAGGACCTATTTTAACCGACTTCAAAAAAGGAGGGGGTTCTCAATTCGGTTGTATGTTTTTTATCATTATTATTTTTTAATGTGTGTTACATCGAAACTGGTACTATTTATGAACCGATTTCAAAATAATATTTGTTTGAAAAGGTTACTCAGAAGCTTGGTCTCTTTTTTTATCAAGAGTCGGCCCAGTAGTTTGGTTACAACACGAAAATATCTGTCATAACACAACGTATTTAACGGTAAACAAAAATAACGTATTGTTACCTTTCTGTGACTGAGCTGTGGGCTGACCTAGGGGACCGATATTCGTCCAGGTTTTATAATTATGTGAAGACTTAGCAGTCTGCCAGCCAGAATACAGATGTAGTAGGCTCATTTTCGTGTTTTTAGATGACATTCGCAACGCGAGCAGAGGGGATTGAGTTGTAGGTCTCGAAATAGGTTATTTTTAAGTTTTTGACTTTGTGAATTATCTTATCCTATAGTGAAATCGCAGTTTCAGGTCCCCACGATACGTATGCCGCCAGGAGGAGTTTCTGTGACAGTATATTCAATAAATGTTTATGGATTGTGGTCGAACTGCTTGTGGTGCGGGTGAGGGTGCGGGTGCGGATGCGGGTGCTGCGCCCACGTGACGTGAGACGTGAGAATCGACTTTTAGGTGTATTTGCACCAAAACACTTACGTGATTAGCGCGTTAAGGGCGGGCCCTAGGCAATCAGAACTTAGAATTTCATCCTTAACTTATTTTTGGAGGAAATTACTTAAATAAAAAAATAACAAATGTTAAAGCCAAGCTAAGTAAGTCTAAGTGAGGAACATATGGTGCCATTATTATAATTATTAGATTAAATAACTAGAACAAAAATGCAGATGCGGTGCGAAATTGTAAAATAAAACATCGTGACAGACAGATTTTCTGGCAACTTCAGGAGACTTTTCTATCGAGCAAAATTAATAAAATAACGTTTATGGGAAAGCAGTCACGCTGACACTTGTGATAAACAAGCTAGTGAACAAAACATTCAGCAAATAATACTCGTCATTCCGAGCGATTTGTGTTGTGCTTAAGGCTGTTTTTGGCTAAGGCGTTCGTCTTAATAGCAATTAGTTTGACATATTTCATACATTTTGACAGCTGCTAAATAGAATTACGACACTAATCTTAATTAAGTTTTTGGTGCAAATGGACCTTAATCTATTAAATCACATCGCATAGCATTTCACTCCAAGCCACTCCCAAAGATTACACGTTCATTGTCATATCACGTTACAAAGCATTAAAATTATGATGATGTAAAAGTAGTTAAGGTTTGCACCATTTATTTTTTTAAACTAATATCAAGAGCAAATGATCATACATATTGTTTGGATTAACTACTTAACTAAGACTGTTTATACTTTCTGTGCATCTTTGCTGAAGTATGAAGTAGCCGATGGGCGATACAAAAAACTCTCAAGGTTGCATGCAGTCTGATACTGTTATACGTACCCTAAATTTCACGAGTGGACGAAGCCTATCCTAGCTAAGATACACCATATGAGTTTTATTTCGCTCTTTTGTATGTATGCCTAAGGACCAAAATCTAAAGTATGTATACCTACTGAAACAGTGTAGTTTAACATGTATATGGACACGAGACTATACGCCGGAATAGATATTGGATTTAAACGCCTGGCGCACGAAACTTTAAACATATTCACCCTGGGCCAGATATTGCCAACATTTGGATAAATACAGTTTCAATGCAAGTTAGAATATTGCTGTATGATTAATTGAGTGAGACATACACCTAATAATTATCATTGCTTTTAGAATTGATAAAAAGACTTCTATGTAAGTATCTCAATTCGTATTGAAAAATAACACAGACAAACAATTTCTTTAGAAGCAGGTAAAAAAAACCTATGTTTCTCAATTTGTATTGTAAAATAATACACAAACAATAAGTTTAAGAGGCTGACTATTGTCTATAGGCACTTGTTAAGCTGATAACTTACAGACCACTCAACCGATTTTAATAAAACTTGACTTACACCATTGTAAGAAAGTTTACACCATTTATAAAAAAAAAAAACAAAGCTTGTTATTGACTACAGAGATTCCCTATTAAATAACTTTACATAGTAACTATATAAAAGCTTTCGAAATTTGTTCCCTTAGTTAAAAGGTTGCGGACCCATGACCCACCTTATGTTTGCAACATCGATTGCCTTGTCCGAGTAAATGTGAGCGAAAGGAAAATGTTGTTAAACACACTCTAATAATATATCAACACAAAAATGTTTATTACAACAAGAAATACACTACTTGTAAAAGCAGGAAACGCTTACTAACAAACATAATTAGATAACATATAATATAAACATTCAGGATCTTGCTTGTTTATTGGGCTTCAGGAGCTCACGGTTGTGATGCAGGTCGACGAGGTCCTCTATCGTATAACATTGTGCGATGACACTGGCTGAAATGATTTATTTATTTAGTCGTATGGCTTAATTATGAGTACAGTAGTTACGTATTATTTAATTACAAGTTTATGTCAAGGCTTTTAACCCATTGGGCTACGTCATTAGAAAGGGTGAACAGGTCTGCAGGGTCGCCATGGTATTTTCTGCGGGGGCAGTTCTTAATTATATGGTTCATGTCTTGAGACTGAGCCCCGCAATCGCACGCCGCGGAACTCCTCCATCCACATCGGCTCATGAACTCTCTGGTTCGGCCATGTCCAGTTCGGATTCCAGTTGGCACCAATGTTTTCATGGGAGACCGAAACCCTTTGGCTTTTGTGTTGCATCAATTTTCATTGGGAGATTTGGGGGAGTGTAAGCGGTCCACTCTTGCTTCCACGCCTCCGAGACATTAAACTTACTGTAAATTAGGTCTTTGGCAGCAAGATGTGGTGGGCGGCGAGATTTTAAGCGAAAATGATACACGTTGATAACACGAGTCAATGATACATTAAATTTATCAAGTGAGAACCCAGACAAATAATGTCCCAATTTATATTGCCAATTTATATTGCGGAAAATACTATTGATAATGTTATTTTATTTTCCGTGTTTAAATGTTTCGTTTAGATGTATCGACGATTTGTTATTCCCACTTAGATGTTAACCCCCTGATAGTGACCGATTGATCAGATAGGTGCTTCATTGTCTTGTCTTCAAACGATCACATATAGCCAGGTACAGTGCGACTACAATCTATTCTGTGTATTAACTTTTGACAGCTCAAAACCCATGCATTAATTAATCTGTAATTAAATAATATTACTAAAACAATGTTAACGTTAAATGAACAGAGGTAGTTAGGTGTAGATTACTTTGCTCACTCTCCAACGAATGTGGAGATAAAATAATATTTGAATCAAGATTGTGGTTTGCCTTTGAATCAGAAACTGAAATTTTCTATTTGAAAATTGAATCATTTGGAAAAAGATAGTCGCACAGTATCAACATCGCATGTCAAATCACAACTTGCGTGCTCTACGACGTGTGTGTAGACTGTCGATCGGAAAACGTTAACGTTAACCTCACCTCCTGTTGTAACGGTAATACAAAACGATTGTGTGTCACACACTTATCTGATCTGGTGGAAAGAACAGGAAATAAAGTAAGAGAATTTCACCAATTCATCGTGACAAACGGTAATGTAAAGCCAAGTTAAAGGAGACTAACTGGGCGACCTTTCTTTTTCTCCTTCTGAAAATCTAATAGGAGTAAGTTTACTTCTACATATTTAGCAGTAGTAAAAATATATTTTACCCTGACATTTTTTAAGAAATACTTAGCAAACCTTTTAAATGTGGTTTCACATTTTAATCAAAAAATTAAGAGAGACAGTTTCCAAGGTGACGCAAAAAATGTTAGATACCTTCACTTCATTTCTCCAAAGAATTTTTCCTTATTTCGAACCTACTTTACCATTCAGCTCGGTTGGCCAGGGCTTAAGGTTTAATTACTAATAATTAAAAATTAGGACCGAGGGATATTTCTAGAGGCATAATTTGTGTCGCGCCTTGCGAAATTACATACCTATAGCCTACTCTCTGAGGCCACTGGGCATGCTTGAGTTTCTTCGCCTTTGCCCTTTATTTCAGTAGTCAGATGAACCTTTAGAAAGATGGAAATACTTTTTTTACATTCATTAGCAGCCTGGTCCTTCCTGTATTAAACAGAAATTTTACCTACCGTCTGCCTCAGCCGCGCTCTGGCGTACTCCTCACGACCGTATTTCGGTCCTTCCTGAGTCCTGTGTGATAGATAATTTAACAAAACCGGATTTTTAGACGGCGGTGGCTAAACATGGCCTGCGTTGCCTGCGGTTCATAGCATACAGGCGCCCCATAGCAACTATATTTTAGCACAAGTTGCATTTATTAATAGAGCTTCGTTCGGTCTTTACTTTGGTCTTTCCGGAAATAATGAAAGCCTGATCTAAAGACCAAACTATAAACTAAAAATCTAACTGGAAATTTAGTTCCACACGTGGCAGGGTAGAAACAACCAGAAGAGGCAAGAGTACCCTCAGTTCAACTGTGTATTTTAACTCTCTAGACACTCCCATGTGCTTTTAACTTTGTAAACGATTTTCAATGTACTCATGAGTGCAACCCAGTTTTACACAGTTGCAAATAGCCTTTCACCTGTCTTCGCTCACAATGTTTGAGGCCCGCAAAGAGTAACAAAACTTTATGGGCCATTACTCTTGATTCTTGATATACTTGTAGGTGTGTGCGACTTGGCTAGGCACAAATGGGGCTTGGGAATAATCATTTCTGGGGTAGGCACAGCGTCAAGGATTTTATACATGGGAATTTTACAATACAATTTCCTAAAAATTTGTATAGACCAGGGGCCCGATGCTGCACTGGGAAACGCATTGCAGTGGATCTCGACCGCTTCTAAACGCCCGAAATGGCGTCATTTGGTATTCCGGTAACACATCGCAAATGGATTGCCAGTTTTCGCAAGGCGTTTTTGAGGCATTCTAGCGGCGTCACACATTGCTCTATTTAGTTCATGACGTTTATTTTTTGTAGCTTTTCCCCCTGTGTAGTGTTTTTTCGTCCACATAATTATTTCACTCGATGGTAATGAGAATAATGCTTATCGAATACTCGGCTGAATATATTATACAGGCGAGATTCTCTCGGGACTTCCCCGCTCCTGCCTGCACCTGTTATACTGGGCATTTACATGTTCTCCGAACTATCCGCGGATGTTCGAGCGAAAAGCCCTGAAAAACTAGTCGTTCGAAGATCGGAATTTCTGTACCTCTGAGTTTACGGTAAGATCAGACGGTCCGTGGCTTGGAATTTGGGAAGGGTTTCGAAGATTCTGAGAAACCAGACGATTATTTTAATAGCGGTGAACTCAGAAAATGCTAAGTAGGTAAAAGTTGACAATATTCACTCCCTTGTTTGAACAGTGGCAAATAATAGCCTGGTCTAATAGATGAAACGTTTAAAGACGCTGAAGTAAGTAGTTGTCCAGCCTTTATAAGCTAATTACTTAAGGATTCTTATATCTTCACAGGCACAAGAAACGCGACATTAGTTTCCGAATTTCACTGACGACCAGAAATTACCTAATTTGTGCCCCTATCTCAAGTGTAGTCATGATTAACTGGCTAAAGGTGAGCACAATTGTGCACACCGTTTGGGAAAAAAGCGTGTCGCAATGTTATGATATCAAAATCTCAAATGCTCAAGACAGAAGCGCGTTCAAGAGCTCCCATCGCGGCTGGCGACTGTGTAAATACATTACAAGTACCTATATAACTCAGTAACGGGTAAAGTAGTTCCGTGGCCTATTTGCTGTGCGAGGCAAAGTTTGGAAGTTTCTGAATCCATGTACTGAGGTCCTAGTTATCTTGAAACCTCTAAGTACGGAGTACTTTCAACCCCCGACGATGAAAAAGAGAGGTGTTATTATATTAACTTTTAATCGTCTTGTCTGTGTGTACTCATGACTGCTGTTCAATGTAGCTGAAACTGTAAAAGAGATAGAGTTCAGTGATCGGGGATAAAGTCGTTAAAACTTTCAGCATTTCCTATTTCTTCCAGATTAACTATTGTTAACTAACATACGATGAGGTAGCTACAGTAGATCAATAGTACCAGGTATCCTATTTTCTTGTCTCTTCATTATGACGCAAATGCTGAAGCTGCTGAAACTAATCGGGTTGTAGCAGGTAAGTGGGTCAGATATTTTGGGATGTTCAAATAACTTTTAGGAGGCCCATTATTTACTTAAATAAAATAGCATTAGGCTTGGATTGGTGACTAAATTATTATTTTCGCTTTATGTAAAGGACTGTAACTATTCTGTTTACAAAAGCAAAAATAATATGTTTTATAACTAAGATCGCAATCAATATAATGTATTTCTGTGAAGAATCGAACGAGCCCAAACTTGATGTGTCTTACGATTAAGAAACGGAACCCCCTGGAATCTCGTTTACCATCCTCCAGATCCATCATCAGGTGATAATGATGAGAATATCGCTAGAAGATATAAATAGAGCAGAACAGGTTCCGGTTTTGAGAGAAATCTCTTCATCTAGAGCAATCTCAAGCGCGTCAATATGACAGGTTGGATATCATGAAACTGTCATTCTGTCATAGCTGAGACAACTCTCAGAGCTAAGACTGGTTTATTAATGCGGGGCTTACAGTACAACTGCACCCCATCAGTATTCATAAACGGATGCTATCCAGAGTTGGGAGTGCCAACTGTGAAATTCTAAACTCTAAATTCAAATCCGTACGTCCGCGTCCGTACTCAATTCGTAAAGCCGTATTCACACAGCTAGTTCGTACAGGTCCACACACACTTGACCCGCGTACGTAAATACTGGCCTGTAATAGGGTTGACGCTTTTTTTTACAGGTTTTAAAAGACGAATATTATGAAGCCAACATAATTCGCATAAAGGTACTGAATTATCTTCAGTAGCTTTGTGTGAATTATTTTAAGACTCTCACGCAAAAAGGAGTGTTAAATAAATTGCTGGAAACGTAGATGTAATAGGTTTTACGTGAAATGCAACAGTTTTGTAATAAGTAATGAATTGATTCCCAAAAATCCGTTGCGTGTCGTGAGAGCGTGCGTCTAAATTGACGCTCAGCATGAAAAAACCATTGGTCCATGTCAGACATTCATCGGCAATAGCGTATGATAGAATATAAGTAAAAATATTTATTATCGAGTAAGGCGAGAATTTAGTTCGTCGCAAATCACCCAAGCCGAATACCTTCAAACCTCGTTACGCTCCGGAACCACGGTAAAGCTGAATGCGGACAACCCTGCCGTGCAAACAAGATTTGCATCTGAAGCGGACAGTGTTGGAACTACTTGGGACGTAGCGACTCTCAAGAAATAGGTCGAGGGGTCGCATGGGCCCCTTAGTGCTCTCCCGAGAATCCATGTTAGATCACCTGCTTTTTCTGTCCGGGTTTTCTATTGTCATTGGGTAAGACGTTCGATTTGGTGGGGGTGGTTGTGTTTGTCTCCATTGTTTATTCAAATTATTTTCTTTCGTCTGTACAGCCGCCAATATTGCTGAGTGCCGACTCTCAAGCTTATAAGGCAGATGTTAGAAGTGGAATAGGATTTAACAACTTTGTTGAGTATGCAGGTATATTAACCAGACCTTGTTTCCAGGGCCTTCTTCTTCTTCAAGTTCCATCTCCTATCGGCGTTCGGTTATCATTGGGGCTATATGTGACCGCGATATGTTGCGGCTCGGAATATGTCGGTGGTGTTTAAATTGAACCATTTTGCGAGGCTTTGAAGACTTTGCTTCCACGCATTATGTGGCCCTAAGATATCTTTCACGCATGTGTGTGTAATGCAGTTTTCTGATCTTTGTCGTCTTCGGTAGCTCCAAATCCTTGTCTCTATCCGTTTACAGGGCCAGCGTAACAAAGGCGGACATACCGGCCATTCGTTAACTGAAAACCAAATTAAACGCTGTAATCACTGTTATTGCATATGATCGAGGCCTTGCGAATCTTGCGATAATAGGTGTTCTCCGCAACGCAATCACCTGAGGCGTGAGGCCGCCTAATATATGCAAAGTTTTGAGCAGCACAATTCAGAGGCCCGCTTCTCTTAACCCAGTTAGACCTACCAACCCATATATGGGTCGAGAAAACTTCGTACGGCTTGAAACCTTAACTCGATCGTTAGATTCAAAATCGCGATCCATTTTTCAACATTTACACTAAGATTAATTTTAGTATTATGAAGTATTTTTGAAGGCAAAATAAACTATTTCTATTCTCATTCTATTCTAAGAGCCAAGGGCGCTAAATACCGTGTTTGTCTTGTATTTACCCACTGAATCCATTGTAATTCGTGTTCCTCAAGAGTCTAGGGCCCCAGTTCCGAAGGCTACAGCGGCTACGGTCCGGATGCTTGCTAGTAAGCGGTTTTATCTTGCGAATCGTTTAATAATTCCAGCGATCGAAACCGCACTTCCGGCACTTAAATACATACCTTTACAGTATTAAGTATCCAGAGAATCCATTTTTGTTTGTTCAATTACATTACGAAACTTGAACAACCAAATATTTGGAACTTAATTATTGCACGTGACAATAATAAAATACAAGCAAACTAATAATACTATTATATAAAGACGAGCTGCACGCACATATCGTCAATCGTGACGCCATTTTTTCCACTGTAGCTGCCACAATTCACATGCGATACGTGAAAAGTTACTTTTATTCACTGTAGCTTATTGGTCTTTTGGATTGTAAATTGCAGCACTACGCAGTAGGTACAGGATAGTTCAGAGCTCTGACGCCCTATAATTGAAACAAAAAGTAAACTTTAGAAAAAACCAACTTCCACAAACCCTATTTTATTAGATTGAGTTTAATACAAACTGTAACCCCTTATCCCCCCCCCCCCCTTGGGGAATTAATTTTGTCAAATGCCATATCAGTGCTACCCCACGCTACTAAGGAATCCCTGTACAAAGTTTCATGGCTCTAGGTCCACCGGTTTAGGCTATGCGTTGCCTGCCCGTCAGCCACGCATTGTATTTGTACCTAGTATTGAGCAGATCTGGTGGCCATATGTGGTCTTCATCAGCAGTTCCTCATCACAATATTATGCTTACCATGTGCATTTGCACGAGTTATTATGAAAAATACAAAAATCACTATAGGTCTGCCTATAATATTTGAAGAGTTCCCTCGATTTCTCCAGGATCCCATCATCAGATCCTGACCTGGTGTCAATGGGACCAATGGGAAAGTAAACCCTTTCAAACAAAAAATAATTTTCCAAATCGGTCCATCCGTTTAGGCGCTATCGGGGTGCAGACATAAAAAAAAAAAACAAACATCCGGACGAATTGTAAACCTCCTCCTTTGGGAAGTCGGTTAAAAATAGTCGCTATTTAGTCCCATCCTAATGGATTTTATCTTAGGGCGAGTTACACTGAAATAATCTGAATTTTATAGATCAAATATTTAGCGGCCGTCAAAAGTCTGTTATTGCAAAGTAGCGATTGTACCATGGGCTGTCATCCGAAAGATGGAATGTCCTTAGGATAAATTACTTTATCATTGGTACATGATCAGCACGGGATTTGAACCTGCTTTCTGCGTTAGAAGCAAGCCCTAGCCCACGGAGCGAACAGACTAACGGATTAACATCGACAATTCCATACAAAAATGGGGTTGTCAAAATTTATCCGGGAATAGTGCTAACGTTAGTGTAGGCATACCGGAATCTGATGGCATAAAACCATAGATGAAAATTGTGATTTTCATATAGCAATGGCTATTATATTGTCTATTGTCACCTGTCAAATCAGGTCGTCGCGTCATAAAGTGCGCTCGCCCAGGTTGTGTCGCCCACTTTTCACTACGGCAGCACGGCACCTAGATACAAGCTACAAACTGTCTTGCCATCAATTGCGGGTATACTCCGCAGCGGTTTTCTTTGACCAAGTGTCAGCGTTCTTTCAAATTTGGCGGCCGGTGGCAAGGCGGCGCGGCGGCGGTCGAGCTAAGGGTGGCACAAACGAAATTAATGGACTTTTAGAATTTCCCCAGTATGGCCCACATCATTTTTTTCCATAATTTCATAATTTCTTTATTGCACGGAAAACAATGTGATACATAGTCTTAAAATAAGGGTAAATAGGCAAAGGCGAGCTTATCTCTAAAAAGAGATATCTTCCAGCAAACCTAGGCAACCTTGTTTGCCATCAGATTCCGGTATGACTATAGTAGCGTATTCTATTCGTTGGGCCCTATTTATAGACATTGTAATTATGTTATTATTTTACGGCATGTTCGGAAGCATGTTGGACCAGCCATCACGTGAGCGGAAGAGACATTCGGCTTTTAAATTATAGAGGAGTGCCGGCTGCCGCCCGTCGGTCGTGCCGACCCAGAAAGTAAACTGAAGAAGCATAGCCAACGATATAAGAAACTGGAGATGTTTCTGTGAATTATTTATAAACACATTCCGTGTTATTACAAAAAATATTAAACGTAGTTTAACCTCAAAACAAACGTCAAATCTCATACAATTGAACGGGAACACACTCACTTACATAGGCTAGGAAATTATCTTTTTTTTACTAACAATTCTATGGAACTATGTTTTCTGTTTTTTTTTTTTAATAACCCCCCTGATGTTTTATTGTATTCCACGAGAAATTGAAAACAACTCATACAAATATGTATATCTATCTATCTATCCTGTAGCAGTAAGCCAGCACCCACTGTTGAGTAATATAAAGGCTTAAGGATCGAGGATAGACTTGCAAAAATAACACTCAACTGACCAATAGGCTGACAATGGCTCCTCAAACCGCTGCTTCAGTGACGTAAAGGTTTGCTACCAAACGCTACAGTAATACACATCTACTCTTGGTCCAACATCGATGTCACAAGTGGACTGGCTACTGCTGAAATATTAAGTTCCGGATGTGAATTTGTCGTCAATTGCAAGCTCTGATCATCGATTGAGAATTCGGATGCAGAGTCGAGCCGGGTGACCCAGATCGCAAAATTTTCAGTGACCAGTTTAAACAATTATTCTTTGTTTAGTCGTTACTACCAGCTTCGATTCTATCAAAGTACCATTCAAATTGATTTTGAAGAATGTTCTCTGGCTTAAAATTGTCATTTGACCAGTGTGATTATTTCACACGAACTATCATCTAAAGCAATACGTCCGTGGCGAGCGATTACGTGCATTGGAAACTAGGAGTGAGCGTTTCGAAGACGCACCGTTTAAAAATACCGTTTACGTGCTAGGAACGACAACTCGTTTTTCGTTCTCCGGAAAAGCAGTACTTCTAAACCAGTCGGCGGCACCAACCGGTTAAGCGCCGACCGCTTTCGGTTCGTCCGCGCACCGACTGTTTTCGCTCCGACCGTAGACCGACGACCGCTTCGACTTCGTTCTTCAAATCAAAACCAGTCGCCAACGAAACCGTTTTGAAAACCCGTTTTCGAATCGGGAAAACGAGTTTCGTTTCGTCTTTGAAAAAAATCGAAGACGACCCTGTTGGAAACGATCGTGCGGGTACAGCAACATCCGGCCGAGACTGGTACTGGATGGGTGACCAGTTTCTATGTGGCATTCGTTTAGGGCGCTTCCGTGTTTCGGATGAAACACGGAAGCGCCCTAAACGATGTTCCCCTAAGTCGAGCCATTGTCATTCTCCTGGCCGAAAAGGGAAAAATATTGACATTAAAATTAGTTTGACAGTGGGTACCAACGTCAAAAATTAGACATTCATTGACGCCTTGGTACCCACTGTCAAAATAATTTTAATGTCAATTTTTTTTTTAATAATTTTAATGTCAATATTGTTCCAAGGACTCTTTTGTCCTTACGCTACAGTGGGTGTTAAGCCGTAGGTCCCGGCTACTATCGCAACTCGGTGGCAGTAGGGCCCTAAGGCAGCATGATAACTTCTAACAGTCGGGTTGCCATAAGCCCGACACCCCTCTTTTGGACTTTTTAAGTCTGGAAAATAAATAAATAATAATAATTATTGTTATAATAAATAATTATTAAGTATTATTATTATATCAAAACAATTTTTCACCCCTTATTGCTCATCGAGGCTTAGTTCCACCTATCTCCGCGCGCCAAAAGAAAGTTGGAAAGCTGTACCTTTTTTAGGGTTCCGTACCCGAAGGGTGCCAAACGGGACCCTATTACTGAGACTTCGCTGTCCGTCTGTCTGTCTGTCTGTCTGTCTGTCACCAGGCTCTCATGAACCGTGTTAGCTAGACAGTTGAAATTTTCACAGATGATGTTATTTCTTACGCCGCTATAACAACAAATACTAAAAAACAAAAGTTTAATATTAAGGGGGGCTCCCATACATCAAACGTGATTTTTTTGCTCATTTTTGCTCGATATTGATAATAGTAGCAGGTAGACGCTTAAAATGTTCACAATATATTAAGTATATTATTTACTTAAAAAATTAATAATTAAATTAATATTTAGGGGGGCTCCCATACAACTTTTTTTTTGCGGTTTTTTGTAGATAATGGTACGGAACCCTTCGTGCGCGTGTCCGACTCGCACTTGGCCGGTTATTTTACTACCGTTTTTTTTTTAAGACATTTATTTATCATAATTTGACAGCCAGTGTTTCATACAAAGGAAGGAAGAGACACACGACAAAATAAGCATGTAGTAAAAGTTAAAAGTGTACAAAGACTAGCTAAAAATACTAAAAATTAAAAAATACTTATTAACTCTCAAAAGTTAAAACGACTGTACTTATAATTAAGCCATACGACTAAATAAATAAGTTAAAATAAACGAATAATAAGAGTACTCATAACGGTTAGAATTAAATGAAATGGGATTTTTCAGACCGATAAATAGTAGATTGTTTATTAAGTCCGCACTATTTTCCACCACATCCACCCGAGCCGCAGGTAAAGTTTGTGGTAACCCCCCAGCGACTCCTCGACAGACAGAACAAAAGGTGTTCTCACAGGGAGCGCAGAGTATCTGAAGAGTACACTCGTACTTCCTACTTCCTGACTCTTTTTCTAAAAGGGTTTCGAAGAATTGTTAAAATAAAACTGTCAAGTGAGAGTCGGACTCCCAAACGAAAGGGTTCCAGATCATCGTTCGAGAAATGATTGGCTAATTTCGACGAGGGCTGATCATGATTATGTTGATGATGGATGATAAAATATAGGCAAAAGCGCATATCTTCGTTTCCGATTATCTTCTGTGCCCGAAAACTCGTCAAAACACTCCAGATACCTTTAGTTCCATAAAACAGCGCGCATTCCGTTATCTCGAATAAAATATTAAACCGCCTCTGCCCGCCCTTGGTTCTCAATAATTCATTTTTGTATAAACTAAGTACCAACCGTTACGGGAGAGCTGATAAAAATTGAAGTTTTCTGAATTCAATGCATGTGGGGCAGATTACACAAAACTTTATGGTAGAGGGCTCTTTGTATCTGTTACATGTCAAACAGTCAAGAAGAAAGATCTATAAATATTGACATACTCTGTGTTTGTACAAACGTTAAGCGCCCTCTGTGTGCACGCCTACGCCAGATATAGCGACGTTACACCACAGGGTGCTCATCCCATTCAAATTAGAATAAGTAACCATTCGTAAAAAAAGAGAAGGCGTGAGGAGTAAGATTTGTACTTTAAACGCCATGGTTTCAGTTAACATACTTCTAGGTGGCGCTAATCTTAGAATAAATCCTATATATCTAAGCGCCATCTCGTAATATTTGCAATTTTTCGATGGTGAAGCACCAAGCGACAAGGGCCTCGAACTAAAGAAGCTTCTCGTAGCATCTCACAGTTTCCGCGCCGGTGTTATATTTTGTTCTAGGTGGTCTATCTGTATTAGTATCTAAAGTATCTGTGGTTACACATAATCCCCCTTAGACTCTACCTAACTTTTTTATTAATAAGTGTGAGAAGCATTATTTTTATTCCTCCCCAGAATTCATACCCTTGTCCCTCGCTTGAAACGCGTTGCCAACGTTATCAGCTCTCCCTAAATAGACAGTAGAAACGTGCAATCGTTCAAACAACACGTTCGAACTTCTACCGCTCTTATTTCTATATTCGTAGGTTCGTATATCGCACAGCCGTGCTAGTTAGCTTCAGCTACACAGAGCGATATAGTGTGAAACCCAACAGCCTTTTCAGACTCCATTTCGTGCTCATGACTTTTAAAGCCATAGTATCCACGTATCAATCAGTGCTAGGTTGTGTTGTATGTGTCTATTCGGAAAGAACGCTCTGAGATTTAATAATGAGGTTGGGATTTGCTGCAGCATCTTAAAAATCTAGCTGTATCAGTCTATAGCTATACGATATAAGTCACAGTTACATTCATAACACGTAATGTACTTTTTTTTTTCAATAATAAGTGTCTGTATTCTGTCTTTGTGCAATAAAGTATAAAGTAAAGTAAAAGTAAATAATGTCACTGTTACTTTTATGACATGACATTTAACTACGTAATTTTTATTCAGAGCTACGTGGTGTATTTTTGTGATAAACACGTTGAACTCGGCAATCCACCTGTCTCATCCTTATTTGGTTTGCTGGAAGAGATCTCTTATTAGAGATAAGCTCGCCTTTGTATACGTTTTATATGTTTTATATTTTATTATGTAACTGTTTGTGGGCAATAAAGAAATCATGAAGTATGAACTAACACGAAGGTTATTCAGGGGCTTTGCTGCGCCGGCGGCTCCCTCTAGTCTTCACGACCGATGACCTAAGGCCCCATGTGTTGCGGTTAAATCTGTGCTTCCCAGGCGAAAGGTTACGGGTTTGAATCCCCCTGCTGAGAAGGAAGCAAGAATCCCCAGTTTTTGAAGGTTAACATGCTTGTGATAAAGCTAGGCTAGTTTCGCAGCAGCAAAAGATACTTTAGAGCTGATGTCTCGATAACGTAAGATAGGTAAATAGATTTATATTTCTACACACAACAATTATGGTTGTGTGTGACGTATTACTATTACACGTCCCTTTAATATTGATAGTAAAATGTGTCTACTCAAAAACTACATAGATATCAATTTAGTTTGTTGGTTAAATACCAGTATTAGGATATAAGATGTGAATAGTTTTAATACTATGTGCATTGGGCACTTTAGATCTCAAGAAGGTGTTCCAATCTGCGAGATAATAATTACTTATGCTAAGCTACAACAATGACCGTGTCTTGTTTTGTACTGTAATAAATTTTAATTGAATAAAGACCTTTGAAAAACAAAAACAAACATGCTTGTGATAATTGTCGCTGTTTCTGGGTTCCTCGACAGAGGGTATTGGAATTGCCTCTGTAAATGTTTTGTTATGTTACCTAAAAGTCGCCGCAGTATTTTTTCCTAAAATATTTATTTTTTGCCACAATATGAAATAATCAATCAATGGCTGGCCATGACCTTCCATCGGGTCACTTGATTTAATATCTCTGTGTGACCCTGAATAGAAAGTAAGGACATTTTTTCAAATAATGATAGATATCGCAGGCTAGTCAAACATTTGTTTCGTAGTGAGACATGATGAACGCATGATATACTGGTGAAGGGCGAGTCGGACACTTACACGAAGGGTTCCGCAACACCGTACAAGAAAAAGTATGAAAGTAGCTTTAGTTAAAGTTGTAGATTTCGGAGTTTTTATGGGATATTGGTGCAATCATGTACTTGCATACCAAATTTCAGATTTTTAGGACTTCGCGAAGTATCCTAGAGGTTTTGATGACATGCGAATCAGTCACATTATTGATTTGCACACGGCATATTTTGATTTGATTTAAATATTTACATTGCACCTCTGTCTTTGGGTCACAGATATTGATATGTACCAATTTTCAACTTCATCGGTCTAATAGGTTCTGAGTAAATTGCCTGTGACGGACGGACGGACGGACAGGAGCACGTGTGATCCTATAAGGGTTTCTTCTTCTGAGATACGAAACCCTAAAAAGTATTCCTAATTACTATTAATTATTATTTGGTGGGCCGATCAATGTGTCAGTGTCCGCCCTACCTAAGCAATAAGTACAAGGTAAATATTATTAAGGAGAAGCTAGGTACTTGATATAACTTTATAAAATCCCACACACATCACAAACATGCATTATTTATAGATAACCAAAGTATATCAAACGAAATGATCACAAATCACGATACGTTTTTGTGGCGCGTGGCTCTATATGGAAAAGTTAGATCTACATTATATGATAGTGGAGTTACTAAACAGGCCGTGACATAATATTCCCCGGTTTCCTGGCCGCTGATTAACCCCTTCCCTCGCAGAAGCACACCGCTCGAACGACCGAACAATGGCGAACTATTGTTAAATAAGATGTGTCGGCGAACCAGTTAAGTTAACAGGTTGGTTAAATCAGTTCCGGCCAATCACATCTCGCTGGTTTGAATAATAGAAGCACGTGATTGGCCGAGACTGATTTAAATTAAAATGCACCATAATTGGATATTCTAACCCTAACACACTCATTAATTAGTAACCCAGCAACAATCGTTTGTGAACCAATATACCTAAATACTTCTGCTGCCCCTTTTCTTAAAGCAACAAGTTACAATACCCACTACAACAAAAGGATACACACATACATACATATCTATTATCTACCTAATACACATGTCCATGCCTATTATACAGGTAGATCAGATATAAACGTATCATTTTCTTGTTGACTGCAATAAAATGAATATCCATAATTCTGGTATCTATGTACGTATTTGTATGTGGTCTATTTAATTTTTATTTTACATAAGTATTTGATGTTGTACACTTGGATCTACCTATTGTTGATTAATTTCTCCTTTCCATCCTGGGTTTGCTGGAAGAAATCTCTTGGTAGGGATAAGCTCGCCTTTGAACATGTTATTTCCATTTTAATTGTCATTGTGTATTGATTTGTGTGCAATAAAGTATATTGATATTGAAATGAGCTACCCCACTTTTAAGTACATTGAGATTGAATGACTGGCTAAATGTAAGTGTAAGGTGTAAGCTAAGTGTAAGGAAATGTAAGGATAATCTAAAGGAAGACGCTCTGGGCAGCAGCTGGGCTAGCGCAAGGCACTTTTATATCAGGCCTATGAGGTGTTAGTATGGCGACTGAAAGCACAGTTTTATCGCATCGCGTTGAAACTAACCAGCCCTGCTAGCCCCAAGTGATGATTACCAATGTCATCAACTGTTACACATGTAAAATTGTAAATAGTTACCACATTAAATATGCTCTACCTACTAGACCAAGCCACCTGTCCACCAGACCGCACATTAGTCAATGACAGAGTGTTGTCTTCGCCTAATTTATCATGAGCCACTATTTGTGTGACTCTCGCGTGAAACTGGGTTGTTTTAACCACTAGCTGGGGTTCATTATAGACTGGACTACCTACTTAGGTAAATGCATTATGCGGGGTGTAATGTATCAGGAGGTATGTAATGTAGACTACACTGTAGACTGAGTTCGATTCCGATTCCGATTCCGTTTAGAATCTGATATAATTGGCTGAAATGAACAAACATGAGATTAACAGTCAGTTACATTTCATTGCTTTTCCAAAAATCGAGTGTATGAATAGAGGTGATTGGTAAACCTTGGATTGGTTATTTCTACTAAACAAAAAGTAAACTTTAGAAAAAACCGACTTCCACAAACCCTATTTGATTAGATTGAGTTTAATACTAACTGTAACCCCTTATCCCCCCCTCCCTTGGGGAATTAATTTTGTCAAATGCTATATCAGTGCTACCCCACGCGACTAAGGAACCCCTGTACAAAGTTTCATGGCTCTAGGTCCACCGGTTTAGGCTATGCGTTGCCTGCCCGTCAGCCACGCATTGTATTTGTACCTAGTATTGAGCAGATCTGGTGGCCATATGTGGTCTTCATCAGCAGTTCCGCATCACAATATTATGCTTACCATGTGCATTTGCACGAGTTATTATGAAAAACACAAAAATCACTATAGGTCTGCCTATAATATTTGAAGAGTTCTCTCGATTTCTCCAGGATCCCATCATCAGATCCTGACCTGGTGTCAATGGGACCACCCTTGAGGTATTACCTATACGCCGAAAAAAGATTTGTTCAAATCGGTTCATAATTGGCGGAGCAATCGCGTAACAAACATAGAAAAAAAAAATAAAAAAAAAAAACATACGGGTCGAATTGAGAACCTCCTCCTTTTTTTGAAGTCGGTTGAAAAGATACTCCAGGTAATGGATGCCGGTCATTCTGTTAGATGAACTGGAAGCTGAAGTTCAATCGATTTATCTAACGTCACGTCGGAACATCTGCAAAAGAGATAGATCTATATTCCATTCCATATAACATTGGGAAATTATTTGACTTTTCGTTTCCATATTTCCAATCCTTAATGGAATTAAGTATGGTAAGTATATCATTAAATTGCGTTGTCTATGTAAATGAGCCGTACCTCCCACACTATTGAATTCCATAAGGATTGAAAATATGAAGAAAAAAAAATTATTATTATTTTTCAATCTTATATGGACTGGAATATGGCAACACTCAGGCAAGATACACCGTGTGGCGAAAAAACTCTTTTGACTTGAACTGAGTAATGGGTGCTCGTTCGTCAATGACTCTGGGACGCCAGAAACGACTCAATCACTCCCCGGGCAGGTGGATCGCACTAATAGTTTATCGATACTGAACAAATAGGGAAGATAAAAACACACATAAAGACTTTTTCACTTCTCATGCTCGTAAAGTTCGTCTTTATGTCGGGTATAGCCAGCATAAAATCAAATTTTATGTTCTAGAGCATAAAGTAAAATCTTCGTCTAAATCTCAGACTCTGACATCCACATCCACATACACCTATGCTAAGTGCCACTGCCGGCGGCCAGAGCCGGCTGCGGAGGCACGTCCAAAAAAAAAGTTTGATGGCGGGAAGTCCTTATTTTTTCTCGGTAATTTCAATTAGCAATTATTTCATAATATTTACTTTTTTTGCAATATTAAAAGCTTTTATTTAACTTTTTTGTTTAATTTCCTCACAATCGAAGTGAAAAGCAGAGTGTATAACTCGTACATAAAACCCATTTTACCCTCGACATGACAATCCACCCTCGCCTGCGGCTCGGGTGGATATATACGTCTCGGGTATAATGGTGCGTTTTATGCCCTTGTTGTAAAATCTACTATATAAGATAAAATTTGCCAGCCAGTACTGTAGTTGAAATTTTGGACAACATTCATCATAAAGTTCATAACAGCTTTTGGTTTAGCAACTATCACTCAATGTTCAGTTTTTCACTCAGCAATTTAAAAGATGAGTTTATAGTTTTGTTGGAAAGTACACGAATTATGGGCTTCTTTTGCTTATACTTAAATGACTGTATTCACAAACAAGCCCCTCATATGGGTACAAAAACAACGTCACTCTGCCCGCCTCTGTAACATCTAACTATATGGACATGAATATGAATATCATAGTTTCCGAAAATAAGATCCTTGGAAGCAACACTATCAGATCGGCTGGTGCAATACGCGAGGGAGTCATTCATTATTCAAAATATGGGTTCGTTTCCCGGCTAAGAAAACAGAACAAAAAACCCCAAGATAAGTCATTATTTGTAAATTGACACAAAAATCTAGCATACAGCTTATTGAATTCTTGAAACCTTACTACCCTGAGTTGCACGAAATGATTTAGAATAACCGGCCAAGTGCGAGTCGGAGTAAAAAACGGCAAAAAAAAAAACACGTTAGTTGTATGGGAGCCCCCTTAAATATTAAATTTCTTTTCTTTTTTAGTTTTTTTTTTGTTATAGCGGCAACAGAAATACATCATCTGTGAAAATTTCAACTGTTTAGCTACCACGGCTCGTGAGATACAGCCTGGTGACAGACAGACAGACGGACGGACGGACGGACAGACAGCGAAGTCTCAGTAATAGGGCCCCGTTTGGCACCCTTCGGGTACGGAACCCTAAAAAGGTTTTCACATTATGGTTCTAACGTTTCAGAGTTTCGTGTAACTTAGGCTTACCTTACAAATGGCCCGTCCCACACCTACTTACGGTGTTGCCTGCCTATACCACTAATCTGATAATACAAAGAACATTATATTTTTCGACAGCCATTTACATCAGCCCTTTGAATACGCGTTTAGCCGTCTGGCTTACCGGGGCTTTACGGTCCACGGAAATGATATGCCGGATTTAGCTCACCTATGTGTTAGACGCAATATTAATACCGGTTGGTCCGGTTTCACGCACGTTAACCGGTAATTTATCATATGGGAACAAAACGGTACAATTAGAAACGTTAAGCCAGTTCCAGGGTCGACGTTCTACGGTGAATACGGAGTAAGCTGTAGGTAGGAAAGCAAGGTAGGAGTGCCTTTGTAGAAACATAATCATATAATTATCAAATACATACAGTAAAACGATTGGTTAAAGCAACCTGGGCCAGTTTAATATACCACTCTCAGACGTGAGTAATTACGGGCCTTTAATTCGACTGATTAGAGAGATGCAGGGGTAACCCTTCAGGTAGGTCCCATTTTTTGAAAATCTGGAATCGGTTCAGTACTTAGGTTTCTATATAGAAAAACTGTCATCCAGGTAACCATACATTACGTATTTCTGTGGCTTTGTGGTGTTTACGCACATTGACATTGAGATGAATTCTGAGAATTTATAGACGACATTCTAGGTCATGCAGTCGGTTTTATGTTTACTTTTTAATTTCGTGAATTATACTTGGTGTAACAGAAGGGTGTAGTCATATTTTAGGGGGTTGTTAAGGAGACCATTCTGACCAATTTGTACAATGAAACCGATTTGATCAGAGCAACTTTATTTTTCATTGCTCCATACGTTTTGGTCCGGGCGGTCAGCTGATTTGTATAGAGAAGTGAAAATTAAAGTTGCTCTGATCAAATCGGTTTCATAGTGAAAGTTGCTCAGAATTATGTCCCTAACAACCCCCTAAAATATGACTACACCTTTCTGCTACACCATGTATGCAATAAATACTCAGCTAAATCTAAATAGTTATTCAGCTTGCATTATACCATGCAGCCTCCAGTAAGCTCTTCCCCCGGCCCGGCGGCGGCGGCTGCGCAGATAGATCGCCCGGACTAAAACCTGCCACTTTGATTCTGACCCCGAACACAATCTCAGTCCCTTTGAGGGTCAATCTGCCGTCACAAATGATTTATCGGGACTTTCGGGACTTTTGGGATATTCCGCCGAATCTCCTAACTTGGGTACACCCGTATCAGCGAGAAGTTTGAACTGTGAAGGAGAGTTTATATTAATTTTGTTAGGCAAAACAGTGATGCTTACAAAAAGCTAGTGAAATAGACGGGAGATTCTAATTTATTTATTTTGTTTGCATTGATGGGATTGCGTACCCAGCTGGGGACAAAAAAAACCCAGGTCTTGGATATTTTAAATGTTTATGATGTCGGTGTTTCTGGTTCCCTGGCACAGGGTATCCTAGTGTGGGGTCGGAGGCAATTTACGTGCCTGTATGTAAATGTTTATGTGTTTATTTATGCGTATGCTGATAGTCATTTTTCATTTTCAATGTTCTTTATTGTCAGAAATAAATTATTGAAACAATTACACTAGTCTTTAAATACTTAGCGACAATACAACTAAAGGTAGGTTCGCTTAACAGGCTGACAGCGCCTTTTAAAGCTTAGGGCTATGGAAAACAAATATCTAGTTAAATCGTAATTACGGAAGATTATCACTAGTGGCTCTGTGAGCTGTAGACCTCGCGAGTATGTCGGTGGGAAAGCTGAACTGCTAACACACATAAAAAAAATAACCCAAATAATTTTCTTTCAATAACACATACAAACTTATGAATGTACCTGGTTACGTACATGCAGTATGAAAGTAGCCGCACCAATAACTTTGTAAACTACATTTCGCGATCTTTTATACAACCTATTGACTTTTTACTAAAATTATATAATCTGTTTCACTCTCATAGTCTTTACAAATCCAACGACACCTCATTTGTTAATATCCATCGAGCCGTTTGGGTTGTAGCGATTTTTTTACATTTTAAAACCCCATATCTCCGCCATTTTGAAAAAAATCAAAAAACTGGCTCGAGTAAAAAATTCTATTTATTTTTTCAACCTGCTCACAAAATTTCACGAGAATCGGTTCATAAATGCGACCTGTAGAGGAGAACAACCGGACATACAAAAGCATTTTTGCCCAAACCTGAAACGGAGACGCTTCGCTCGCTTCGCTCGCTCATCTGTTTCACTCTCATGGTCTTTACAAATCCAACGACACCTCATTTGTTAATATCCATCGAGCCGTTTGGGTTGTAGCGATTTTTTTACATTTTAAAACCCCATATGTCCGCCATTTTGAAAAAAATCAAAAAACTGGCTCGAGTAAAAAATTCTATTTATTTTTCCAACCTGCTCACAAAATTTCACGAGAATCGGTTCATAAATGCGACCTGTAGAGGAGAACAACCGGACATACGAAAGCATTTTTGCCCAAACCTGAAACGGAGACGCTTCGCTCGCTTCGCTCGCTCGGTCAATAAGTTGTGGTAATGTCTATCCCACCAAAACATTCTGTAAAAAACTAGCCAAGTCTCGATGGAGCTGCTCGTTTATCTCTAAAAAGTAATGAAATCTAGACAAAGGCGTGCCAAGTCTAAGGTTCCTTACTGCGATTTCTTTATTATTATAGTTAATGTTGTGTGACTTGGCCGTTGAACATTCTTTATACGTTAGTGGGTACAAGTCAATTTTGTTTACACGTAATGTTATATCTGTTGTGTTGTAACTACCTATGTTATATCTGTTGTATTTTACATACTAATTTGCTTAAAATAGAATTCCTTTATATACTATCAGGAAACTTGCAACTTGTAATTTATTGTAATTAAATACGACGCAGTTCAAAATTGACTTGTACTCACTAACGTATAAAGAATGTTAAACGGCCAAGTCACACAACATTAACTATAATAATAAAGAAATCGCAGTAAGGAACCTTAGACTTGGCACGCCTTTGTCTAGATTTCATTACTTTTTAGAGATAAACGAGCAGCTCCATCGAGACTTGGCTAGTTTTTTACAGAATGTTTTGGTGGGATTTCACTTCTTTTTGTAGAAACATTGGTATATTCATTTATTTTATTAGATTTTCTTATTTGACACAGTTTTATTTTTATTTTTAGGAGCAGTTTTTTTATTACAAATCTTTCTTTTCTTTTTTTCCGGTTCTGATTCTTGTACAGTAGCAACAGTTTTTCGTATTGCCCATTCGCGTTCATTATTTATTCTTTTAGACGGTTTAGACGGTTTAATTTCTGAAAGATCGGCGCGGAATTTACGCCTAAGCCGGTTGTATTCGGTGATCGCTGAAGCTTGAGCTTTTATACTCTTGAAGTCAACATTTATTAGGTGCACCCCATGAAGATTGGTTACTCGTGAAAGCGCCACGTAGGCTTGGCCACAAGAGAATATGGAGGTGCCAATGTCCATGAGGGCATTTTTTAGACTTAAACCTTGGCTTTTGTGAATTGTTAGGGCATACGCCACACAGATTGGGAATTGTTCTCTGTACACGTATGCCCGGGGTATGATCTCAAATTTTGACTTAATGGGCAATAACTCGTGAATCAAATTATTGTATAGGCGCTGAACGCACATATTCACAAACGAACGAGTTTGCGCGTGTACAAACGTCTTTGGCTATGTTGTAGTAATAGGTGATCATTTTACGAGCGTTTATGGAGTGTCCGAGGTGTGCCACTACGCTGTATTTTTGCAATGACAGTCGATTTTTTTATGTAATCTGTAATCTGATTAATCATTTATCTGATTATTTGATTTGTTTAACTAAAGACGGATACGTTTTATATGACATATCGTGTTTTATCGGTCGGTCGGTCGGCCGGTCGGTCGGTCGGTCGGCCGTCCCGTGCCGTCCCGTCCAGTGCCGTGCCGTGCAGTCCCGTGCCGTGCCGTCCCGTGCCATCCCGTGCCATCCCGTGCCGTCCCGTGCCGTCCCGTCCCGTCCAGTCCCGTCCCGTCCCGTGCCGTCCCGTGCCGTGCCGTGCCGCCCCGTGCCATCCCGTCCCGTCCCGTCCCGTGCCGTCCCGTCCCGTCATGTCCCGTCCCGTCCCGTCCCGTCCCGTCCCGTCACGTCCCGTCACGTCCCGTCCCGTCCCGTCCCGTCCCGTCCATTGCCCCGATTTTCAATTTACTATGGGAGACCCAAAATTTTTTTTCTTGGGGAAAGTTCATATTATTCTATGGGCACCATCATTTCCCAAAGTATTGATCGTCCCGTGCCGTGCCGTCCCGTGCCGTCCCGTGCCGTGCCGTCCCGTGCCGTCCCGTCCCGTCCCATCCCGTCCCGTACCGTCTCGTCCCTTCCCGTCCCGTCCCTTCCCGTCCCGTCCCGTCCCGTCCCGTCCCGTCCCGTCCCGTCCCGTCCCGTCCATTGCCCCGATCAGCTGTTTTCAATTTACTATGGGAGACCCAAAATTTTTTTTCTTGGGGAAAGTTCATATTATTCTATAGGCACCATCATTTCCCAAAGTATTGATCGATATTTTAAAGTCACCTTGTATAGTTTTCCCTTTATGTTGCTATTAAAACCTAACTCTGCACCAAATTTCAGCACCGGAGTCTATGGGAAGTACTGGTGTTTTGACCTTTGACCCCCATAAGGTACCTGAGTATGACAGACTCCATTGACTGACTGACCATTGAATGAAAGATAAATTGATTTTATATAATAATAGAAAAACACTTCACCAGCGCGAGTTAGAAGACTGGCAGACCCATCTAGTGTTGGATACCTAACAACTAGTTCTATGATGATCATGAGTGAGTGAGTGTCGAAAATGCGAAACTTTGCTTTCGAATAACTTCGGAACTAAATGACCTACAGACTTGAAATTTTGGATTTTAAGTATGTGATTGTAGCTTACTAGATGACGAAAATTTCTGCGTTCTGGTCTTATCCAGAGGTTCTCAAATAGGGGCCTGAAAATGCGGCGAAATGGTTCCAGTAAAGGATGGTACGGCAGTGTTTGCTTCGCGCTCGACTTGGCGGGGGCACTGCCGTGCCCCCTAATTTATGGTATAGTACATTTTGTTGCCATGCGAGAAAGCCAAAAAACAGGCAAAAATTATGCTGATAGTGATTTTATGGACAAGGCTAGGGGGACCACCGAATCACATGTCACATGGGCATTTTTTGTCTCCTCATAATTCATAATGTAGTTGTTGCACACAAAAAATTACAGACAAAAATACATACTAAAAGTGAACAAAGACATCTCCAGAGGCTCTATTAAGAGATCTCTTAAATCTCTCTCTATCTCTTTTATCTCCCTCTCTCTTTCCCTCATAAACAAACAGATACAATAGCTTTATTGGACATACAGACAGATAAACGTAATCTGAGTATTAAAAAATCAACCGACAGATATCTATACTTACCTCTCTGTGTATTTGATCATCCCTTCACGACCTCCCTAGATGCTAACAAGCAACTAATTATTCTCGAGACGATAATTTTGTGATCTATCAAATACACTTGTTGTATGTTGTTGACTTGTTGTCTTTTTATAAACAGTTATAAAAAAATGCCTTATCGCATCAGACCAATTTTAGTTGTAATTAACGTTAACTAATCTTAGGAACGATTAGAGTTGCTTAATACCATAAAGCATTATTTAAGTTCAAAAAGGTATGAACTCTGCCTGCCCTCTCGGCAAGCTGCACAAAGCTTGAATTAATAAGCAAGCAATCTAGGCTGAAGTTCTGCTGAGGCTGCCAAAGGTATAATTGATTGAGACTTATTAAGTTTTGGATATTTTAATACAAATTACATTTTTTTAAGTTGCATTCTGATGTAAGATTAGGCCTATTTCATAGGTGGTGAATAAAACGAGTATCCGATTCAATAGACAGGCAATGCATACATTGAGTGTAAATAGGGTAAATCCAATCAAACACTACATTGATTTTTGAAATCGGTAAAATACCTGAATTAACACGCTCTGTACAGTTGTGTTGGGTGCCATGTTTGCCATTTCTGCCACTGAAGGCGCTATAGGCGCTTGTAGGTGTGTGTAGACCTGTCAAAGTTGTTTTTTTTTATTTTGGTGCTGTAATTTATAACCAACCAACAATCGCCGCCATCCAAGATGATCTCAGAAAGGTCTACACCTCTAAAATAAGTCTACAACCAAACTGGCGGTGCCCATCGTGTACCACAATGACGCAATAAATATATGAGTATGAGTAATTCAGATCAGACTTCAATGATGAATGTTATTTTTATAGAGCCACATATTAATTCTACATTTGCCAGTATTACATGAACGGCAAAGAGGCTAAATATTTACTTGATTGCCAAATATTGATCATCAAATATTGTGTATATTCTGAAAACCTACGTCATCCGCGGCCTCGTGGTCATTGACTTTTGGATGAGGTGAGGTGGTTATCTTACAGACTACGCATCACACTGTTTATTATACTGAGTGGCAGAGGCACAATGTAGTCCACGTATCGGAAGGTCCGGGTTCGATTCCCGGCTGGGGATGAAGAAAAATAAAAATATTATCCCCAGCACGCCTAGACAAAGTTAATAACGCTACGAAAACGAATAGACCCGAAAACTTGATTTGACATTTCCAATCTTCCTTCACATAGCTTCTAACCTTGATGTGAGGGGCCGACGTTTGGGGGTTAGATAGTCGTGTCAAACCAAATGCCTAATTTGTATTTAATTTTATTCAACTTGTCGTGCATGATGTCCTTGTTTGCCAAATTATTTTAATTTGAATTTGAACATGTGCCCGTATGTAAATATTTATGTTTATTGTTAACGTTTAGCTAGTTATCCCCTCGTCTATGACAGTAGCTGCTATGGGCAGGTAACAATTAAAATGTAATTACCCACTGGCGAAAGGTTATTTAATAGGTTCTTCATTTTGCGTGACAGGGGCTAGCCCATCGGCGCAACTATGCAGCTGTTTATTGTTGTTTCTGTATTATGTGCATCTGCCACCCCATTGTTTTTGTTAGAAAGAGGAAGGGTAGTAAATATTTCAATAATTCGGGTGCTGCAGTGTTGGCAGACATCGTTAGGTACTAATGTTTGCAGTTTGGATGTAATTATGTATTCAGCAATTAATTAATGGTGAATTCATCAAATTCATAAATGTGTAAACTAGTATTCAAAACATTGGCTACTTGAGATGGTAGTCAAAAAGATAGATACTTTTTATGAGTCGTCATAACGCTCGTTGCATTCGTCAGAGGATACAGTCATAGTGAGGTGGCGTCATAATCATAACACGTTGGAACACTTTTTTTAAAAGCTGCGGAATGGTAATGCGATTGACAATTCCATAGCATTTGATAGATGTTTGATAAAACATAACTTTCATTTCTGTAGACATAAAGTCATAGTTCATGCCACTCTGTCGGATCTTTGACGTTCCGCGCATTACTAACCCGTAACCGGATGAAGAGACTATCCTTAATTACTATAAAAACAAAGTAAACTGACATCAAACGTAACTCCTTGAAATAATGTTGCCATGTTCAGTTTGATAGTGATATTCTCATTCATTCTTATTAGAATGAAAATGAGTAGAGTAATTCTTTACAATTAGGATTTCTAACAATTATTTGTCACAATGTAATATGACATTGAAAACATTACGCTTTATCCCATTTGAGTTGGCAGAAGCAAATTGAGCGCACTTTTTGTGAGTTACTCTATTGCAAATGGTTGCAATGGTTAATTTTTCTTACTTATTATTCGCAAATAAAGGAGTGGGCGCATCATTTCAGTTGGAACAAGCTATATGCACTAGCACTACTAGCTCTCTTATCATTTCCATCAATATTATTCTATATTGAGACATTAGAATGAACAAAATCATTTTCTACTAAAAAATGGCAACATCGGAACTGTCATTTTACTTCGTTATTATAATAACTAGCTTTTACCCGCGGACTTCGCTCGCGTGGATGCACGTTTTTATACAACAGGGTATTTTTTAATCAATGCTAAGCCGACCTTTATTAATAAGGATATCGGAAGGTACAGAATTTATTTCCTAAGATTGCATCCGTTTTTAGCAGTAGTAGTCGTGTGTACTTACAGCCGATCTTCAAATCCCATTTTCACATAAGTACTTAAAAAATCCGTCAAGTGCGGGTCGGAATCGCACACGAAGGGTACCGTCCATCCGTACCATCGTACAAAAAAACAAAAGCACGCAAAACAACAAAAAAAAATACAAAAATAAAATTTAAAAATTTATGCCCTCACGATGATTTGAACTCACGACCTACGGATTGAGAGCCTACATCATACCGGCTGCGCTACCACAACCATGTGGGTTGACGCGAAATATACCATCATATTGAAATGCGAGTGTATCAAAACACGTCTCTTGTATCGGGACCCCCTTTAATTTGTTATATATCTCGTATTTCAGTATTTGTAGTTGGTGCGGCAACAGATATACACATTCTGTGAAAATTTCAGCTTTCTAGCTATTACGGTTCGTGCTCTAGGACCCAGTGACACACGGACAGACGGACGGACGGACAGCGAAGTCTTAGTAATAGGGTCCCGTTTGGCACCCTTCGGGTATGGTACCCTAAAAAGTACAATAAACTGACATTCACTAAAGAATGATTTTTTGCACAGGGGCAGGGGTTTATTGCAGAGTTTGGCAGAGGGGTTTGGCATCGATCCTTTTTTTCGATTCTTTATTGATATGAGTACTTTATAGTGAGCATCGAATCGAATCTAGTGTATGGTTCAAAACACACAGTAATTTGCAAATGTAGACACTAATGACACCAATTGATGTCAACATTTACAGATTACTGCGTGTTTTCTACGACTTATTTGCTTTGTCCATCAAACCACGCATTTCTTGCCACGGTGCATCACGAACATTTTTATCATACAGTAAAAATGTGCGTGATTGATTTATTATAATGCTTGTTTTATTTCATAATATTTGATACTTATGTTGTTACAAATCAATCAAATCAAATCAAATATATTTTTATTTCAAAAAAGTAATGTACAGTAAGAGCAACAATTTAGGTTTTAACAAAGGAATTAACTAAATAATTAATATACGTACAGAATATTAGAGCTTTTAGTAACGTATGAAAACTTACGTAAAAGTTTGTCAATTTCTAGCACATTCAACTATTACTATGCAAACATAATCGATACCTTGAAGAATCGATACTTTTGATACAGATACCGATACCGCATCGATACTTTTTTTTCGATACATCATATGAGTACAATATCGATACTTTTGTTTCGATACTGTGTCCCTACGTATCGCCATATTTTTTTTCGATTGGTAATGGAACGTAACCACAGATTACTAATTAACGCTGAGAATTAACGTAACGTACCGTAGAGGGGTGCGATCCGACAGCTACGTTCAGATTTCGCAGATCGTATCGGATCGTACGTAACTCATCTCCTCGATCCCATACGCGGTTCGGATCGCACGACTCTGATCCGATTTCCTAAAAATCTACCAAAAATCGAATCAAAGAAATGTTTACGTAAAGTGTGAAAAAACGACTAAAAATTAACTGATAAGTATCTAGTCAAATTGTGTGTAAACTTGTACCACAAAAACCGATTGAAACCTACACAGACGCCATACATTGAATATTTTGTGACTTTAAATTCTGCATGGGCGTAACGTTACAAACAACACAGAACACAATGGCAGTGTACTCTCTCTGTTTCATCGAGTCTCCCTCAAACTCCACTCACACGATTTTTATTTAGAAAGACCATAACATGCGTATTTGGTAAAGCCCGAGCAGAGTTTGAAAACAACTCCAAGTGATGATCACACGATCTTAATATTTTTATGAAATCAGGAATTAATATAAGTAAGCATGTGATTCGATCACTATCCGATTTCTCATAATTTTGGATCGATCCGCTAGTGGATCGGTTCGATCCGATCCGAAACTCGAAAGGACATAATTATGGTCTTGGGTCCGAAAATCGGAACGGATCGGCACACATTCCTAACGTAACGTAACGTAACGCTGTCTGTCAAACTATCAAACAAAGAAAAGAGGTGTTTTTTGACGTGACAACGTCTTATAAATTGGTTTGCCGGGTGACACTTCAAGAAACTGCGTTACGCTCCGCTCACGTTATGCGCTCACAATGAGAGCGAGTGAGAGGCACGCGTCCCTTCCACTCGGGCATGGTTAGCCCGCCTAAGAGCGAGAGAGACAGACATAATCATCCTTCTTCCTACTATACGAATGAATATTCACATTGTTTGAGTTCGTATGAAATAACCAAGATGTCGCTGTGTGTATTGTACGATTTGTTTAGTTTCGTAGGAATAACCTAGATGGAACTGTCTGTAATTTCTAACTCACGGTAGTGAGATGTTTTCGTTTTAGTACTTAAGCAATTTGAATTTATGTTTTCGGTGCCTTTATACCAACCCTGGTCCGACAATAAATAGACTACCAAAGGTTTATTCCGTGGTTTTATTGTAAGGTGCCAATAAGGGTCGCAATTCAAATACACATTAAAATTATTTTACCACTCAAAGTCGTTGTCACGTAAAACTTTCGCCCGTATACCGACTTTACAGGCAACCAATTTTTTTGAAGTAAAACTTCTTGGGGCACGGGGGTAAAATTTATTTAACCTCTCAACTGTGGGTTATTCATATATTTGCTTTTCAATTGATACTAGCCGGGTGCTATCACGAGTGGCTAAGAAATGTAACGGAAATTGGAATCGGTGACGTCAGGGTCGGCTGAAGACTTTTAAAACCGCAACTATTTTCAATACGGTTTTTAACTAATCAGATAAGATAATAATACATTCGTACAATAAAGAATGTTAATTAGTGAGAGAAAAACCTGATGAAACGTTAACAAATAAAAATTATTTTAAGCATTCTTCCACGAGTTCTTGATTTCCGGTATGGCCAAGATGGCGCCGCCGCCGCCGCCGCCGCTGGCTGGGATAAACAAAACCAGTGACGTGACCAAAAACTACTTCGTTCAACCTCTTTGTTGGAACCGGAACTTATGTTTGACAGCTGTGCGATGCGATCCATACAGTTTGTAAGAAAAGAGTTTCATCAATGTCACACGGGTCGATATGGATTTCTAAAACAAGCAAAGCAATGCATACATTTGAGCGAGACGGCTTAAAGACGTGACGTCAGATGGTATATAATCTGAGCGAGATGCAAATAGTAGTGACACTATTGAATGAGTTAAGTATATCACCACGAGCGCGACAAATTGTAGATAAGGAATGGTGGGAAATAAATGACATGACGTATTAAAAGTAAGTACAAGTATAAAATAATTTCAAATAATCGGACGTCTAAAACTTAAAAGTAACTTGAAGCAGAGATTGGATCTCAAAATTGGAAATTTATATCTCTTTTAGTATAGGTAGGTATAGGTGTATAGTATAGGTACCACTTAATGATCTAGCTACAGAAGTTTTACTTCTAACACGTGTACGGTGCTACACGCGTATCTTTTTTTTTTTACGATTGTTTTTCTACTAATACGCAGCAAAACCGTAGGAAAAGACGTGATAACCGGTGAAAATGATGAATCTGGAGATTTTGGAAACAGCCCACGAGTGTGATGTTGCTATTGCGCGAACCCAGTCTAAAAGAGAGAATCGGAGTAAAAGACTGCAGAGTGATCCTTGTGATGCCTTCAAGCAGGTGAAAGGCACTTCATCAAGCTTTATCGTGGGTTTATGACCGAGTTGAGCCCTCATTTTCCACCAACATTGCGATCAGATGCTTTGTATGTGGAAACGAATGTTAGTAATACTATGCAAAGTACCAGAAAAGTATCACATCAACTTTTCCCTGTTGCGTACAATTACCCTGCAATTACTATGCTCTGCCTACCATGCGATATCACCCGGGTTCGAGCCCCGTCTGGGGATTAACAAAAACCAAAATATCCCCAAGTCTTGGAGTTTTACATATTTGTGATGTCGTTGTTTCTGATTCTCACAACACAGGGTGTGCCTACCTGCCTGCAACCTATTGTGGGGCCAGATGTACCTATGTAAGTAAATGTTAAACAATTGAGAAAGTAGAGAATACTAATCCTGAATTGTTTGTTTTAGGTGCTGATTGCTTCAGGTTGCTTCAGCATTTTATGCTACAGGGTCCTATCAGAGGATTGTGGGATAAGGCCAAAATCACTGTATTTCCCAGTCTATTGTCTCCAAATTTGTGAAGCATATCCTTGACACTCAAAAAGCCAGCCCCGGAGGAGTGCTCAGGGAGGGTTCTTCTTCAACCAGGGGTATGCTGTGCCTGCACCTGGCCCACGAGAGTGGGGCCTTTGTTACATTATTGCTTCTGCATTACCCAGGTCGGGTTGACAGGTTAGACCAGATAAAATAAATTAAGTGTAACTACATAAATTTGTTTTATTTATATATACTTAAAGTATCAGTACAAAATTACAACAACAACAAACAAACAAAAATTAGTTTATTTCAGTAAGTACAGCAGCACAGGTCGTGGGACTCCCCTTTTAAGTTAATAAAAACCTGTGTTAGGGGAGACCGCTCATTCCACATTGGAGAATTAGGTACACTTACGTCTTTAATTACAAAAGGTATGAATCAATCATTTAGATTATTCAGGATTTTGTTGATATTTCTCACATCAATTTAAAGGCATCAGCCATTAGCATGAGAATTTTGTAGTGTCGCGCTTTGAAGTATGCCTTTGTATATGTTACGGGTAAAGCTTGGAGGCTGGGTAAACCTAGTAACCCAAGCTTCTTGGGTGAAGTCCGAAATTTAAATCTACTCCAATTTGTCTTCGGGCTTTACCCGGCTAAACCTCTTTGTCAAAAAAACTTATTCATAATCATAAGATATGGAGAAAATATGGCATGGAAGCAACACAATACTTAAGTTATTGTTTCTGCTGTAAACAACTAACCTTCCATGTCATGCAAAATGTATATTATTTAGAACTGGGTGTTGAATAGTAGTAACCGCTGAACCACAAGAGATTTCACGCGATCGAAAGGTACATCAGGCATTGAGACACACCAATGAGGTTTAGATACTTAGCATAGCAATCAGTAATCAGTATCAAAACCTCATTGGTGTGTGTCAACTGTCAAGTTTGTGTTGTGTGACGAAACATTTTTTTTATTAACATGAACAGCTGATCGTCAAAGCCGCCATTTTGTTAAATAGAATTTGTGGCCATGTTTTAGTTTTACAATTACTAATCTACGGGTGATCTTGATTGGCAGGCAGGCAGGCAGGACCGCAGGATATAAAAATCTGATAAAAATGCGAAATATTCCTTTGTACTTGTAAGTTTGTTAATCTAAGAAACACAGAATTTTCTCAACTTTCCTCAACACAGTTTCTTAATTCACAATAGACTTTCCCAGCCATACAAAATTAATGGATTTATACATGTGTAATTAAATTACGTTTTTGACCCCCTTTTGGTCCGAATTTTCGAAAATCCGTTCTTAGTGCTCAGTTATGTTATGAAAGCAACCATTGTGCAAAAGTTTCATGCCTCTAGGCCTAACGGTTTGGGCTCTGCGTTGATCATCAGTCAGTCAGTCACTCAACACAAATATATATTAGATAAGGGTATAGAGACGTTTGCCAGGATCGCAGCAAGTGGAGGTCTTTAGTCTCCGCCTACCCCTATTCCGGGGAAAAGGCATAAGCATATGTATGTTTGTATTCGTGAAAATTAAGGTAAATAAAATTAGAGTAAGTAGTTCATTAAAAACGACTAACTGCCCGAACGGAAAAGGCAAGTAAAGTAAAGCAGAGTAAAGTATTATTTATTTGTATGGATACCTATAGGTTTACATGTTCTAACAAATAAAATGTCACACAGAGTTTCGCTATGGTAAAATGGTAAAAAACGCCACGTTCATTTGGTTTTATAATCGCAAACAAAATTGTTAGAGGCCATAACTAACAAGCGCAGATTGCGTAAACAGAAATATAGGATAAGGACAATTTACTGAAAAAACATAAATTTTATACTTCTATAGTGCTGCAGTTCTTCATAGACAACTGTCAAAAGTCCAATCATCACTGCGAACTAGTTAAAAATATCATTCAAATTATTGTATCAAAGGTTTGATAAACGACCAATCAGCATGAAAGATACCTTCTAAAATATATAGCTCTATATGTATTTCAATTCAATGTACAATTACTACTGATGCAATGAAAACTGAATTCGTCAACAGATTGAGCATTATTTTTATGCATGATTTTATTACAGTTGTTCATTTTTTAACAGTAGAATATCGATATCAATTTATGGCGTTGATTTATCATCGGTAATATATTTTAAAAAAAATGTCAAAAGGGGCGTATGTACGTTTGATTGTCAAATCAGAAAAGACAGAAAAACGTTGACAATAAATCTGGGTATTGAAAGACCGACACTTTGCAAGCTAAACTGATTTAGTCAATGTCGTTTTAGTGGCTCTAACACTGAGTTTCACAAAACTATTTTGAAATTTAAGTTGTCACTTAACTAATTTATCGCGAGAATCTCATAGATAGTGATTTGTTTCAGTTGCTAAGCGTGAAACTCAGGATAGTATGAAAACACAACATTACACTCAGTCTTCACAGTCGTATAGAACGAGCATCACATGAAAATATTCATATAACTCTAGCATGCAGCTTAGCGGTGCATCTACGAGTAATAGTGGTGCAATAAACGTGGTAATGTGATCAAGCATTACGCTTTGGCTGACCTATTTCAGTGGTATTTTGCCATAATGTGCTATTCAAGTCCAAACTCCGGAAATAAAATAATAGCTTCAAACTATGCTTATACTCATAGCGCGGTTAGAAAACTTTACACAGCTAGTTTTATTTTGTAGGAGGAAATCCTATCCCATTTTTAACCGATTTCAAAAAGGAGGGGTTTATCAATTCGGTTGTATATTTTTTTATCATATTTTATTTTTATTTGTATTTAAAAAAAACTCATTCTTCGTTTGAAAAGTCACTAGTATTGGACACACAATAGTTTGGACCCATTTTATTGCAAATCAGGAATCGGTCCAGTAGTTAGGTTTCTATATGCTATGACATATAACAAGCTTTTCTCTAACTTTCAGTGTTTATAATCATTGTCACAAAATAAATTCTGGTTGTCAGTATAGATAATCGAAGTTAGGTCGGTTTTTTTTTTAAGTTTTTTATTAGTGAATTGTAAAGTGAATTTTATTACAGATACTATATTTTATTTTTGGCACATACTAATCATGGTAAGCTAAGGGAGACAGACAAAGACTTAGGGTTCCTCTTCAACCAATTTAAAAATATTTTTTAAGTAATTTGAATAAGAACCTTGGTATACGACCAGGAACCTGCGTAAACACTGTATTAACAGTCTAAATGCTTTGAACTATTTCTCAAATTCAAATCATTTTTGTATTACGTTTGTATGGGAAATTCACGCGGTCACCGGTCTCTTAATTAAACGCTCTAAATTACCCGTAAAAGAGCAGAATTTCCACGTTCGAGTGCTGCGATTTTCCCGGCAGAAAATGGCATTGGGTAAAGTTGGCGTCTTCTTCTTCTTTTTATTAATGGCGTCCTAACCTCTTTTGAGGTTAATTTTGCCAGTGTCAAGTGGTCAGGTTCTCATTTGAGAACCTGGAAATTATAATGTCTCGAGATGATTTGATGACTATGATGATCATGATGATTTGTCGCTCGTTAGCACTACCCGGGAAGGACGTGAAGGGCTGTGGATTCCAAGTAATTCCTTCGGACGTGAGCAACTGCCTCCCCAAAGTTGGCGTCGTTTTGACGTTTCCAGAGTTTGACGTTTCCAGGCGGCCACTAATGAAAATTGAAAATTTTGAAAGAGCAATTAAAAATAAGCTTATCATACTAAAGAGTACGTATAGCTATAGCTACATCATTTCGGGGCTGAGAAATCTCACTTTAACCCTCTCGTCGACACTCCCATCTTTCTATTGTTCTCCATTGTTCGTTTGTTCGATCGGTGTGCTTCTGAGAATAATGATACTGCCACTAAATAATGACAAAGATATTGGTGGCCGCGAATTAAAAAAAATATGCCAATTGTCCATAGTAGGTTACCCAAACACCTTTCAAACCTCCGGGACCCCAAGCTACCTGAATTCCGAATCAAAGTTACCAATATTAATACCAGACCAGCTGACTGGTTACAGTTATCGACAGACTATCCAATAATTGGTAATTATTAGTAAATCTATTGGGTCAAGATGTTAGTAATATCTATCCAATGGTAGATCTTTAGACAAACAGATGGGCTTTTTTGAAAAAACTTCAAAATAAAGGAAACCATCGTACATTTTACGAATTGCTCATTTTTAGAATCGGTCAATATTAGAGTATGTTGTAATTTTTAGAATTGGTCATTATTCGACTAAACGGTGTAAATGACTCAATCGAAGTCTAAAAATGCTAACCAAGCCAAGAGTCTATACTATAGCCTATAGTACTCGTATATTTACCGCGGCCGTCTGAAAAAGGGTTTCACAAAACCTTAGTAAAAGTTCGAAAAAAAAACTTTTGTGTCTGGGATCTCGCGTCTGTTTGAGTTTATTCTGGCTCAGTAACTCACAGCTTAGCTCTTTACGGCGGGCATTCGGTACAGTCACGTACAGTACAGACAATGCGAAGTGTAAAGTTCGTCAAGAATCTAACGTTCTTAGGTTCTGTACGAACATAAATACGGCAAGCCAATTTTGCATTTAATACTACTACTCGTACATAGTACAGAGCGAGTTAAATCTCTCTCTCTGAGTACCTAAAAGATAAGATGTCTTGGTCTCTGAATAAAAGGTCCGAATGAGAAGGTGAGATGTCCGAAATTGGGTGGGATGAAAGAGTATGGTGACAATTCATTCGAGTGAAACAGATTTCGCGCATCTGTACACTGGGAGATGGCTGGCCGTCAGGGAGTACTTATCCAGTGGAGAGCGCATAGATTCATTTTCCTTTGAAACTCAACTCACCAATTGACGGGCGGCGGGGGACGAGGTAAGAGAGCTGTGATTGGGCAGTCGCTGCGAAACTGTCTGGCGGCCCGTCATGGTACATAGGTTGCGTATGAATACAACAAACGTTTGGCGAGCCGCATTCTCCCGCAGGCGCAGTCAATTGGATATATAGTCTCTGCTGGCCGTAAACTGGCCGTACTCTAGAACCACGTTATTAGTGTTATCGTAAAAATTGTAGCAATAACAACGAAGGTCAAGAAAGGCTCACTATTTAAGATTGTGGACATCAATTACACGCCCGCCTTAGGCCCAAGTCACCACGGATTCACCCTGGACGAGGCCTAGGGTAAATGGAGGTATTATCGTGATACAGGAAATATCGCGGCACGCTAGTGAGACTTAGGTGAGGACTTAGTGAGACTTAGGTGTAACTTTCACCTAAGTCTCACTAGCGTGCCGCGATAGATGGTTAAGACCATGATAATGTTTCAAAAAAACTATCACGATATTTCCTGTATCACGATAATTTACCATAAGTGTTATTTAACCAAAAGCCAATGAGTAATCGTTCTGTGGAGAAAATTTACTTTTTTTTTCGCGCGGCAATTACCCGAACCTTTATTTTCTAGTGCAGAATAGCGTAACGAATAAAACTTAGTATTACACTCAGTCCGGACTGAGCTAGAGGAGCTTACAGTTTGTAACATTTATTAGGTTTTAAGATGTATTGGTCTCCTAGGGGTAAGTTAAAGTGTGCAAACGTAATTAAAATCATAGCGTAATCATGGCTCAGCTTGGCTCGGCGATCCGGACCGATCGTTGAGGTGCACACCAAGTTTGGTAGATTTTTGGATGGGTCAAGTAAAACGACGCTTCTGTGGTTCGGAGGTCATGTTGAATCGTCGGTCCCTGCTGTGTGACCTCCGAAGTTCAGAAACAGCCATTTAAGTAATACCAGTCGTTTTACTTAACCCATCCGAAAATCGACCACACTTGCTGTTGCTTAACCTCAACGATCGATCCGGACCGGATCCGGTAATAGTGGTGACTATTACTCATTGTCCTTTCTGCATGGTAGCCTCTGCCACCCCGTATGGCAAAAGGGGTTGTCGCTTTGTTGTGTTCATGGCATAAGATCGTGAGGAAACCTTCATAACTATTATTATTATTATTATTTGTCTATTTTAAACTTTTATTTCACTTATGTTAGTAAAAGTAGCACCATTAAATTTGTTAGTCAGTCACGGACGTGAGGGAGCGGGGTCTTCTGATACAGGTATTATTACTTAATAGAAGGCCCCAGCCGAAACTTTTAAGTATCATTTGGTCATTGAATAAACATATTTTATTTTATTATTTTATTTATGTATAACTTCATTGCTGGGTGATGCGGTGGGCTAAACCCCTGTCACGCAAAATGATGTACATACCTATTGTATAACTGGCTAAAAGTGGGCACAATAAAATTGTGCCTTTGTGACCCCGTATTGGAAAAGAAAGACGTTATGCTATGTTGCTGTTGATAGCATACTGACCGAGCGAGAGACAGCCATGACTTCGAATCTCGATCAAACTTTTAAAAGAAAGAAAGAAAATATTTTTTGAGTTGTGGAGTACCTATGTTACTAAAAGACGTGGTCCGCCTGTAACCCGGCCTCCCTTCATAACACAAAGAGCACAGAACGTTCTCATTCGGAGTATAACTTTTCATAAATGTCCCCGAGCGACACTGGAACCAAAAAAGATGGTTCTCGCGAATTTGCGGAGATCTTCAGATGTACAAGTGCCACAATCTTAGCTAGTCCGGAAGTGGGGCGTTGCGTTTGTGAGAGTATGTAACTCTGTTAAGTCATTCCTATATTTGAATTTTGGTAGTTCCAAAATGCGGCCATAATTATAATAAATTTAGTTTCGTTGCGAATGTCAAAACCTACAAGTTTTGAGCTGTTCAAAAGTTAACTTACTCGCTAAATAGATTGTGTAATGTCAGTATACTGGTGATTGTAGTTCTTGTTTTGGCCACCGAGTAAGTTATTTTAGCTCTGTATTCCTTTTAGTCTGAGGTATTTATATGTAAAGGGCATGCGCAATAGCGAAAGTGTGGGCGAATAGAGCAACAAACGTCATAATATGCGAGATTTTGATCAGATGGATAGGAAAAGTAATGAGCGATTATTTGTTAGTACGTTTATTTTAAATTGGGGCGAAAACACGATCTAGCTAGGCCTCACCACTGGTAAAACTATAGTCTTTCCCAGCTTTTACGCAGATGCTACGATCGGTAATGGTAAGGCGTAAGGTCGGTAATTTAACTCGTCAATGAACGTGAGCAATGACTCAGTGGGCTATTCTTGAGGTGTCAAAACCACTAAACTAGAGGCACTAAAGAAACTAAACTGACAACCTTCAAATCCGACAGCTCTTGCGCGGTGGCCACAGATTCCATTTTCAAACACACCATTTTAATTAGTTTAGTTAGTATAGTTCGTGTCGCCTTCGGAGTCGCAGGCGTATAATTAAATTCCATGGTGGGTTAGGAAGTCAAAAACATACTTTTTATTGGAACAACTCTCCAAATACTCTCGTTGAAGTCGGAAGAAATTGTTGTACTACGATACGAGAACGGGGAGCTCGCACAATATTTTCTTCAACGCAACACATTTCACCGAGGGTGACAGTTCTTCTGAATGAGGTCTTCTGGTCGCGCCGAATAAAATATGACTACACTCCGCGCGTAACACCCTCTAGATTATTATCATAATATGTGGGGAATGAGTTTGTGCGTGAATAGTATGGTAAACTTATTGTATCCCATTTTTCATCTTGTTTGTTTTTTCGGCGAGGCAGCAGGGAGCAAGGACATCATCCTAAGTTTCCTATCGGTATTTTTAACCGGCTTCAAAAAGGTGGGGGTGATCAAGTCGGTTGTATTTTTTTACCATTATGATTATATTTAATGTTTGTTACATCCAAACTGGGATGAACCGATTTCAAAAATATTTCCTTTTTTGTAAGGGAAGCCTAATAGTTTGGTCCCATTTTTTGAAAATCAGAAATCTGTCCAGTAGTTAGGTTTCTACATGAAAAAACAGTGAAGTTTAATTTTATAACCTGTTAGTATTTAATTGATTTCATCGGTCAATCCCATTCGTATCTCGTTGCGATGTTCTCATCATTATCACCTGATGATGGAGCTGGACGGCGGTGGTAGATGAAACTCTAGGATTCTTATTTGTTAACCCATAGAGTTTGGGCTCATTTCATTCGTTTTAATATGACCTCTTAATTTCGAAAGGATGTTGATAGTTCTTTAAATAATAATAATAAATAATATCCGTCACGCCTTTTCCAATACGGTTTGGCAGAGACACCATGGTGCCAAACTTTAGCCAGTTATCCAACACTCCATTTTTAACTACAAAATTATTTGTGGTAGACCGTCAGGTTTTAACATATTCAGAATGCCTATCGATCGAACTATCGAACGAAACCTGACGAATTAAATCTGCCAATTCAGATAGAACACACGTATTTTCTATTTTTGCGATCTGACTTAAAAATTTAAAAGACCTGCCTGCTCGCTGTCGCTGATCTTCTTTGCATGCATAAAATACTGTTGGAAATTCAGAATAAATTGAGGGTGGAGCGATGCTCTCGAACGTACAGTATTCCTCAACGAAGAATTCCGATGACCTTGAAATATTTTGACAAAACCAAGTAGACGGTTGAGTATATTATAAAAGGGCTTTTTATCTTACTTTGTAGTTAATTGTTGTTTGATGAGTGCTGAGATGAATGACACTTCTTGGTTCTATTATAGTCATCGAATACGCTCCAACGTCGTCGGACTTATTGTCTGAGGAATACTGTACGTTTATATTGAGTCGAGAAATGCAGGGCGGTCGTGCAATTATTCAAATGAACATAATGAACCAGAATTCTAGCGTCCACCGACAGCGCTAATGAAATTGTAAACTAGAATTACTTCCATTCAATCCTAAATACTGATGTTTGCCACTAGATTATTTCTGCTATACGTAGCGCCATGTCTTTACCTTTACGGGATGGCAGAGGCACACGTGCCCACTTTTAGCCAGTTATGCATTACTCCATATGCGTGAGAATCCTTACTACTTACACGTTATTAGGGTCATCCTATTGCCGGTTAGTTTATACTTTAGTTGACTGTACCAAACCATTTTCGGCGCGTCATTCGCAACGCTCCACGTTTAGCCACTACCTATTTTGAGGCTCATCGTTTTTACGATTCAACATAATGGGCACAATTCTGATTTTCATTTAGGATTTTTTTTCTCAACTTGGACGAAAGCTCGGTGTTCTTCAGTCGTTAATCGCTACACCCAGAGACAATGAAAGTGGGTCTCGTGAAAACGCCCAGAATGGTTTATGGCAGGCAGCGAGCAGCTATGTTACCCGAGCCTCCATTACACTTGATTGCACATTATATTTCAGCGCCATTTATGGTCGCACGTACTGCCATGCCACGTCCTTTTGTGTTCCGAGTGTGCAGTGTATTCGGAACCATTATTTCATTCCATTTTAATCCATTTGGGATATTGCTAAAGTATGACCGAATTCAAAACGTTCGTCATTTCATCGGCAGCTGGGGCCCAATTCTCGCCCATGCGAAATGAAAGCGCAGACTCAAATTGTCTACGATATGTCATTCGAAAATGACAATATTTTACGGTCTACGCTTTCAATTCAATGCTAATTCAAAGTAGACGGTGATGTGCCGAGTGGCGCTGTCTCTATGAATGAGAGGATACTCCATCGTATCATCTTTAAACCGCTCTCAGTTCTAAGAACTATCTCAACCGTGTGGTAACGATAGATTTGATATTGCAAACCCGTTATTATATTTCATCATCATCAGCATCTCAGGGAACCCACTGTTGAGTATAGGCCTCCTCATGTGTACGCCATTCAACCCGGTCCCGTGCAACCCGCGTCCATTGCTTTCCTGCTATCCTCGCTATGTCATCGGACCATCTGGCAGGTGGTCTGCCGACTGATCTTTGGCCTTCTCTTGACCACCACTCGTTTACCGAGCTGGTCCATCTGTCGCCTTCTCGCCTTGCCAAGTGTCCTGCCTACTTCCACCTGAGCCGTGTTATCGGCTTACCGATGTCAGCCACCTTGGTTCGGCGTCTAATTTCTGTATTCTGGATGTGGTCGAAAAAGTTAGTTCCACCTGTTAGCGCGCGCCAAAAGATGTTGGATGGAACGCTGAAGCTGAGACGGCTCAGAAAAAAAAATACGCGTGTATCACCGTACACGTGTTAGAAGTAAAACTTCTGTAGCTAGATCATTAAGTGGTATACCTATACTATACACCTATACCTACCTATACTAAAAGAGATTTAAATTTCCAATTTTGAGATCCAATCTCTGCTTCAAGTTACTTTTAAGTTTCAGACGTCCGATTATTTGAAATTATTTTATACTTGTACTTACTTTTAATACGTCATGTCATTTATTTCCCACCATTCCTTATCTACAATTTGTCGCGCTCGTGGTGATATACTTAACTCATTCAATAGTGTCACTACTATTTGCATCTCCCTCAGATTATATACCATCTGACGTCACGTCTTTAAGCCGTCTCGCTCAAATGTATGCATTGCTTTGCTTGTTTTAGAAATCCATATCGACCCGTGTGACATTGATGAAACTCTTTTCTTACAAACTGTATGGATCGCATCGCACAGCTGTCAAACATAAGTTCCGGTTCCAACAAAGAGGTTGAACGAAGTAGTTTGAGTCATGTCATGTCAGGCGGCGGCGGCGGCGCCATCTTGGCCATACCGGAAATCAAGAACTCGTGGAAGAATGCTTAAAATAATTTTTATTTGTTAACGTTTCATCAGGTTTTTCTCTCACTAATTAACATTCTTTATTGTACGAATGTATTATTATCTTATCTGATTAGTTAAAAACCGTATTGAAAATAGTTGCGGTTTTAAAAGTCTTCAGCCGACCCTGACGTCACCGATTCCAATTTCCGTTACATTTCTTAGCCACTCGTGATAGCACCCGGCTAGTAGCAATTGAAAAGCAAATACATGAATAACCCACAGTTGAGAGGTTAAATAAATTTTACCCCCGTGCCCCAAGAAGTTTTACTTCAAAAATCATTTTTGTAACATGGATAATAGAGGAAAAAAAAAATTCTTATATTAATCACGATATCCGTACTCCCCATTTTACTTCTGTATATGCTAGCCACCCTACCCACATGTTATTATGCACGTCGAGTTGTGAAGGGAAGAACCGCACGTTATCGTGTGTAATAAACTTTATTCCGTAAACCTTTTGTTTATGATTTAAATACTTACCCGGGTTTATCTTGCAGTTCCGAAAAGATACATTGAAATGAATAGTAAACGGCGAAGTGCGTGTTGAACTCACGCACCGAGGGTTCCGATAAAATTAATGTTTATGTGGTTTTCAGATTTCTCCCTTAATTTGTGCTAAAAGACCTAGCTTTGTGCCAAATTGCATGGTGATATAAAGATCCACGGAAAGTACCCTATGGGTATATGCCGTATATACCATGTTCATTAGTTCTGGCGTATCTAACTAAATATTGCAACTTATCAAACTTACATTAATACAGTACTGTATGGGAAATCGCGTGACGCTATATGTAATGTATTGTAGAGAAACATATACTATACGGAAAGCCAGGACAGACGACGTTTTAAAAATGTCGAAAACATTTCCCTTTCCTCATCGCGTTGCGAAACGAAAGCAATTTCTGGAAAAGGTGACACAGCCCCATAAAAACATACTGCTTCAGAACATCCCAGAGTGTAGGGTTAGAAGGGCGGGGCCTTTGGGTCCTTCCCGATTGCCAGAATTGATACACTCTGCCGCCCTACAGTTTTATAGCAAGGCCTGCCAAGGCAAGGGTCTGCCAGTCACTCTTTCTCGATATCCATAGATCTATTACTATGCATTGTATTGGCGTCGGTCGGGTATGGGTATGTATTATAGCTAATATACTTACCCTGCCCTTTTTCCGTGTCTTACTGTAACTATTACAGTTCTGTGCAGTAAGAAAAGGAATAATTCGTACATACTACGATTACTCGTGTATTAATTAGTATGCAGCCCGTACTTGAAAGTTCATTAAAATTTGATTCCTTTGGTCCTGTCTGATTGAAATATGGCTAGGCTGCTTACTTATCTAGTACCTATGTAGGTATGCTCTGCTCTAACTCTAACGAAAAAAATACGACTATTACGAAACGAGCACTGTGTAAAACGGGCCGATTTACATAGAATGTAGAGCGAACTTGTTAATTAGAGCATGTGACTGCAGTGCACCTGTCCCGATCTGGATGTGAACATCAACTTTTTAGCGGGGTTGTGTTTCAAAGACACATCAAATAGTGTCGTGTCACCAATCCATATAATCACGTCTTTTCTCATAAGGTAGGTAGAGCTCGTCTAAGCTGAAATGACGCGCCTCACTCTTTGGTTTTGTATGACAAGTAAATACAAAACCAAGGAGTGGGGCGCGTCATTTCAGCTTAGACGAGCTCTACTTACACTACATAAGGCGATCTGAGAAATTCGTTTGTGTGATGTGAGTGCTCTCACACTCCCATCCAAGACTTCGATAAAGTGCGAGACGTGTTTACGTAAGTTTCGTCAGTGTTGTGTACCACAATGACGCAATAAATATATGAGTATGAGTATGAGTATTCGTGGTCGGCCCTTGTGCACCGTACATTCTCAGGTAACGCTACCTGTAACATACACATAATTAAAATCTAAATCTTTTGTCACAAGAGGTCTGCCCGCTCCGTCGCCTCTAACCACCAACATAACTATCATAATAGGTCGGGGAAAAAGTATTTTCGTAAGTATTTCGTATGTGTATACTTGTAATTAAAGCTTTTGATTCGCTGTATTATTTGTATCTGGCATGGTTTCATGGCAATAAAAAGGTTATATTCCAAAAAAGGAACAAATATAGTAAAATGTTGTTTCCGACTATTTTTAATTTGTTTTCTTACTGAGGAGGAAAACTGAAAGCTAAAAAACAGATGGCGCTTCGTTGACTGTACCTTGTTTACGCTAGTGTCAAGTGTAGGGCTTCATACCATTTGACAGTTCCCATCCCATGTCATACTAAGGTATTGAAATTGTCAGTTTTCCTCTCAAATCGATACATATTTTAAAGTTGTAGAATAAAAAAAACATCCGGACGAATTGTGAACCTCCTCCTTTGGGAAGTCGGTTAAAAAAGGAAGAAATGCAACGCTAGCCGTGCAGTACAGTTAATACAGTGTCAGTAAGAGTAGATCAAGTCAAAGATGCACCTCGCTTGGTCGCCCTGTTACGGTCTTCATACAAAATGCGAAGAAACTTTATCGCCCGACCTAATAAATAGTAGGTAACTGAGATACAAAGATAACTAACAAAACTGTCCTATGGAGTTTGCTCCCTCTCTGACTATCGAAGTCCCTTCAGACCTCCTCCGTCCATTCTCCGGGCAATAATTTACTCAATGCTCAGTACTTTTGTGGGCCTTCGCTGCCGTGAGGGACTCATCAAATCGAATGTATCCGGCCAGAAATCGGAGTAACGTTTGGTTATTCGACGGACATGCCAGGTTCGGTGGTCTCACGTCCCTTGTAATCGCAGTTAGTATAATTTTATGGCCATCGTTTTAGATGTGTTCAGTTCAGTACATTTCGCTTTTTAGGGTTCCGTAGAGAAACAAGGAACCCTTATATTTTCGTCAAGTCTGTCTGTCCGTACGTCCGTATGTCACAGCAACTTTATTCCAAAACTATTAGGACTACACAGTTGAAACTTAGTACGTAGATGTATTCTATGAACCGCTTAACGATTTTTATACAAAAACTGAAAACAATTAAAAATTTAAGGGGGGCTCCCCATACATAAAACTGAAACAAAAAAATATTTTTTTCATCAAACCTACATGTGTGTGGTGTCTATAGATAGGTTCAAAAATGAAGTGGAGGTTTCTAAAACCATTTTTCCTCAAAGTCAATCTTTAAAGAGACAGACCCATCCAAAGTGGAAAAAATTGTGCCCCCCACTCTAACTTTTAAAGTAAGTAAGTGATAAATGTATAAAAAACATAATATGCTGTGTATCTCAATATAAACTTTCGATGAAAATTTGTTTGGACAAAATATAATAAGCTGTTTTAAAGGTATAAAACATTTATTAGAAACCGCAAAGATAACTTTGTCATTCATACCAACACTATGAAAAACAAAGTTACAAGAAACATCCAGTCTTATAATTACTTGCTACTACAGAACCCTTCATGAGCGAATCCGACTCTCACTTGGCCCCTTTTTTCTTTCTATTCAATCTTCTCGAATCTAGAAATTCTGGATATAGGCCTTTTATCCCTTATCCCCTTAATTACCGATGACTTTTCGGAACGTCATTTTTCCATTATAGGTTTTGAATTTTATTACAAAGGAGGTTGAAAACAAATGTATGGCATGTATCGTGCAGGTTATGATAGGTGGCGGTAGTGTACGGCGGCGACGGTTCTACATTGTTCAGAGGTTTTCGACAATGGGGCCAATTCACAAGGCACACTCACTATTTTAACAGCTACTAAACTCACTAAACGTCATCATGACGTCATCTTAGTTAGTTTAATCTATTTGCTATTCACAAGGCGGCAAACTTAACCGAAGTTTTTTTTTTAAAGTTAATTTTAACTTGTCTAGTTTACTTTGTGTCAAATTTGTATTGATTTTCTATTCTAGAGGCACTTGTAATTGTAATGGCCGGTTTTAGTTGATTTTTGACAGATAACAATTAAACTTAATAGGCATGGTTTTAAAGGCTATTAAAATTAGTTAGGCCGATATTCGTATCAAAATCCATGAAAATGGATTTATTTTTGTGATTTTCTTGCAAAAACAGTGAAATATTATGAACAGCCTAGGCAGCACGAAGGACCATCACTTAGCAGATAAAAGTGGAAACTTTGTTGAATGCCTCCAACCACAGAATATTAACCTTGGATGGAGCACTTTTAGACTAATAACAATTATCGTTACTTGAACCCAGAAAGATAGGTAGGAACTCTAGTAGCGATCTGATAGAGGTCCTTTTCTAAATGAGGGTTTTAATCCTGGCACATGATTTGTTAAAAGCTTCTCTATCTTTCGACTTTACCTCAGAAGTAACCTATTACAACAAATTAACCCTCTCGTCGACACATTTTATATATCTATTGTTCTTCATTGTTCGTAATTTTCTTTATTGTAACTCACATGACAGTAAAAATAGCTTAAGATAGAAAAAAGTAAAAGTAAAAAGTAAAAAAGTAAAAATCATTTATTTGCCTTTGCGGTTAATACACACAAGTTAATACATAAAGAAAGAAACAGGTTCAGAATTTTAGTGTCTAGAGATTAACAACGGATCCCAAACTAATAAATATGACTACACTGCACCGTCACGACTATGTATTGGCTTCTAAGGATTCCTAGAAACGTCCCAGGATGATCTAAAGGAGACCTAGAAGCGTGCTAGTCCGGATTCTGTCAATAGCAATAGCGAATTAAAGGGCTAAATACCGGTTTGTCTATAACCGGCGCGTCGCGTCTCGGCGGTCGAACAGCCAAATTTTTTGCGGAATAATAGGCTTTGGCCTGTCAAGTCAAAATAGATACCTTTTATGAACTGTCAAAACGGAACTTTTGTTCCTGAGTTCTATGAAATAGCAACAGAATGACGTCATGTAAGAGTGCCATCAAATGCTGTCTTTTTTTGCACAAAATTGACTTTATAAAATATACCTGCTGGAAATATACAATTCTGAGAATGTCAAGCCATTTTGTACATAATGCTTCAACTTAAGACTTGTTCCTAGAATTATTGGATTACCTTGGCCACAAGCCTATTCATTCGCTCCATAGCATTTCTTGCCAGCCTGTATAGTATCATAACTTCTATACTACATCGTTTTGGGGGTTGTTTTTTTTAAAAACAATGGTTTAACTACAGTGAACCCATTTTAATACATTTCTTCGCTGGCGATTCGGGGTTTTTACACTATGACTTTTTATCCACTTTTGTTGCGGAATAATTGCGGAAATGTAGCAGGAATTTTGCACCCTCGCTATAGCTATCGCTGTACGATTCAGTAAGCGAGTCACCGCCCAGGTACCTAGTTTAAAGAAGTCATCTCCTTGTTCTAGTGCGAGGCCATACAGAAGTCCGCGTGGAACTCCAAATGGAGCGGTGGGCGGTCCGCGGTGGATCTATCCGGCTGCGATGCGTCCACGACGTACCACCGCACCTGCTGGACAAAGTGGTCTTCCTCCGACAAGGCACCAAGATCTTCCAGTACATACGAAACAGGAAGCCGCCGTATAGGAACTTCACCACGCCGGGTGCGGTTCTGAATGTGAGTAGAAATTTGCTCATATCACAGAATTACTTACTCATAGCAAGGTGTAGATTGAAGGAGCAAACGATTTATCCGTCTGTAATTTATCTACTTTTTAACCGACTTCCCAAAGGATGTATTTTTTTTATTTATTTTTTTATGTATGTGCCCCGATAGCGCCTAAACAGATAGACCGATTTGGAAATATTTTTTTTTTTTCAAAGGGTTTACCTTCCCATTGGTCCCATTGACACCAGGTCAGGATCTGATGATGGGATCCTGGAGAAATCGAGGGAACTCTTCAAATATTATAGGCAGACCTATAGTGACTTTTGTGTTTTCACAATAACTCGTGCAGATGCACATGGTAAGCATAATATTGTGATGCGGAACTGCTGATGAAGACCACATATGGCCACTGCTCAATACTAGGTCCTAATACAATGCGTGGCTGACGGGCAGGCAACGCATAGCCTAAACCGGTGGACCTAGAGCCATGAAACTTTGTACAGGGGTTCCTTAGTAGCGTGGGGTAGCACTGATATGGGATTTGACAAAATTAATTCCCCAAGGGGGGTGGGGGGGGGGGGGGAATAAGGGGTTACAGTTTGTATTAAACTCAATCTAATCAAACAGGGTTTGTGGAAGTCGGTTTTTTCTAAAGTTTACTTTTTGTTTCAATTATTATTTACCTAATGAGAGTGTAAAAAGTTGGCCCAGCACGCTTATATTAATAATAATAATAATAACTTAATATTTACCTGAAAGGTTTCGCGAATCATTAAAAGGCGTGTATTCGTGTAGGTGAAACTGTGTGCATGTATATTTGTGAGTGAGTGTGTACAACTAATACCACGTCGTTATAAACACAAGATGGTTATATACTTAGTATCGCTAAACTCTTCGCGTTCCCAATATAATAGGGATAAACCTTACAGAATTAAAATGTATCAATAGCAAAAAAAAATGTTCAATAAACGAAATAGACCCTATACCTTGACAGTCTCAACATCAATACAGCTAAAGCGGTTTAGACATGAAAGCAATCGCTTCCATCAATCTTTTTTTCTGTCCCCAGTTGGTACAATATTGATAGAGAATCAATATATTTTGCGCCCTAGCGAGCACTGATCCGGGGCCCGTTTTACTTGTAAAATGGCTGTTGAATGACAATGAGGAAACATTGGTCAATCAACGGTGGTATAATTTCTCACCCTCTGTAGTCGTATCCCCGTGGTAATTATCATGGTTGACGAAATGGGGAGAGGCGGGAAGAAGACAGGCGGATGGATGGTGAAAAAATAATTCACCATGTTAAAAACTTTAAAAAACCGACTTCAAGACCTTATTACTCAATCCTCGAGTTGCGAATGTCGTCTAAAAACACGCACACGAGCCCACAACATCTGTGTTCTGGCTGTTAACTCCACACATATTTCACAACATACTTAGACGGATATCGGTCACATCCCATCAGTCAGCCCACCACGGAAAGGAAACAATAAACATTATACTTTCTCAGATATTTTCATGTTAGGTCACTACATGAAAATATCTACTAGACCTATTCCTGATTTTTTTTAAATGGGACCAAGCTTATGAGTAACCCTTTCAAACTAAAAAATAATTTTTGAAATCGGATCATAAATAGTACCTACCAATTTCGAGGTAACACACATTAAAAATTATAATGATAAAAAAACATACATACAACCAAATTGAGAACCCCCTTTTTTGAAGTCGGTTAAAAAAGGCCGGTCCAGCCTCGGGCCAGCCGTGTCCCTGTAACATCCATTTGCAATATCCTATCTATTCATGATTTTCACATTAATAAGGTTAGATTTGACAGTTGCGCTATGGAACTTATGTCAAATTTAGGTTATTGAAAACGGCGGTAAGTGAATATGTGGGGCCCTCGGCACTATGCACAAATTTAGCCCGTTGGTTTTCTTCCCGCCGGCGGCGGCGGCGGTGGCGAGCGTTTGCCTCATTATAAGATGCAGTCGGAATGAGTTTGGGACGTGGTGGTTCGTCATTGTCATTGAGTTGTCATTTTGTTAGCGTAATAGTGCCCTGGCCGGGCGGGTGCTCTGGGCGGCGAGTAACCAAGGCAAATAGAGCGTTAATTTTTCTAAACTGGGTCAGCACAGCAGCGTTTTTCATCAAATAACTTTTTAATGTATGCGAGCAAAGAGTTAGCCCATGAAACATATTGAAGCTACCGGGTAGTATCTTTTAAACTTGGATATTGGTCAGTGCAGTTTGTAGATTTTGTAATTAAAGTTGTCAGGGTTCCGCATACAAGTAAGTAGGTAAGTAAATGTAGCCCATTAATGTCCCCACCGAGGGGCACAGGCCTTTACGCGGATCCAAGTAAGATAGAGCCATACTCCACCACGCTGGCTCAGTGCGGGTTGGTGGAGGGGTTTTTACGACTACTACATACTACGAAGTAGTGATAGTCGCCGGGACCTACAGCTTAACGTGCCATCCGAAGGGAGTGTCCGATAATGTACTTAAGACAAATTAATCATCTCATTGGTACATGGTCAGCACCGCGATTCGAACCTGCATCTCCTGCGTGAGAAGCAAGGTGAAACCCACTAGACCACGGAGCACTCTAACGTATTTTAATAAAATTACAATAATACAAAATCACAAAGGGTTACGTACCAGAGGGTGCAAAAAGACCTTATTCTTAGTAATATAGGATCCCTTATTTGCAAACCTCGGATACTCTGTTCTCCGCCCGAATGTCTGGCCAGGAGGAGCTGTATCTCAAAAACCGTAAGAGGTGATCTTTTCATAGAACGTGTATTTCTGTAGCGTGTACAGAAGATGAATTTCACTTATCTAATTCTCAATTTTAAACCTTAATTCCAAGTTTTATTTTACCAATCGCAGTTTCAGTATCGCAAGGTCTATAAAAATTTAAACGTCAATCTGTTTACGTTATCTAGAGCGAACGTGAAGCTACCTACTCGTATCTAGGTTATGAACATTTATTTTAGCCAGCTGTGGTGCGCCCAGGGTACTTTCTTCTAAATGAACTATTTTGGCGGCAACTCGGCGTTACGTAATTTTCATTCATCTGTTTTTTTTTATCTTGAGATAGCTCTCAGAGCGAAGATTGGTTTATTTTTACAGGCTCAATTCAACAGCTGGAGGAAACGAAAGAGGTGTCTATCGATTTGACTGAACTATTCCATGGTTTTAAGTCAGTGTATTTGCGCATCCTGTTGAGGTATTTTTTAACCGACTTCCCAAAGGAGGAGGTTTACAATTCGTCCGGATGTTTTTTTTTATGTATGTTCCCCTATAGCGCCTAAACGGGTGGAAGAAATCTCTTATTAGAGATAAGCTCGCCTTTGTACATTTCTATTTTTTTCTATGTTAAGCTATTTTTACTGTCATGTGAGTACAATAAAGAAATTACGAAATTACGAAAAAAAAACAATTTGGTTTTTTATTTTTTTAAATAATCAACGTGATTCGTATTCATAACCTTCAGAGAACAAAGAGCCGCGATTGCAAAAGAGGAATGCAAAAGCGCATTTAAATTAATACGAAGCGTTATTCGCCGACTTCCGTTCGCATGCCAGAAACTCATTTGCGGGTACCTATGGGCGTAACAGGTCGGCCCCACGCCCCGAGAGTTGGGTCATTGCGGCACCACCGGGAGTTTAAGGGTTAACTGGTCTAATTGTACGTGGAACTCAAGTTTTAAATTTAATAGTCCTGCTGTATTTTGGGTACCTGTTCCCAATGCACTGACCGTATAGTCGTTACCTCCACCCGATTTACCCTTGACTCGACCTAACGCAAGGGAATTTTGTCAAAAAAAATATTCAAACTGTTTTGATGATGCCTTGGCATAAAGACTGTCACTAAGCCGCCAAGCAAACGACAGCATAACCACTATTATTGTATACACTAGAAAATGGATAAGACTTTCAAAGACATCTTTAAAAATGTCATGTTCAATGAAACGAAATGTTGATGAATGGTGTTGTTGCTAAACTTATGGATATTTTAATCGTGGAATTAAATTGGGTGCTTCTATGTTCTTTTCGTTTAGTTATAACATTCACTTATTTTGCAATAAAAGTGTTCATACGTCGCCGACGCCGCACGCCACCTCTGGAGTTGTGCCAAAAAGGAGAAACTTTTAAATTGAATTTATTAATTTTGGGAACACTTGGGTTGGGTGGGACGTTAAACTGAGTCTTAAGTTGATATAGTGGGACTATATAATTCAACAAGTTAAAAACTTTAAAAACCGACTTCATGACCTATTACTTAGTCCTCCCCGACAAAAGTCGTCTATGAACCCGAAAACGACCTACAAAATCTGTCTCCAGTGTCTCTAAACGTATTACTTTATAAACGAATATACGATCCTGACGGCCAGTATTTCTCCCGTGACTATAAACATCGAAAAGTCACAAAAAGGCTACATGTATAATGTGACATCCAGGTAAACCCAAATTAAACTTCACAGTTTTTTCATGGAGGAACCTTAACTATAGGACTGATTCCTGATTTTCAAAAAATTTGACCAAACTATTGGAATGGCCATTCGAACAAAGAAAGAATTTTTGAAATCGGTTCAGTTTCGAGGTAACAAACATAAAAAAAAAACATACAACTGAATTGATAACCCCTCCTTTTTTGAAGTCGATTAAAAAGTGAACAAAATAAGTAAATTGCTGAACTTCACAAGTTGTGTACATTAACTTTCCGGATTTTCCAAGCCACAAATGCACATCACTACCTAATCGTAATAATATTTCAATTTATCATTATGAAGTGACTTGGATGTAAGCAAATCTTTCTTTGAAAGAGAAGTGAAAATTAAAGTTGCTCTGATCAAATCGGTTTCATAGTGAAAGTTGCTCAGAATGATGTCCCTAACAACCCCCTAAAATATGACTACACCTTTCTGTTACACCCTGTAGTCAAGGTGCTTTCAATCTTCAATATTCCTTCCTTCGTCCATGATGAAGCCCAGCCGCTTGCAGGTCGCGCTGGCCACGGAGAACAGCATCGTGCTGCAGAACCTGGAGTTCGGCGCATCCGGCGAGTACTCGTGCGAGGTCTCGCTCGACACGCCCATCTTCACCAAGGCCTCCGTGGAGAAGCACCTCACCGTGTTCCGTGAGTAGCCCACTTATCTCAAACTAATAAAAAATCGGCTAAGTGCGAGTCGGACTCTCACACGGAGGGATCCGCACTAATCGTACCAAAAAAGCATAAAAATACGTTTCTTGTATAGGGACACGTTTATTTTTTAATTTTTTTGTGTTATTTCAGTATTTGTTGGTGGAGCGGCAACAGATATAGGTACACATTCTGTGAAAATTTCAACTTTCCAGCTATTACGGTTCGTTCGTATAGAATAATTTTTCAGTTGCCATTTCCAAATGTCGTTATAAAAAAAACTAATGATGAACCAGTTTTTTTTTAGTGTATCATTTTTACAACCAGTTGAACTACTTGGTTGTACTACTGCCCCGGAGGGAAAATCAAGCTACAACGGATATCACAGACGTCAGATATCATAGACGTACGACTCATTAGATAACTAGATATTTTCCATAGTTCCAGTAAGTATAGTCCATTTTCATACAGAATACATGCCTGCGGGTGTCCCCGGTGGCCGTGTCATCGTCGGACTAAACGCCACAAAAAGCCACCGGGGAAGGTGGGAGTACCTCCACCGATAGGCTGTAAAGGGCCCCAGGATATTCTTCCATATACCTCTGTAATAATTAGGGGAAAATAATGAGACTTTGTCCGATACACAAACATTATTAGTTTTGGGCACAGTGTAATTACAGGTTGTACAAAAAGATATAGTAAATATTAATTGATTAATTATGAGGTTGTTGGCGTACTTTTTCCACTCCTACATATGTTGCTCCTGATATCTTCTTCAGAATTTGTAGAATAAGTTTTTAAAAGGTTAATACAAAGTTTATCCACCTTTAGCTTTGTATTTCGATTAGCCTTTACAAGACAATTTCATGGCTTCAGCGTAGCGAAGAAACTGCCTTGAAACACGATATCATACCACATACCACGTGGGTATAGAACCTTTCCCTATTACCTACTAACCAGGTTATTACAGCTAATATGTGATTTCGTTTTATAACCATAATAGAAGTCTCGGCGCCCACGTCTGTTATAAATCTAAGAATGTTATCGCCAAACAAAAAGATTATGTGAACAAAGTTTCTAAGATACTTATGGAATAGTTTAGTTGTTCCTTGTACGAGTAGCCCATTAGAAAAGAAAAATGTACGTCGAAATTCCAATCAATAATTGACCTACCTATGGCCCCCGTATTTACCCTCGTGGAATCTGTATTTTTTTCCTAGCGTATTTTTTATTAAAATTGACATCCACTTCCACATACTTTGTCACTGAAATAGGCCAATCCATAGGCCCACGGAGGCCTAAAGTAGATTTTTGAAGAACTCGAAGTAAGCACAGTTCGACTAATGCTGTAGAACTGAAATCCTTGGAATTGAACAATTCGCATTACGGGTGCATTAACCAGAAGTAATAATTACCAGCGGAGTTACCAACTTGCATGTGAAAGATTCTTGGAATTCAGTCAAAGTGAAAAAAGAATAGTAATAAGAAAAGAAATAATCGGTTAAGTGCGGGTCGGTATCGCACACGAAGGGTACCGTACCATCGTACAACAAATCAAAAGCACTCAAAACAATAAAAAAAGTAAACAAAAAGAAAATTTAAAAAGCTTATGCCTTCACGAGATTTGAACCGACGACCTCCGGATTGAGAGTCTACATCATACCGGCTAACCACCACCATGTGGGTTGATGCGAAATATGCTATTATATTTAAATGTGTAGTATATGTGTCTATGACATGGTTGCTATGACAATAAATAAACAGTTTCAGTCAAGATCTCCATTTTGAAATGCGTAAGTGTATCTAAACACGTCTCTTGTATCGGGGCCCCCTTTAATTTGCAATATCTCTCGTATTTCAGTATTTGTGGTTGGTGCGGCAACAGATATACACATTCTGTGAAAATTTCAGCTTTCTAGCTATTACGGTTCGTGCAGACGGACCCGGTGACAGACAGGACGGACGGACGGTCTCAGTAATAGGCTCCCGTTTGGCACCCTTCGGGTACGGTACCCTAAAAATAGTAAAGTAACAGCCCCAGTTCTCTTTCTGCCTAATCTGGGAATTCGTTTTGCTGTAGACTATAATTATAATCTATAGCTTATCGTAGAAAGAAACATAAATATGCAATGCAATAAATAAGTCTATTGTTCTCCATTATAAGTTTGTTCGGCCTATGTCCTTATGAGAGTAAACCTATTACTAAATGCAGCCCATTATTGTCCCCACCGAGGGACACAGGCCTTCACCTGGATGGATAACGTTAAGGCATAGGCATTCCACCACTGCTTAGCTTGAGAATTTTTGACAAACCAATATACTGATTCTCCTTATCGCATAGCTACAACATTTTATTTATGTTATCATATGTTAGACGAGACAAGTGTCTCGAGAGTTAAGAGACAATATTTGCGATGTTACAGATCATGCCATAAATCTTTGGCTCTGAATGAAATGACCCCTCTCTCTCACGCCCCATCTAAACCATATTTTGAACACCTTGTAACTTAATAACAGCGTGCGTGCATCAAATCTAGGAATGAAAAGGTCCACTTCTTTCTATGATTACAAAACTTGCTATGTATTAGTAGTTCAGATGAGGTACCATTGAGCTGATCTGATGATGGATCTCGAATTTGGGAGAGGGAATCCAATGAACGCTCATTTAAACCCATCAAGTTCGGGCTCATCAGGTTAGTTTTAATAAGACCTTTCGATTTTTAAAAGGGTGATGTTTATGTTTTTAAAGTACGTACTGTATGTTATTAACCCTCTCGCTCCCAAGTCTATTGTGCTACATTGCAAGTTTGTTCGGCCTATGTCCACACGATTACCGATTAAGTACTTTTACCTTCTCATTCGCACCTTTAGTTCAGCAAAGATATTGTGCGCGGTCTGTACTTTCAGGGACAGGATGATAAATGACTAGCTCACATGAGAGCGGACACGTTTACGCCCCGGGGCATATTGGGATTGGGCTCAGTCTGGGTTAGGGACTATCACAGGGCTGCACCATCGGGAATGTTTCTATATATGTAGCGGGCCCTGGGATAAACTACATGAATAATTGGCTACAAGTTGGCACAATTATGCTTCCGCCACCCCGTATGGGGAAAGGCGTGACTCCATGTTGTAACCTGCTACAGTCCACAACAAACTTCTCATAAATATACACTTGGTACAATAAAGAAAGATCGTGCATAGCGGTATACGCACGCTACGCCATTTTCACTCTACCCGTTTTTAGGGTTCCGTACCCGAAGGGTGCCAAACGGGACCCTATTACTGAGACTTCGCTGTCCGTCTGTCCGTCCGTCCGTCCGTCCGTCTGTCACCAGGCTGTATCTCATGAACCGTGGTAGCTAGACAGTTGAAATTTTCACAGATGATGTATTTCTGTTGCCGCTATAACAACAAATACTAAAAATCAAAAGAAATTTAATATTAAGGGGGGGCTCCCATACAACAAACGTGATTTTTTTGTTCATTTTTGCTCGATATTGATAATGGTAGCAGGTAGACGCTTAAAATGTTCACAATATATTGAGTATATTATTTACTTAAAATAAATAATTAAATTAAAATTAAATTAATATTTAGAGGGGGCTCCCATACATTTTTTTTGCGGTTTTTTATAGCACGGAACCCTTCGTGCGCGAGTCTGACTCGCACTTGGCCGGTTTTATTTTTTCTGATCACTGAAACTGACTCTGTTGAAATTCAAACTTCTTGAAGGCTCTTATTAGTCCTTCTACTTCTACTCCTACTAAACTCTAAATACAGGTGTATAAAATACAGGTTCCAGTAGTGTGTAAGTACTTATTAGTAAGTAGTCTATATAATATTTATCGTTGTTGTCGGTCCACCTTATAATAAATTTATCCTCTCCATCCTAGGTTTGCTGGAAGAGATCGCTTATTAGAGATAAGCTTGGTTTTGTACATGTTTTTTCCAATATTAAGTGTCTGTATTATGTTTTCTGTGCAATAAAGTATAAAGTGAAGGTGTTTAAGTGGCTTCTTAGACTAAAGAGAACGTAATATATCTTCGTAAATTACAACACCCGGATATTCTCTATTACTGCCAGTGCTGGTATACTCGGCAACAGGATAAGATACACCTTTTGTAACCCCGGAAGCAAAAAGAGGTGTGTTTTAAGGGCAGTCTGTGCAGGTAGCCAAATGTCTCAAAACCATACAAATACCGCGATGCAGGACCAATCCTAGACTCAAGGTTCATAATTATAGTGTCGGGGGTGTTTTATTAGTTATTCATCTTTATTCATCTTATCAAGGCTTTTCTGATAACCGGCTCTGAAAAAGGCTACCACTTTAGAAATATATTAAATCATTCGTGTTAATCAGCATAGTTAATTTACTTTAACACTGAAACTTATATTACACAATTACTCCGTCACTTCTCCCATTCTATTGTATCGGTGAAAATAACAACACTATTCTATAGAATTTTCTGAGCGGTCTCACTGACAGTAATAGCAGGTATTAATTTTCCTTTCAGTATGGCTTTATTTGGCAGTGTATGAAAATTATTTAATCACCTTTATGCTATTTTGAAAATGAAGCAATAGGCACCAGTATAGGTTCTTATCCAAATTACTTAAAAATATTTTTAAATTGGTTGAAAAGGAACCCTGGTATGCAGACCAGGAACCTGCGTAAACAGTATATAAATCCGATTAACAGTCTAAATACTTTAAACTATTTCTCAAATTCAGATAATTTTTGTATTACGTTTGTATGGGAAATTCACGCGGTCACCGGTCTCTTAAATTAATGATGGCTACAGCTACGCTACACCTTTCGTTTACAACTTGTCTAAGGCAGTTCTGCATTCAACTCGGACTGATCTAAGTGTAGATACAGTCTCATGGATACAATCAATGTGAGAACCAAACTCGTGTTCTGAATGTATTCGAATGCACACAGGCCCACAGGAGAGTCGTAACGTCGAACCAAGACGTATAGCTCCACGTGCTTTAACAGGGAGCACTTATCCAGTGGAGAGCGCATAGATACATTTTCCTTTAAAGTAAAGTAAAGTAAAGTAAAAATTTCGTTTATTTGCAAGCAAATGTACATCATAGATGGAATGCCCTGTCCCTCAAATTAGCGTGAGCTGTGTCTTGAGAGACACAGACACGCTTTTGAAACACAACTCACCAATTTATGGGCGGCGGGGGACGAGGTAAGAGAGCTGTGATTCGTCAGCCGCTGCGAAACTGGCGGCCCGTCATCGTACATAGGTTGCGTATGCGAACGTTTGTTGAATACAACAAACATTTGGCGAGCCACATTCCCCCACAGGCGCAGTCAATTGGATATATAGTCTCTGTGCTTTAACAACGTAACATTACTGCTTTTCGCGGATACGAGAACCTTCGGATTTAGCCGTAATTTTGCACACTGGCAGTGGGTTTACGGAGAATGGATTCAGTGTTTCGATTCACTCGTAGCTTCGGGGTGAAACAGTTAAAACATTCGTACTTGGCAAACTTTCTCGGTATTAGTTAGTACAGTCAGTTTAAGATATAAGTATGTGTACACGCAAGATACTCAAATAGGTAGATCTAAACCCATCGACAGAAACAACTACACAGCGAAAGTGTCAAAATGATGACAAGAATCATGTGACAGATCTACCAACTTTATTGTGAAATGACTGGTGTAAATTGGTGTCGCTAGTGGCGTCTAGTATTGCCATATTTGGAATTGCGTCCGAGCATAAAATGGCATTTCAAAGATGGCGGTGCGGCGGTCGTAGTTCTGAATTCTGACATTTCATAATAAAGTTGGTAAATCTGTAACACAGTGGATGTTGACATATTTGTGATTGAAACTGTTGATGTGTAGATATTTCTTGTTGTCTGTAATGTATTTGACATGCTCACATATATCTGATGCTGACTGTACCTATAGTACCAGTAGAACGTATCGTCTAAGTATTAGGCCGGCCACATACAGCCGGAATTTTTCCGATTCGGAATTCCGAAACGGGATTCAATCCCATACGAATCCGCAAAAATTCCGAACGGAAAACTTCCGTATGTATGTGGTAGATCCATAGATTTGTATGAGTTTACTGCATTCGGGATGATTCCGTTACGGAATTCCGAATTAGAAAACCGACTGTATGTGGCGGTATAATATTATTGTCTGTGGTTCTATGAAATAACCACAGAGTGACGTCATGTAAAAGTGCTGTATTTTTTTGCTCAAAATAGACTTTATAAAATATACAATTCTGAGAATGCCAAGCCATTTTGTACACATTTCCTAGATTTTTTGTATTACCTTGGACGCAAGCCTATTCCGTTGTTTTGTGGCAATGCCTGTAGAAACATTTAAAAACGTAACTCATATTTTCTTTTGTCTACGTTTTATTACCAAAGATATAGCCGAGCCTTTCATGGCAATGAACTCTTTTAAACATTTTAATCCCTTCTGCTCACAAAGTGCTCACTCAGCATTTTGTTTTCATGGTATTTCACTCGTTAAAAAATTTGCAACAACTTGGTTACAACAATAACAAAACAAGTCAAGGAATTCACCACAAGTCGCAGTTCAACACTTATTTAATTAATAATTGTGTCCACCTTCATCTAATTATTCAATAATAATTCATAATTTATTCAGATAAAAAGTTAGGCACATAGTTGTGTGGATCCCAGTCTCCTAAACTAGGTTTATCACCTGTATTTCAGGAGGCAGGGCTCTTCCATTATTTGGTCATTGAATTTTGTAACAAATTTAATAAAACACCATCTAAAAAGTAGTTTATGAAATTGGTAATGAGATATGTGTAGTGTAAGTGTGGGTGTGTGAGGAAGAGGATTAGGAAGGAATGAGGGAAGTGGGAATACTCCATAATGCGTGACAGAGGGCTAGCCTGTCGCTGCAGCTATGGCGTTTAAAGATTTCCTCGCAATCTTTCATCACCATCTGCATGTCTGACCGTGCATCTAAACTAGATATCTCATTGGTAGATAATCAAATCACCATCACTGGATTCGATCCAACAGCCTCTCTTGGTTGAGCGCTGAAACCACTAGACCACAGAGCTCTTTAAATTTAATTAACTGGCTCTGTGATCTGGTAGAACTCTTGAGCATCTTGCTTGACTGACTTTGCTTAGCTTAATTAATGAGGGGGTTGTTTTAATTTGTATGAACCAAGTTTAGCCACTTATTCAATACTCTACTTTGCTAGCCCATCGCTTCATAGATAGAAACTTTCAATCCAAAAATCATAGTTTCACAAGTTGATAAAGAAATGTGACCAACAGATTTTGTGAAGAATTCGGAAGGCTTTCTACCGAGCAGAAATAATCAATTATAATAACGTTTGCGAATACTTAATAGAATTAATATTCCTATTTTACATAACTTTAAAACAGGCTGTTTAGACTTCATTCGACTTCTTATTTAGGGATATCGGTACTCAGTCTTTGGCAACAGTAGCCCTGAAATACTCTGAACTACCATTGACAACATCGCATCGACATTTCGTTCACGTTATAAATGAAACTCGAGCGAGAATTTGAGGTAGAAAATCCGCACTCCTTCTCATCTTACTTGAGATTATTCTAGCTGGGAACATCTTGGAGTAGGGTTCTGATGAAATCATAAAAGTAAAAGCTAAATACATATATAAGTTTCTTTTTTTATTATTATTACTAAAGCCAACCTTTAACTGACTCAAATCTTTGGAATAAAAGTAACGGGTACATATCTAAGGTTAAATGTTTCACGTTCTGCTATTCGTACATTCGTACATTTTAGGTGTTTTTGACGGCTATAATATGCATGTAAATATACAGTGTAATCAAATTATCAACCATAGTAACTTGAAATCAACTGATCGGGGCAATGTACTGGGGGACGAATATTTTTTTTTCATATGCGACTATATGTTTCTTGGGGAAAGTTGTTCATTATGATGGGTACTATCATTCCCCAAAATATGGTCAGCTAATTAAATGTCACCGTGTATATGCAGACTGTACTTCATAATATACATATTACATAATTATGTAGTATAGGTACTCAGAAATAAGGGTTTCCAGACTTGAAACCTCCCAACGTAGTTAATTAAGTGGCAACCGCAAAGTTTGCAAACAAGCAACTCTGAAGAAGTATCTCTTCACAATGCACATACATTTATATGTACAGAGTGTAACCGAAAAATATTCTGAGACGAACGGAATATGATAAACGGTCAAGTGCGAGTAAGACTCGCGCACCAAGTGTTCCGATCACCCTTGGAAAGCGTAACACGTGTAATTAGGTTTCCACATGATGTAAACCAAATTGAATATTTTTGTAGAAAGACAGTGTAGACAGATTTTTCCCTTTACTTGTGCTATAAGACCAAGACTTGCTTTGTTCCAAGTTTTATGATTATAGGCCTACGGGAAGTACCCTATAGGTTTTGGGTCCATTACGTTTACTATGAAAAACCAACAATTTTACAGCAAAAACGGTCGTAGCGTTCGATAGCGTTGAACTATTACTAGAAGATTGTTTTTTTTTCACAGCTATATGCGTTGATACGTCCACGCGTTCTTGGTGTAATAGGTCTTGACACACAGACAGACGGACAGACAGACGGACAACAAAGTGATCCTATAAAGGTTCCTTTTTTCCTTTAAAAAGGATCGCAACCCTAAAAATGGATATGCGCATTCAATTTGAGAGGATCCGTATAATATAGTGAAAACAGAAATGTTAAAAACCATGACATCGATTTAGATTAAATAAAACCTGAAACAATTAAAATAAATTAAAATAATTTTCCTAGGGATAAAATTACGAGGAAAAAATGGAAAGTATTCATTTTCTGAGCCTCAGCGAGCTCTCCCACTCAATCCACCTTAGAAAAGAAGGTCAGAACACACACACACACAGTAAATGAGACTTGGAGCAAACGTTCTTTCGCGTAAAACGCATAAAACACGACCCACACTGAAAAAATAAAATAGTACGTCACAAAGCTATTTATCATTCTGGCCAGTAAAAGTTTGTTTAACTGTGCTGTGCGGGCGTACTTCATCATATTCCTGGAGTAGAGATGCATGTTTTTGTGATGCTTATTCTTATTCAGCTACGTTATTATTAACAACTGCTGCGGTTATTTTGTAAAGTAAAGGTTCTTTTCATCACATCTGTTCAAAAAGAGCTACTTTAGTCCCGGCAAACAGGGAATACTTCCTGTAATACCATATTAGTGTAAGACAAAATCTTAACATAAATAAACGGATTAATAAACCAACGAGACAATAACCTAATGCCAGACTGCGGAATTTATCACAACGCGCTCTGAGGACCGTATTTACCATGTATGTGACTATCTACTACTACCTCTACATGGCGAATACAGTAAATAAAGTAACGCTGTTTTACTTCTTAACCAAATCCATGGATGTTCATCCGATTCCTCATAACATCTGAAGTCTAACATTTAGCCAATGATTTTATACTCAATTTTGCGTGACAGAGGGCAAGCCCATCGCCGCAGCTTAGTACTTAATCTTGACAAATTAATCTTGATTTTTCGCAAGGTAATTAGGCTAGCCACCGCTACACTTGACGTCCTTTGAAGATCTGAAATGAAAATAACAATAACTTAGGAACATTTGGGTAGGAAATCTTGCAATAGCTCATAAATCATAAACATTCTTACATAGCAAGACTGTTTCTGTTTCTTAACTATACTTCAGCGATCAAACCAGTACACATTACGAAATTAATGTATACTGTTTGATCGCTGCTAACCCGTATTGAAACAGTCGTGTGCCTACGTTTTGTATATTAGTAATGTTTGTGAATTCAGCCCTAAGGCGGAGGAAGTTGCCAAACTTCGTGCTAGTCGCAGTGAAGCAAACAAGTTAGTTAGAGCAAGCCTGCAGCACACCACACCCTGTATGTAGAGCCTGTGTGCTATACAGGGTGTTGAGTTTTAAATGATTCCATTCGATCTTACATTGTAACTTAAAAAAACGCAGCGCGCCTTTTCCCTCAAGGACAAACTTTAGAAAAAGTGTCAAAATAAATTGAGGTAAAATTATTATTTTTACATGTAAATTATCGCTTTCTCTAATGCGGTATGTATGACATAATTATTCATCTTCAAGTGGCAAGTGTAGAAATCACTACCAATACGATTTTAAGATGCCAAGTCAGCTCGTTCCACACCGTCGGAAACTGGGTCCTACGTACGTACGTGTATTCCCAACAAAACAATTTCCCCGGGCCGCTGACGTGACGGAAATATTTTACGGGCCGGACCGTATCCGATTTCAAATGTAGAACCTAGGTGCCGAATGTCCAAATGGCCAGATTTATGTGTACCACGATACGTTTTCTATTATCGTGTCTTCCACATCCACACACAACTTTTATGTTACATCACACTTGCCTCGCAAAAACAGATTCTTTACGATGCCATAAAATATTAATTCTCCGGATAATGGGCTATATTTTTGGTGGCTTTCCGGGTTTCCGGGTTTCCACCTTTCTTTGGTATGTCGTTCCTGGTGTTATTGACACCCTAGTTATTTTATTACAAGGTCCAAGTGACTTTTACTCTGAGTTACACGAAACGATTTTGAAATTTTTTATTGGCGAGAATCTAACAGGATAACTACTATAGTTTTTAATGATAATCAATTTCGTTCAATTCAGGGTATGTCACTTCACTAACTATAGGTGTAAATTAACTCTACCTCTAGAGACGTATGTTTATAGGCGTGTAAATAAATCGAGAATAAATAAAACCAGTTAAACTAGTGGCTCTGTGAGCTGTAGACCTCGCGAGTATGTCGGTGGGAAAGCTGAACTGCTAACACACATAAAAAAAATAACCCAAATAATTTTCTTTCAATAACACATACAAACTTATGAATGTACCTGGTTACGTACATGCAGTATGAAAGTAGCCGCACCAATAACTTTGTGAACTACATTTCGCGATCTTTAATACAACCTATTGACTTTTTACTAAAATTATATAGTCTGTTTCACTCTCATGGTCTTTACGAATCCAACGACACCTCATTTGTTAATATCCATCGAGCCGTTTGGGTTGTAGCGATTTTTTTACATTTTAAAACCCCATATCTCCGCCATTTTGAAAAAAAACTAAATACTGGCTCGAGTAAAAAATTCTATTTATTTTTCCAACCTGCTCACAAAATTTCACGAGAATCGGTTCATAAATGCGACCTGTAGAGGAGAACAACCGGACATACGAAAGCATTTTTGCCCAAACCTGAAACAGACGCTTCGCTCGCTTCGCTCGCTCGGTCAAATATAAGCGTAACCAACAATTTAAAGTGATAATTTTCATACAAGTATGAGAATAATTAATTGAGCAACATTTATGTTGCTAAAATGATGTAAAAAAAACACTGCGAATAATCATACCACCTTCTCCAAGACTGAAACGCCATCCAGATATTAAAATAAACTGCCTGATAAGCAAAATCACAAGCCACCCTCCGTATCTCATTACAGGTGGGGGAAGCACAAACATTTGACGCACCAATAATTTCACCAAGTGAAAAAAATAAAAAATGCACTTGAAGCCCAGTTTCTTCCTCCCCGGTTGAGATTCGAGTGTCGTGCTCCGGAAAAAGAGGCTTCGAAATCTGTCCGACTTCAAAAATTATGGGGGTCCTCCATTTCGTTGTATTATTTGTTTTTTAGGGTTCGATGCATAAAAGGAAAAAAAGAACCATTACCACGATCACTTTGTTGTCCGTCCGTCCGTCTGTGCGTGTGTCACGGCGTGAACGTATCAAGCTGTATACCAATTTCTAAAGTATGTAGTCGCATAGAACTATGAAAAAATAAACTTCTATATCAGCGCAATCGAATACCGACCGTTTATGCTGTAAAATTGGTAGATTTTCATAGTAATCGCAATAGACCCAAAATCTATAGGGTACTTACTTCCCGTAGGCCCATAGGTCATAAAGCACAAGTAAAGGGAAACATTTGAAAACTGCAAACTATCTCTCTGCAAAAGCATGTAATTTTGTTTAATGGGTGACATCATACTTATTTTTTATGTAGAAACCTAATTACACTAGGTTTGCTCTCCAAGTGTGATCGGAACCCTTGGTCCGCGAGTCCTGCTCGCACTTGACCGTTTATTTTTTATTGAATTAACTGTCCTATCTTTCTAAAAGGTCGCTGATATAGGTCAATATGTTTTTGTACTCGATTCGTAAACATTCGTGATTACTCCCCGGGCTTCCACCTCCCATACATTACCATTAACGTCCTATTTAGATGCACAACGGGACATCATCGTGATATGAATAACGAATTACCTGTCAACTCTATCACGTGGTAAGCCTCCCTGATTCAGTCTTACTGCAATGGTATTAAGTGTTATTATGGTGTATCAATGGCAATACTATTTTGCCATAGGACGGTCTAGCTCGTTACCGAATAGAAATGCAATGGAAAGTGCAAATGAAAAGGGACAGCGGCTATTCTAAATCTGACATGTCAATAGGTACAGCGGCATGATTCTCGCGCATTCGATATACGATATCTACACCTATATCGAGGTCTTAACATCCGTATATCGAAGGCGCGAGAATCATGTCACAGTGCTGCTTCAGTTGGGTGATAAACCTTTGGTTACAAAACACAATTAAACTTTTAATGACACCTTTACTATTGCCCACTAAGATGGAAACAAAGATATAAGTCGTAGTGTTTATGAAGTACTTACTCCCATCAAGTCCCATCGCTCTCGGTTTGATGACTCTCTATATATTTATCAATTACAACTATGCTCTCTTGTGTACGTTTTCGGTAGATGTTACAACTTCTTGACTCTTCCCCGCTACCTGGGAGGATAGATTACCAAAATGTAGCCTATTAAACCCACCGAAGGGCACAGGCCTTTACCTATATACGAGTAAGATTGTGGTGGTGAAGAGTGCCGGTTAATTGGTGGAGAGTTTTACGACTATTTCATATGCTACACTACTACACCATTCACAAAATAAAAGGCCCGTTTTGACAGTATTTTATCTCTTCTGTGCTTGTACGCAACAGTTGGCTTTTATTATCTACGCATTAGGGGTTAAAACTTCATGGGCGTGAATTGTCAAAACGGGCCTTTTAAGTGCTTTTAATTTGTGAAGAGTTGCTATAGTAGCCTACCTACAGCTTAACTTAAGGGCGGGCCCTAGGCAATCAGAACTTCGAATTTCATCCTTAGCTCATTTTTAGAGGAAATAAAATTTAAAATAAAGGTTTAAGCTAAGCTAAGCAAGTGTAACTGAGGGACATACTGTGCCATTTTTATAATGATTAAATAAATAACAAGAACAAAATTCAGATGCGATGCAAAATTGTAAAATAAAACATTGTGACAGACAGATTTTCTGGCAACTTCAGGGGACTTTTCTATCGAGCAAAATTAATAAAATAACGTTTTCACTTCTCATGCTCGTAAAGTTCGTCTTTATGTCGGGTATAGCCAGCATAAAATCAAATTTTATGTTCTAGAGCATAAAGTAAAATCTTCGTCTAAATCTCAGACTCTGACAAAGGTCGCCAAGTAAACAGCCACATACACCTATGCTAAGTGCCACTGCCGGCGGCGGCCAGAGCCGGCTGCGGAGGCACGTCCAAAAAAAAAAGTTTAATGGCGGGAAGTCCTTATTTTTTCTCGGTAATTTCAATTTGCAATTATTTCATAATATTTACTTTTTTTGCAATATTTCTGTTTAATTTCCTCACAATCGAAGTGAAAAGCAGAGTGTATAACTCGTACATAAAACCCATTTTACCCGAGACGTATAAATCCACCCGAGCCGAGGCGCACTGCGTTTTATGCCCTTGTTGTACAATCTACTATTATGGGAAAGCGAAGTCACGCTGACACTGATAAACAAGCTAGTGAAAAAACGTACAACAATAATATTCGTCATTCCGAGCGATTCACCTTGTATGGACAAGTGTTTTAAGCCTAATATAATAACCAACAAGTTATTTGCGACAGAAGATTGAGAAACTACGTCGTACACGCTTGATTTTACGCTTGCATATTTCAAGAAGGTAATTAAATATATAAATAAGGACTTTATAAATGATAGCCATTCGGCCGCATTTCGTCCGAAAGTGCGCTTCGGGAAGTACCATATATTTGTGTCCGACTCCCAACTTATGAATGATTCAAGGGTACGCCCTCGTTACCGTTTCGGTTGATGGTACATCCACAACTTCCAGTTTATTTTAAATATTTAGGAAGCGGTTTAAATTATTGTTTACATTTATTTTCAGGAATTCGCGCGAGTTAAAGGAAACTAGGGAAGAAATAGATTATTTCATAATTTCATAATTTCTTTATTGCACACAAAAAAAATAGTTAACAAATTATGGTAGGTAATAAAAGTGTACAATGGCGAGCTTATCTCTAAAAAGAGATCTCTTCCAGCAAACCAAGTTTCGTTGAGAGAGGTTGATAGCTGAGCGGGGGTAGACCCATGTGTACAACAATAAATTTAAAAGGTTGCATACATAAATATATAATATGCATTCTAAAATTAACTTATACCTAAACATAAAGACAAAAATAAATATATATGATAGATACCTATATAACATTATTCTTTTTAAATAAATACAAAAATAGATTATAACGTTTTGTTCTAATAAATGCGAATGTTATGAACAAATGCTGATTCAGTTGCTGTTCCTATCAAGAATATAGGCAATCTATTGTTGGAAATGTCTTATTTTAGTCTTAATCCGTGCGATCAAAACCTAATTTATAACAATAAAATGTCTGATAATCTCCGCAGACGTATTTTGTAGATTTCGAACAAAAACTTCATGTAGCTAAATTCAAAACTTCGTACATTAATCTTATCGTATTATCGGGATTTATTATTTAAGTACTTACTTACCAAATAATTAACAATAACAACAGTTCCATTCTGCCACAGATAACAATTGTAGCCAATATAAAGGACATGCATTAAAATATTCAGACTCGCATAATAAGCACGATGCGCGCGTTCATTTTCCTCACGTTCCTAATCTCGACGTTGAGTCTTGGAGAGACGAACTTCATCGGCTGGCACGAAAGAGTCGGGATCAAGGAGGCTGAAAGGATCAGACAACTCGAAGAAGACCAAGTAATTGCGCAGGCGCCCATAGTCGGTGGTGCCATCGCTGCAGTGCACGCCCATCCTCATCTCGCTGGCATAGTCATTGACGTCACCGGAACAACAAGCCCTTCGGCCTGCGGGGGATCTCTCATCACCTCTTCAAGAGTACTAACCGCAGCACATTGCTGGTTCGACGGGAGATTCCAAGCGTGGCGGTTCACCATCGTCCTCGGCTCTCCGTATCTCTTCTATGGAGGTTTTAGGATCCAGACAACACAACTTGCCATTCACCCGCAGTATGATGCCAGTTCGCTGGCTAATGACATCGCCATGGTATACCTGCCGGTACAAGTGCCGCTCTCTGATGCAGTAATGCCGGCTGCTTTACCTAGCGGGGCAATGTTGGATATGGACTTCACAGGGGAATGGATGGTCGCCGCCGGATACGGAAGATACTCGGATCTTACGAACCCTACTATGGCGACTGTGGTGAGACAAGTGTTCCTGCAAGTGATTTCGCTGTCACAGTGTCGTGCTGTCTACGGGAGTGTAGTTTTGGACTCGAATCTCTGCACGAGCGGTGCGGGAGGGGTAGGCATTTGCCGCGGCGACTCGGGAGGTCCCCTGACGGTGAGCCTGAATGGGCAGAACATTCTGCTTGGTGTGACCTCGTTCGTCGCGCAAGAAGGCTGCGAGTTGGGTTACCCGTCGGCATTCGTCAAGGTGGCCAGTTACATTCACTGGATACATATGCATTTGTAATTGAACTTTTAATCTAAATTATAATACAATATATAGGCTTGTGGCCAAGGTAATCCAATAAATCTAGGAACAAATCTTAAGTTGAAGCATTGTGTACAAAATGGCTTGACATTGAATTTTATATTTCCAACAGGTATATTTTATAAGATAATTTTGTAAAAAAGAAAAAGACAGCTCATGATGGCACTTTTACATGACGTCATTCTGTTGTTATTTCATAGAACTAAGGAACAAAAGTTTAGTGTACTCGTCGATACCATTTTACCCTGCTATACATAGGTATGTAGGTACATACAGTACACTATTTCTTTCCCACCTAATCTAAGATAAGAACCAGAATCATTGCGTAAGACGTTTGCATCACTTACCACACACTAGAGCAACGAAGAATCGAAATACAAAAACCAAGTCAACGATGGGTGTATGCTGCCAAGCTGGGTAGAGTAGTAGAGAAGAGTCAAACAAAACCTAACAAAATACACAAAGATACATTATTGTAAAAATATCCAAATTATGGTAAACATGACCAAACTATACTAGTGGCTCTGTGAGCTGTAGACCTCGCGAGCTTGTTGGTGGAAAGCTGAACTGCTGACATATAAACTTATGAATGCACTTGGTTACCTATATACATGGAGTATTAATGAAGCCGCACCAAAAACTTTGTCAACTACATACATTTTACGATCACTACATGGATAGTAAGAAAGAATGCAATAGAATCGAAGTCAAAAGCAGAGTGTATAACTGACCAAAATGTGACTTATGAAAGTACCTAGTTACGTACATGGAGTTGGAGTATGAAAATAGCCGCACCAATAACTTTGTAAACTACATTTTGCGATTTGAAATACAATCTATTGACTTTTCACTAAAATAATATGGTCTGTGTCACTCTCACGATCTCCACAAATCTAACGACACCTCATTTGTTAAAATCCGTCAAGCCAATTGGGCTATATCGGTTTTTTTACATTTTCAAACCCCATAACTCCGCCATTTTGAAAAAAATCTAAAAACTGGCTCGAGTAAAAAATTCTATTTATTTTTCCAACCTGCTCACAAAATTTCACGAGAATCGGTTCATAAATGCGACCTGTAGAGGAGAACAACCGGACAGACATACGAAAGCATTTTTGCCCAAACCTGAAACGGAGACGCTTCGCTCGCTCGGTCAATTACTTATACGGAATCCATTCGTCAGCATTTATTAATTGTTGTAGATGTTAGACAAGTAGGTATAATGTTCGACACAACACGATTCTATTTTAGGAATTTAATGATTGCAATAGAAGAATCTAAATAACTCGAGAACGCCGGAACAATAAAATATGATTGCTCTGTGATCTCTACCGCCTCCGCCATGTTGAAAACGCTAAACTTCGTAAAGAATGACAAATCGTCAGGGCTCGGAATAAATTCCTGCTTCCCTTTGCTTTTCAAATATTTAAGGAAGTCCCCCGGCGGCCTAAGGATTTGGAAGAGAGAGAAGGGTGACGATGCAAAATTACAATAATATTTTCGACTCTCTTCATAATTAGATCGCGTCCACAACATTTGTTAATTTTAATTTTAATCAAGCGGCCATTTTATTTTTTGAGTGGCAGATTGCTCTATCAACGACGCAAGGGACCCATCTTGCTTTGCTCGGTTTTATTAGATAGTATGCGGCTGGAGCATAGAGGGAACTAATGTGGATTAGTTCCACAAAGCAAACACATATACTGACAAAGATCTACTAATTAACTTGAAATTTTAAGCACTGCATAATTAATAGGTCGATGCATTTGGTGTTTAGAAGGCTTTTCCTAAAGAGCTTTTGAATATTTCGCAAACTGATTTCATCACTTCACATCACGCGTTCCAATAACTCTGCCAAAATGCAAGCGACGACGCGACGCAGGCCACACAGATCAGATTTTGGAAGGAAAACTCTTGAGGGGCAATCTGGGGCGGGTGAGTGTGATGTGTGAATGTGTGGCAGGCGGCTCCAGTTTAAAACACTTTTACACTATATACAAATCTGCGCTACTTGGCCTTGCGTTGCAGTATACTGCTGTATATCACCTGCAGTTTTCACAAGTTCAGGTTGGATGGATGTTTGATGTATGTATAGGGTCTATTGAATCCGCGTAGAGGAAGCCTCGTGTGTTCCGAATGCTATACTTGAACCCCCTCTAACCTAACATTCTATGTTTTTTTAGATCCCCAGAAGCACAATCCCCGAATAGACTTCCCGACGCGGTTCCTCAGCTTCGGTGAGATCCTGCGAGCGAACTGCACCACTGCGCCTGCGTCGCCCGCGCCACACGTCACGTGGTTCATCAATGGCAAGAAGGTAAGCAATGTTCAGTACCTACATGTGAGAAGAGAAGGTGCGACCTCCACGTGACATAGGCGAAACTCACCTACAGCATTCCAACGATATTATGGCGCGCGGTGATAGATGGAACTAACGCTTGAGGAGCAATGAGGAGTAAAAGGTCTGTGTTGATGACAGGTTCGTTGCATTAAGTTGAAGGCTGAGTCTTCCAACGATCTTTTGGCTGATAAGTGCCGTGTACAGGGAGCGCCAGTTCTACGCATAACCTAATGCAATGAACCAGTCAAAAAGCGTTAGTTTCTATTCTACCTTTCACCGCACGCTCGTAGATCGTTGGAAAGATGTTTGTCAAGTGGTCACCGACATTACAGTGCCACCATCTTATCAAGAGAATGGAGCGTGGCGCCACCATCTACGCCAACTGAACAGCATACACTACAACAACTGACAGCCGAAGTGACGTTCTCAAACTGGCGTCGGTAGTTCCGCTTTGGCCATTCTCTATAGTTTATCTAATATAACAGCAACTTGACAGATGTCAATCTTTGCCTGTTAGTGAGAGGATATTGCTCATTAAAATCGATAAATCAAAATAATCGATACACCCTTGAAACATTTGTAAATCGGGAATAATTTTACAAGATTTGCAAAGAGACATTAGAATAGACAATATAGTTGAAAATTAACTAATTATATCCCTAAGTGTGGATAGCAGTGATGACGATGACAACTCTTCTATTAGTTCAACTGAATAAACAATTTCGATTCTTTCCGATTGTTTTGGTAACATTCGTAGTGTTCAAAAAGTGGTTATTACGAAGTTTTAGATTAGCTGTCAAGTTGCTTCTAAGCATGGATAGATGGATATAGATAACTTGGTGGCTCTGTAGTTATGACGAAGTGATTTGTACTAACCTCATCCGTGTCCCCCTCCTCAGACCGACGAGCTAGTGGGCCGCTCGCACAAACTGCGCGTTCCGAACAGCGACCGCGCGAGCAGACGGCAGCTGCCAGAGGATCGCACCCCGGTCAGTGACCCTGCCCTGCCAGCCCTCTCGCACGCGTCTTACGTGGCGACCAGGGCGCCTGGATGCAGCCAGAACCAGGTGGCTCGGGCACTTTGGACTATTTCATGATTCATACATACTTTCTTTATTGCACACACACACACACCACGGCTCTTGACCATTTGCCGGGAAAGAACACTCAGCTTCTTCTGGAGAAGCACATTATAATGGGTCAAATGGAAGGCAAACGCGCCAGAGGACATGCTCCAACTAGATGGTCCGACCAGATTAGAGAGGCGACAGGGGGTACGCTGCACAGCGCGTGTACCATACTACGCAGAACCGTCAGAAATGGAGGAGAGCATGCGATCACGATCCTCAGCATAGACCGACAAAGAAGAAGAATTTAGAAACAAAAAGTAGCATGTAAACCAGGGTTTCGATAGGAGAGGTTGTTAGTTGATGTCTGTTGTCATATTTGATAGGGAATATTTGTTAGTGATCCTATACCGACGTGGGGTAGTGCGTCTGACTGTTTATGCAGTCACGAGCGCAGATTATAATCTGGTTGAATAATCTGTTACAGATATTATTGGCCTTATGCCCCCTTGATTAAAAGCTGTGCAAGGTGCCATTCCTGTATTATGCATAATATGAAAGTCGTTTCACCCTCAACAAAACAAACAACATTAATCCTACAATCAATCAATTGCTGACATATCCATCCATTAATCACTAAGCACACGAATTTGGATATCAAAATCCCATAAAACGTACCAACACAGAAATCAAGGGATGGTCAACAGCAATCAAATGCTTTTAGTTAATCAACGGTTAAACCCGTGGAGCTACACACGGATGGAAATTAAAAAGGCCGATTTGCATAAAAGTAATTTCCTGGTTCCGTACACCCTGAACAACGCGGCTTCGTGTTTTACACTTTCAATGATCGAATAATTAAAAGTGGAAGCGATCTAATAGCTTGCTGCTGAGTGCAAATTATTTTACTTTAATTATATAAAACTTGTAACTAGGATCGAGATAAAATTATGACTGAAAGTGAAACTTTACAATACAATGACTACAATGAACGGTCTGACTCAAGAAGTTTGTGAAAGATTTTCATCTGTAATTTTACATTATCGTTTACTACCCCTAATATTTGAAGTGATAGCGAACGTCAAAAATAAGCATTCTCAGTACTTCTTATATAGTTTTTGTTTCCCAGATATAAACTTAAAAATGCAATGATTTTGTCAAACTTTGAATTATGAATTGTGCACCCCAGACACCACTGCATAGGTAATTGGCTAAAGGTTAAATTCCGAGCAACTATGAAGTCACTCACTTCATATGGCTGTATCAAGCAATTTGCGGTAATGCTATTGTTGCCTGAGATACCGCCAGACCACATGGAACCAAAGTACCTTTGAAAAAAAAAACAAAATATTTAAGTAGGTCTCGTGAACTGTGGACGAGCTAGTAGTTCGGAGCAAATGACATTAGGAAGTTACTGACTGACCCAAAACCTGAATTTTGCGTACACGAATAAAACCTGTAGTAGTTGGTAGATAAATATAACGTACTTTACAACTGTGATATTGTTTTCTATCTCATGGTAATGCTGAAATAATTACGTTTATGTGATGAATTTCGTTGACCCTGTAGGTAATTTTTCCATAGTAAATATTTTTTTGCGGTCACCAATGAAACCTATGGAAGTTATAAGATAATTTAACGTCCTTTAAAATTCTGCATTTTTTTTCGTATCTTATTGGAAATATTGGAATGTTGAAAAAATTATGTTTTGTGATGAATTTCGAAAGCTAAACTAGTATATTCCGATACGTTTGTATGAAATGGTTGGGCCATTATATTCCAAGATTCCCATTACCCACAATAATGCGCTTTAGTCCAAAACAAGTAGATGTCTCAGGCTGTATGCCATAATTCATATCTGTACGACCCGTGGGTAATTTTTCCATAGTAATGTTACCAATGTACTTTGTTGATGTTACAGTTGCCGGGCAATTATCGCTCGAAATATTGCCCATGTAAGCTTACTACAGCGTACTAAACGCCACCTAACCGGTCTCCAGGTCTCTTCAGCCCAGAGCCACGAGGAGCCCCACGTGGTGAGCAGTCGCCATCGGAACCGAAGACCGAACAGGGGTCACGACCTCTATGTGACGGTCTCCGAACTACGGCTGGAGGCGACGGGTAGACTCGATATCGTATGTGTCAGCACTATTCCCGAGTTTCGGAGCATTGATGACAAGTTTGCTGATGTGCGGAACGATACTGTTATTGGTAAGAATAATTCACCAAGTTAAAAACTTAAAAAAAAAAAAGATACGCGTGTAGCACCGTACACGTGTTAGAAGTAAAACTTCTGTAGCTAGATCATTAAGTGGTACCTATACTATACACCTATACCTACCTATACTAAAAGAGATTTAAATTTCCAATTTTGAGATCCAAACTCTGCTTCAAGTTACTTTTAAGTTTCAGACGTCCGATTATTTGAAATTATTTAAACTTGTACTTACTTTTAATACGTCATGTCATTTATTTCCCACCATTCCTTATCTACAATTTGTCGCGCTCGTGGTGATATACTTAACTCATTCAATAGTGTCACTACTATTGTTCTGAGGTCACTACTATTTGCATCTCGCTCAGATTATATACCATCTGACGTCACGTCTTTTAGCCGTCTCGCTCAAATGTATGCATTGCTTTGCTTGTTTTAGAAATCCATATCGACCCGTGTGACATTGATGAAACTCTTTTCTTACAAACTGTATGGATCGCATCGCACAGCTGTCAAACATAAGTTCCGGTTCCAACAAAGAGGTTGAACGAAGTAGTTTTTGGTCACGTCACTGGTTTTGTTTATCCCAGCCAGCGGCGGCGGCGGCGGCGGCGCCATCTTGGCCATACCGGAAATCAAGAACTCGTGGAAGAATGCTTAAAATAATTTTTATTTCTTAACGTTTCATCAGGTTTTTCTCTCACTAATTAACATTCTTTATTGTACGAATGTATTATTATCTTATCTGATTAGTTAAAAACCGTATTAAAAATAGTTGCGGTTTTAAAAGTCTTCAGCCGACCCTGACGTCACCGATTCCAATTTCCGTTACATTTCTTAGCCACTCGTGATAGCACCCGGCTAGCAGCAATTGAAAAGCAAATATATGAATAACCCACAGTTGAGAGGTTAAATAAATTTTACCCCCGTGCCCCAAGAAGTTTTACTTCAAAAACCAACTTCATGATCTTTTACTTACCCCCAATTTCTTCTCTGTTAGCTAATCGTAATCTTTGATCAGCGTCTCAGAAACCAAAGGATAGTCCTGTCCGCGTGGAATGCGAATGACGTCTAACAATTGGCAAAAATATGTAATTTTGGATACCTGGATGACAGTGTTTTCTATGTAGAAACCTAAATACTGGACCGATTCCTGATTTTCAAAAAATAGGACCAACCTGAATTTCCATTCTTTCATATAAAAAAAAAATATTTTTTGAATTCGGTTAACAAATAATACCAATTTCGAGGTAACACACATAAAATAATATCTATGTATTATAGGTACCTACTAGAATAGTTTTATTGTACGCGCAATCATCCCCCTTACCTATCATCTCCGTCTCCTACCCAACATGGTTTGCTGGAAGAAATCTCTTATTAGAGATAAGCTCGCCTTTGTACATATTTTTTCTATGTTAAGCCATTTTTACTGTCATGTGAGTACAATAAAGAAAATTACGAATTACGAATAAAAAAAAGCATAACACAACCGAATTGATAACCAACTCCTTTTTTGAAGTCGGTCAAAAATACTATGACCGTCTCAAAACAACTCTACATCGCGCTCCGCAGAAAAAAAAAGGTAGTAAAAACAGTCACGGCTTTTCCCATACGGGGTGGCTGAGGCACAATTGTGACGTTTAGTTTATTTAATGTTTTTTACAACGATACCTGAGGTTTACACGTAAACTAGGTACCTACCTAGTAAAATCAATATGAAAAGAGAAACCCTTGGCAATGAGAGCTACTGTTTTAGTAATGAGTGCCACTAGCGAGTAAGGTCCAACTTAAATATCAAACAGTCAAACAGTGCATCAGGTGTCAAAACCACTTTAAATTAACTTTGTAGTTATTGTGGGTTTCAAAACAGAATAACTAATAGTATGTATCAGGGTGTAGTAAAAATACCTTTAGGAGCGTTATTCGTTTCGTACCTCTTTTAAACTGCCCCCATGCTCAACATATACTTACCTAGTTAGGCAACAACGCCAGTCTAACTATACCAATTTTAAACTTCCTCCCATAATAAGACTAGCAACTTACATTCCTTAGAGACCCGCAGGCAGGCAGGCAGAGATTTCCGCAATAGAAGAATCCTCGTGATATGAACTCCCCAAACCCACTTTGCATGTTGAACTCGACAATTTCGCACAAAGTTCGCGAATTATTGTGACGTTATCCCGGGAAGTTGTGCAGGGTCTTAGAGACCGTATTAGCGGTGGGATAACGCAGCTCCCAATGTAAATTTTATGACCCGCTTTGCCATTAACTAAGATTTCCTCGGGGACATAGTTCCAGATCTTTCCAGGTATAACAGGGGGTAACAGAAAGGTGTAGTCATATTTAAGGGGGCTGTTAGTACGAAAAATTTTCACGAAACAGATTTAATCTGAGCAAATACTTTTTTGACATCTTGCTGTTTGGTGGACGGAGTGAAGTAGTGAAAAATTAAGTTGTTCCGGCCAAACCGTTTTATAGGGAATGTTGTTCAGAACGATGTAGGTACCTAAACACATTTTATACCCTGTATTTGCTAGGCAAGTCGGTACGTGAGAAGCATCTAGTCATCTTGAATAACATTAGTTTGTGTGTCGGCAATAGGGCGTCCTCCTACACCAACCTAATTAATTAGTACCATAATTAGTTTTCACCTCACCAGGCTTCTTTCATTTAGCCTTTATGGGTTTTCTCAGATCTTTTACGACAATAATGCATAGGTATTCCTATAAGCAGGTAGGAAGATATCATCATTCATCATCTTGGCTTGGGCGTAAACCTTTTCATCGTCACCTTTTATTAGGCTCCATGCAACCCAGCTCCATTGTTCGCGACTGCCGCGAAAAATATACTGTAAATACATTTCCGACGAAGAAAACTTCTGGAAACTTCCTTCAGTCCTTTGGTTATTGTGTGTTTTATTTTCAGACGTTGCGGGACACTTGGGGGATAATATTTTGTAGATCTCATACCTCATCTTGGTAATGCGATATCAACTCACGTTTCTGAGAATGTTTCTTTTTTAGTGGACCAGATGAAAGTATTTTAGACGCTTACTCTCGTTAGTAACTTATTCTGTTTGTTCGTCATGTTATCTTTAGAGACTGAGGCTGAACGGTTACAAATAAGATCAATTATAATGTTTATTTGTCTAACTTTCTCCTATCGTGTGTGTACTAATGAACCCAATCTGCTTTTCAGTGGACGTCATCAAACCATCAGCGCTGACGCAGCCACCAGCCAACCTCACCACACCTGAATCCAGTACATCATCAGCCACCACCTTCAACCCTTACGCGTTAATCGTTACATCAAGCCTCATCACCATTCATCGACACGCGTTAATGACTGCTTTTAACCTCATAACACTGTATCAAGCGTTAACCATGACCATTACAAAGTTCAGACCTGCTTGACAGGACTATTATAGGTGTTCAATCTAAAACAAGGCTGTGATATATCTAATGTTACTCTTTTCTCTAATTATACATATTGTATAGTATAGTGCTGGTTGATATTGCGAGTTTAGAATGGTTACAGAAATTTAGGTTTGATGAAAGAGTTGACACGGAGTCAATAGGCTGAATGAAAAAAGAAAAACTTATTACTTCTATATGAGTGAACGTCAAAAGTAAAGCATTTTCTCCCTGAAAACTGAGGAAACACTTTTCTTAATTAATGCGGCCCAGCAATGTATTGAATCATTGAATACAAATAGCTTCGAATCCATCAACAAGCAAGAAGGATAAATGCATACCCACATAAATTTACGATTGTTGCTTTTAGGCGTAAGTCCATAATTTAATTAGAACATTCATTACATTGGTATTGAAATGTTTGCCTTTACCTTCTAAAATGATATATCACTGAATTAGGTTTTATTAGAAGTTATTTAATCGAAAAATATGAGATTGTTGCTGTTGTATTTGAAAATGAATATTGTATTATTTATATTGAAATCAAAGACATTTTTATGCACAAGACTTCTAAATACTACAGACGTGATTTTACATAGTAAATTATTTTATACTGGTACAGTTGGTAAAGCAAACATCAGTATATCTTATTGACCAAATACTTAAAATAACTAACAACAAAATTTTTGTTTCCTTTAATTTTAACGTGCATAATACATATAACATTTATTACATAATTTACTAGGATACAATTTACCATCATAGTGCCTAGATTAGAAATCGCCATTTTAAACGAGACATATCATTGTTCCGTCATATTTGTAATTATGTATGATACTTAGTTTTAAGACAAAGCAATATTTATTTCAAAAATTCAAGTTGGACGAAATACTGTAAATAAAACACATAATTTGTTAGATGTTCTTCCGTTATTTGGGATCAAAGGAATAACATAATATTGAATAATTCAGGCGTTTTTAGGGCAGCTACGGCGATATTATGTGTGAATATTGACGTGACATAATTATAATGAATTATTACACCCGTGTCGTATTCCTGCTAAATTTTCTTATTGGTAGGACCACATGGACACCTATGTATTCGTGCGGTTCGTGCCTTTATTGTGCATAAATTAACACTTGATAATTCCCTTTCGCGGCAGGAGCATGAAGAATTGAGGACATGCATGTTCTTGTACTCCTACCAGTCGGTCTATTTAGTAGGAGCACGGGGACAAATCGCTTTTATATTATTTTTCGTCTGCAAAATTTGGTTCCAGTTAAAATAATGTCGGAATAAAGTTTTGAGGACGTTTTGCAGCATTGCAGTCGCGATTTAGTCGCGAAGGTATTCCTAGCTCCAAGAAACTAATGATAATGCTTCAACGATACATATCAATCAATATGTGATTAGATTTTTAAGATATGACTACGAGTCTTCAAACCTACTTGCAACTCATAATCAAACGTTATTGTCTACAATACTAATTTTATTGAACTGTTTTACATCTAAGGAAAAACTACCTTATATGATATATCTAATTAAACAAACTTTTCTTCAAAGATTATCGTGTTTTATTACTGCCTTGGAATCTGCCTCATAATGTTTGTAAGCTTTGTGTTTCCACTAGCAATACGATACAGTTCTAATTGTCTATTAGACACTAGGTCATCTTCCAATTGTAAGCAAAACTTGATACCATAGGACCTAAGTACTTCCCTCGCATATTCAGTGTATCTTTTGACTTTAGCATTAGTATCTCAGTCTGACTCTCACAAAACACACGATTTCTTATCTCTGTCACAAAAGAGATAATAGTACCTCTGTCAAACTATTACAGAATTTCCTTAAGTCTTCATAATCCAAAATATACCTATACAAACTATCCGAGATTTTGTCTGCAGGCATGAAAGAAAATATATTTTCTATAAGTTACGTGTTGCTGGTATTATCGGATGGAGTGAGGAGTTTCCGATGTGACAGACGACCCTATGGCTCCACCACCCAGGCGTCAGTAGCAGATGGAAGGTTCAAGCTTTCGGTGGAGGGTTCTGATAACAGCTATGTCCCGGATCAACTGTATACTGGTAAACTATGCAATATACTAAATCCCAACATCTCATTAAGGGGTAACTAAGCTATTAGAACTTGTTCTTTTCAAGATGCGTTACTGGTACCCACGACACACACACCCAGAAGCAATGTATGTGCCTGTATGTAAATTATTGTAAATTTTTATGTTTTATGTTCATCAATATGCGTAAGCCTCACGTTGTGCGCTACCTATCACGGTACTCCATCTGTCATCTATCTTTCTGATTTCAGTAAAAATATCAGGCACCTCCGAAGATGCCCTCTTCTCCTCCTTTGTCATATCTGCCGAGGGTGACCAGAAGCCCGACGCTCGGAACCCACGGCGGCTGGTCGCGCTGTACCCAGGGGACCTTCGCCCTCTATCTTCGATGACTTCCAGGTTCAGCGATCGCTGTCTGTACTCGGTAGAGCACACTACGACCAACCAGAAGCCTTCGGTAGAGGTAAGGGTTTGTAACTTGCTCGTATTTATGTTACATCTATTTCTTGCCAATAATCAGGAGTAATAGACATGAACCGTCATTGAATGATTGCTAGATTATAGTACAACAGGCAGACATTTAAGCCCTGACGATGATGATGATGTTGAATGAGTTATTGACATCATGTGTTTAATTTACTACACAGGATGGTGTCGTATGTACTTGTATGTAAATCCACTACTGGCGCGAATATTTGTAACAATTTTGTATGTGTATTTTGTATAATTTAAACTGTTCAATAGGGCTTATCGAGAACCTTTGGGAGATGGCCTGAGGCTTCATTTATGGTTTCTTCCAGGTATACTGGCAAGCTCCATCATCTGGCAACGGCTGCGTAACCCTCCGAGCGATGGTAGCTGTCAACGAAGAGGTCTGGTACGAAGATGGGACTCCGCTGACAGTCAGGCTCTGTGAGGACATGAGACAACCAGATGACGTCACACCGCAGTTGAACTACGAATGTAGCATTTGTGATGAAGCAAAGTATGAGGTCAGTTAACTGCTAAGGGGTGGAACAAATAAATTATGTTATGCGCCTGACGATACAGAAATGATAGTGGATGACTGCAACACTAAATTGTGTACTAGAGTAGATATTCTACGTTGCCCTATAAAGAAGATTTCAAATACTACCTACTTTACTACCTACTTTCAAGAATAATAATATTTTTAAATGACGAAGCTGTTGTTGTGGATGTTTGGTTTGACATCGTTTTTATTGATGTGATTTGTAATTAATGTATTTTGTAATTAAAAGATGAATAATACTACTTAGAAAGAATAATACTTTAAGGTGACCTTCACCGGAGTGTGGTCAAGAAACACCCATCCAAATCAATACCCAGAAAACGATTGGCTGCCGAAGTACAGTGACTTGGTTGGAGCTTCGCACACGACTGACTTTGTGCTGTGGTCTCCTGGCTCACTGGCTACTCAAGGTTTGCAAGACCTGGCTGAGTATGCCAATTCTACGCAATTCGAAAGCGAAATCAGGGAGAAGGTAAGTCATTCATTCAAAATTAAGTGTAAAGTGAGATGGCTAGGTAGGCTGCCATTTTCATTCGATTAGTACAAGTCGTGCCAAGTTTCTTTAAAAGAGAGACGCATACATGAGCGAGAGAAAGAGGTGACTCACTCTGGTGACAAGAAACCTGGCAGACACTGTAGTATGGTTGATATATAAGATACCAATCTTTATCTTTATCTTTATCTTTATACTTTATTGCACAAAATAACACATTTTACAATTGAAAGTGGACAACACATGACAAAGGCGAGCTTATTTCTATTAAGAGATTTCTTCCAGCAAACCTAGGATAGACTTATCGTACTTAATACCGATCGTACTTAAAATATAGAGAAGTTTTGTATCAAGCAACACCATGTTTCAGATCGGCGATGGTGTAAGAACAATGATCAAAGGCAAAGGTCACGGCTACCCTAAACTGAGAAGTGAAACTCACTCCATTTTCCGTGCTGATAAACGACATCACCTGGTCACCACCGCGGTGGCTTTCCATCCGTCTCCGGACTGGTTTCTGGGTGTCACCAGGTTTGAGCTCTGTCAGGTTGACAACACTTGGCTTCAGGAACGAGAGCTCAACTTGTACCCGTGGGACGCTGGGACAGATAGTGGAGTATCGTATGAAGTAAGAAGTCTTGTGCATTTTGGACCAGCGAGCGTACACCTTCATCTTTTTTTGTCTTTTCCAAAAAGTTGGACCGATCAATTTCAGTCAACAGAAAATAACGATTTGGTGCAATATTTTTTCTTTCATACTCAATTTCAACATTTACCTTACAGTCTGCAAATATGGCAACGTTTCCTAAAGACGCAATCAATAGAGTTCAGATGAGCTCGTACGATAAAAACTCGCCATTCTTCGAAACTGATATGAAAGATCTCCACCCTTTTGGGAAACTAACACTGCGACTGGTCAAGACTTATCATAGGCAATGCGAGGAGAGCTCAGGTATTAAAACACATACTTTTAATTACACTGTGATTCTATCATGATGATGATGACTATGTCACCCCCATTCGGTCAAAGCAATAGTACCACTTCTACTACTTTGTACTTGTCGCTCAATTGTTCGCATTTGACTTGTGCAACAAAACTTCTGTTTCAATCTTTCTAATTTTCTTTCTTTATCATTTATCTACGTGTCCCCATCTGAATTACAAGCAAAGCGCAGCCTAGTCCTCACTTAAGAATCAGCAATTACACAATAGTAAGGTATAAGGGCTAAAGTGGGGTCCTCGTAATGCCGTCATGATGCATGACTCCAAATATATTGCAGAAAGAGCAGAAGGGAAATCGGAAGACGGAGTCAAAGAGCAAACCAGTGATGGCGATGGATCAGAACCCGAACCGTCCAGGTATCACAATCCAGACCTTGATAGCGGAGACCATGGGCGGTGAGACATTGTGGTTCTAGATGTCCCTTCCATCCTAGGTTTGCTTGAAGTGAATGTGTAGTTTAATCTCAGGGGGTTTAATAATAACATAAACAATTCTGAGCTACTTCCACTTTCACAAATATTTGATCATCCATCTGTAATTTGAAAAACATTTTCAAATTATTACTCATAATCCCACAGATTTTTACTTTTGCCTATCAAGATATATACTCAAAAGTACATAAATTAAGGTGAAATTTGTATCAGTAAAATTACGTACAACTCATATCATCTCTCATCTTCAGCGAGGCACCTATAGAAACTGACCCCGAATCTCCTCAAGACTGCCCTCTATCTCAATGGCAAGAATGGAGTCCCTGCGAAGGCGACTGTGTAGGTGGAGTCATCAACGGGTGGCAGTGGCGGGAGAGATACCACCTGGTCGATGGAGTGGCAGTCGAGAAGTATGATCCTGATGTGAGTATTCAATAGCAACTGAAGAAAATAATAACTGTAGAATTATGAGGACATGGTAGTGTTGCGGTTCGAGGCTCAGCCTCCCCAAGATAAAGTTCTTGGGTTCGTATCCCGGCTGGGGAAGAAACAAACTCCAAGCCTTGGATTTCTATGAGTGACGTCGCACGACACAGGGTTTTCTAATATTATGGTCGCCAAGCAATCTATATAACTGTTTATGTTCGAACTGATCATGTTATATTCCAGGTAAAAGTATCCCATAATAAAGATATGCCAGAAGTAGCAGAGTACTGCAAGGAGAATTACGATGATTTTGAGAGAAAGTCCTGCAAGGCAGATTGTTCTGATGGCTCAGATGTAGTTGGTAAGACGTTATTTTACTTCAGATTATTACTTTTGAAGGAAACATCGTTAAATAGAGACTTCATCCACCACAATCAAACCATCCACATCCAAAACTTCTTGTGCTTTTTTTTTCCTAAGCCCGGCAAGAGTTGTGAACGTCATTTGAGTTTTTTACCTAAATTAATAATTTTCAGCATCAAGACGCCTTAATCCATTGCCACCTGGACATCCGTGGAACTCCAAAAAGAGGGATTTATTACTGACGAAGGATTAGTCGTTCGTTCTACAAATACCAGATTCTGTGGAATTTGGTAGAATACAATTTTAGTTTCATTTCTGTCAGTCTATGCGAAAACAGGCATTTGAAGATAACATAGAGCATTCAATAAAAACGGTGTGTTTTATTGTTCCACTCAAATAATGTTACAATTCAAGTCACAATGCTAATTAAGACGGTTAAGTGTTAACAACGCTTAATTGTTAATCTAGTGAGTCCAATCTCCATTAGACATTCACCAATTGCTGCTAATAAACGTGCTGTGTGCAGTGTAACTAACTAGTGACAAAATAATTCTAATAAAACTGAAACTATGGTTTTGGGAGCTAAAGACGCGACTAACAAATTCGTTACTATTCTAAGTCTAATATTGCATCTAACTGATGCGGTGTCTCTTGTTAGTGAAGCGAATGCCTGCGACCGCCGACCACTTGGAACTAAGACGGAAGCCTTGCCGCCGGACAACCGATTTGCGCTTGAAATTGTGAACGTCGTCGACAAATACATACCGAATCAAGAATACAGAGGTAGGTACAGACTTAGATATGGCGAATAAACGTGAATGGAACAGCGGAAAAAGTAATCAGCTGAGGGGATAACTGTATGATAAAATTAATATATCGCCATAGTTTTTCCTATACGTGGTGGCTTGCCGATTGCCGTAGCTGCATTTTTCATCAACAAAAAGCCTGGCCTTGTATATGGCTCACAATTCGTGTCCTCCCTTTTTTGTCTTTTCGGAAATTTAACATACAAAATTACAAACCCGAGTTGCACGATTCAAATTAAATCCTAGGAGATTCTCGCCATTAAATCAGTAAGGTGACAACCTTAAATTTCCAAATCGTTTCGTGCAACTCAGAGAAAGTATGTGTACATTGTCAACTCAGACCTCAGACTGCGGAAGGTGTTATTAGTAGTAAAATAAGTACTACAGTTTTAGGACAAAAGACGAGAAGCGACGAAGGGGTATCGTCGTGCTGAAGTGACTACCTTTATACTTAATAGGTTTTCTACTGGATTAAATCGCAAATAACATAAAACGGAAGATTTTTCAGTTTATTATTTTATTGGCTTATCCATTATATTATACCTATAAAAACTATTTACAAATTAAACATCTAGGTCAATATCAGATCAATATAAAGACATTATTCTCGGTGTGTTTTATAAGTCTACAAACCACATTTTATGTATCTAAAGATGTGAGCTCTCTAGCATCTTATTCAAGATTAGACATCTTTGATAATCCCACAAAACAACCCGAGGAAAGGTTATCTATTGTCATACTTGCTCGAGTAGGCTTTGTGTGGACACTGGTGTGCCCTATACATTATTATTCTATCAGTTCTTTTAAATTAATTTTCAGACTTGACATTTGCCCAAGCCATCTTTATCATGTCAGCCCCCTTTTCTCCGATCATTATAGCTGGTGCATTTGTATGCGCTCCTATGGTACGGGGAATCACACTGGAGTCAACAACTCTTAGACCGTCGACACCGTAAACTCTTAGCTCGGGGTCAACAACCGCGTCTGGATCGCCAGGAGGTCCCATTTTACACGTCGCTATCTGATGCTGGAGAGATACAGCAACCGTTCGCACCGCACAATCCCAGTACTCGTCAGAACCTGGTTCCGCAAACGGACAAGACTGGAATGTGCCCAGATGCAACTGAGGCCCGTATTTTCTAAACGACTCCGACTGACCCATCCGAATTGCAAACTGGATAGATTCCTTAAACGTGGCCATATCGGCAGGATCGGTGAGATAGTTGCCATACATTTTTGGATACGAAAACGGATTAGTATCTCTTAATTCAAGATAGCCTTTTGATTTTGGATGCAGCTGCATTAGAACCACTGACCAAGTATCTTCGCCGTTCAGGGCTGAGTAAGTGTAATCGTATGAAGCCCGCGATAATCCCCAGCTTCTTGCGAATACGTTTCCTGAGTCAACTGCCACTGATGAACCAAAACTCATAATTTCCATGTCAGGCACGGGCTCGGGGTCGTCAGATACAGATGTTTTGATGTATCCTGTCCCCTCAATTCCTCCAGGTATTGAAAGTAAGCCGTCGCCGTAGTGCAACCACTGTATTACATTTTGAATTGTTGCAATTTTGCTCTCCATAAGACTGGCGTTAGTTGAGTTTAATCTAAATATGACTCCCGGAAAACCGAGATGGTCATACAGAGTTTTGCCCACTGGGAGGTTTTGGATGACAGGGATTCCGAGTGATTGCAGATGTTCTTGTGGTCCTACGCCTGACAGCATTAGAAGTTGAGGTGATGCTATAGGTCCGGCGGAGAGTATCACTTCCCGTCGGGCTCGCACGCGGTACTTTTTCTTGTTCCTGACGTAGTCGACGGCATATGCCCTCTTGGTTTGTGGTTCGATGAGAACTTGTGTAGCCCTGGTCTCAGTGAGGATGTGAAGGTTTCTGCGTCTTTTGTGTTTGTGGAGGAAGGCTTTGGCTGCGCTCATGCGGTGACCTCGGTTGGTTGTGGCTTGCGTGTATCCAAATCCAAGCTCGTCCGGATCGTTGTAGTCTACAGTGGGGATCCCATCGATCCTACCGGCTGCTAAGTATGCTTCGACCAAGCCAGTTCTGAAAAATATAAGTTTCAAATACCTTCATGTCATCGATTTCGAAAGACCAACATAGAATCTATGTTCACAAATTCATTGTGAATTCATTGTTTCAATCGGCTTTATTGGAGTTGTGAGATGAGTCGTGCGTGCACGTGCATAGTATTCGTTTATTTGCCTTAAAGTAGTAATTGACCCAGTGAAGGCGTCGTCGTAAACGGTCATGAATAGATATGCCTACCTATAAACGAATGATATTTCCAAACATTCCTCTTTTTCCAACGTCTAGTCACTATTAAGATGGTGTGTTTGAAAATTGAATCTGTGGCCACGACACAAGAGCTGTCGAATTTGAAGGTTGTCAGTTTAGTGCCTTTAGTTCCTCTAGTTTAGTGGTTTGGACACCTCCCAAACAGCCCCCATTGTCGCCCAATTTTGGGAAGAGCAATCAAATGTAACAAACTGTTAATCTGATGTAAACTCAAGCAATTTATTTTAAACGCAAGCTGTTCTCATGGCTGCTACAGCATAATTTTTACACACTGCAGGAGTTTTTTCTCATTAAGAATTAATAACCGGCCAAGTGCGAGTCGGACTCGCGCACGAAGGGTTCCGTACCATTATCTATAAAATACCGCAAAAAAAGAAAATTGTATGGGAGCCCCCCCTGAATATTAATTTAATTTAAATTTAATTATTTATTTTTTAAATAAATGATAATATACTCAATATATTGTGAACATTTTAAGCGTCTACTTGCTACCATTATCAATATCGAGCAAAAATGAGCAAAAAAAATCACGTTTGTTGTATGGGAGCCCCCGTTAATATTAAATTTATTTTGATTTTTAGTATTTATTGTTATAGCGGCAACAGAAATACATCATCTGTGAAAATTTCAACTGTATATAGCTACCACGGTTCATGAGATACAGCCTGGTGACAGACAGACGGACAGACGGACGGACGGACAGACAGCGAAGTCTCAGCAATAGGGGTCCCGTTTGGCACCCTTCGGGGACGGAACCCTAGAAAGTAATATTGCAGACCTTTTGTATATACCTTCTACTTTCTACAATAAAATATTTGCATGCTATATAATATATGTATTTGATTAAGGAATAAAATGACATAATATTATTTTAAGAACTTATCTAAAAAATCATATGCAAATAAACAAATCTGAAATCTGAAATCAATCACCCGCCGTTATTTGGAATTCATCTTCGGCCTGTGAAATTAGGCTAACCTTTGAGAAACTGAGAAAGTGAGCTTGTTATGTTGACTCACCTAACGGACGGTTGCTCTACAGTTAGTTCGCCGTCCCTGCCGCGATACGGACGGTTCCTGTACTTCTCCAGCTCACACTTCTCCGACTTGATGTAGTATTTGAGAACATCACTGTACGACCTGCAAATATGATCAATTAGTTAAGTTCTCGTAGCTTTTAGAAGTTCTTTTCTAGATCTACCAGTTTAGGCTGTTCTGCAGCTTGCATAACAGCTTCTTCCACATGCCACTTGGCAATCTGTCTGTCTGTGAATATACATACATAGGCATGTGCCAGTTACATCTCTCTAACCAGCATGTACGCTTCTATACCGTTTTAATGCTGGTGCATAGGTAGGTATTGCTGTCTTTAGTCTGGGGTGTCCTGAGATACTGCCACCCAGAAAAGATTTGTAAAGCAGGGGGCAGGCTGTCTTTTGTTTCACGCGCACATTTATTTGTCTTGCAAAATGTTTTCTACGTAGCCTGCGACATCTGCGACGCATCATACGCCACCCTGACTAACTATGAGTCAGTCAACAGTTTTACTATTATAATATATCTTGTATCTAGTGAGTACTTTATGACAATTAGTTTTCAATTGTTGTCTGCCAGATTCGGCCAATTACACAGACGGAGGGTTCTTTACTTAATGTCTCATGTCATGATCCTCACCATCCATAATTCCCGTCTGCTGCGATCCTGTCCCAGTCCTGCGGCCGCCCTCTAGTGTACAGCATGTAGTTGGTCACACTGGTCCCGCCGACTGCCTTCCCTCGTCGCCACCAGCACTTCTGCTCCTCACTTCCTGGAAAGCACATAAACAAAAAGTTTATTCACTGCTGGGCAAAAGTACGTGAGGTGAGAAGCAATACATGTCCTAATGAAAAATGGGTGGTTGAAAAGTGATATGACGATAGGGGGTCAACGGTCAAGGGTCACCTAATCAAACCAGGCGAAGGTATAAGCTATGTTGACAGTACGAATTGATCAAAATCACATAGCAAAGGCTTGTGTGGCAAGATGATGGTTACGTCGCCCGGTCCGGCCCGGCAGATCCCCTTCTGACAGTTTCATAGCCAGATTTCCGAGCCAGCTACCAAATGAGAAAATAATATCCCGTTTAGTAGCTCGCTACCGAGATTTATAAGAATCTAAACAAACTTGACGAAACCAAAGCGTCAGAACTAACCATGGCTTACTTATTTTAATAATTTTACCGCTATACTTACCCAAACACACTCCAGGTTGCTTCTCAGTGGAATAGTGCCACGACATATCCGTCAGTTGCATGTAATGCGCCAGGATCGGAATTTCAGTGAGGAGCATCTCTGGTTTGCCGGCTTCGATGAGCAGTACCATAGCCCGAGGCTTGTCCTCTGTCAGGCGGGAAGCTAGCACGGAGCCAGCCGAACCTGCTCCAACGATGATGTAGTCGTACTCTTCTAATGGTTCAGTATAGCCTGGAAGATAAGATAAACTTCAGATAAGATATTCGCATCTCTTATCTATCCTTCCTAGGTTTGCTGGGAGAAATCTATATTACGAGTAGTGCTACGCTTGACTTGTACATGGTTTATCCAATACTATGGATTTTGAGTATGTTTTGCATTGCATTGCACAATTTGCAAAACATTGTAAAGTACGTAGGTACCTAAGTAACTATACAGTGGGGTTTTAATATGACCCAAGTTTTGGGAATTTGACTAAACTAAACAAAGAATGAACATATTACCGAAGAGACAGTATTGGATATCTACATTTATTCACTCCCCATTTTAGTCCAATCGGGAATCAGTGTGTCACTTGCTTAACTGTGATTAACGCGCTAATCGTATTTATGTTTGACATATTTCATACATTTTGACAGCTGCTAAATATAATTAGGACGCTAATCGTAATTAGTATTTTTGGTGCAAATGGACCGGTGTTTGTTAAACATTTACTGACCTTTCGGCAAAGGATACGTGTCTCGCAGAAAATCGAAAGGATCATTTCCGTTGTGTGGCATATAATTGTGTGAAATGGTCTGCTGCATCACCATATCAACTATCGGGCTTTGAGGATAAGACCACAGCAAAAAGCGCCTCTTTCTGATGGATTTCTCATTTCTTCCTTTATCCTTTTTACTTTGACCAACATTTTCGTCAAAAGGACTCGGCGGGCTTGGATATGGCGATAGTATTTTCTTGTCCCTTTTGTCGTCAGTATTTATTGAGTTTTTTAAACTTTCTTCTTTTTTCTGGTGTTCGGTGTATTCTTCTAGTTCTGTCACTGCGTCGTCATCTTCTAAACTTGTTTCGGTAGCTTTAGCTATTGATATAAATAGTATTATGACTAGGGCATTCGTTTTAAAGCCCCCCATTTTCTGTAAAGAAAAAAATACTGTACATTATCATAATACTATAGTATCTGGGACATTACACAAGTTTTTCCTCGGGATAGATACTTAAAAAATATAAATTTCTATATTATGACAAATAAACTTTTAAATTTTTACAATAATAATTATTATTATGCTGAAAAAATATTTCAACAGGTATTTTTTATTTTATTTATTTATTCTAAGCAGAAATTATAAATACGCATCTTAAATAGGTCCACACGGAAACCATAATGTGTTTGTATGTGGATTAGATAAGACTGGCCTGGCTTTAAAGTAATTTGCTTTGAATCATGTTATTAATCAACTTTAACAAACATTAATTGTTTCCGATACACCTAATTACGATAAATTATACATAGAATTGTTTACTAGATAGATCAATCATAAATATATTGATACTCGATTGTTTACCATCAGGAAACCGTATAATATTTGTAAACAAACGTTTGGGGATACCCAACCTTTGTATCAAATAAATCAGGGCCGGATTTCAGGCAGGGCAACCGGGGCCTCCAGAAAAAAAGCGGCCCCACAATAGAGCTTCCAAAAATAATCATATACATATATTCCAAATTCCGAAAGTTCTTTGTTTACAAATATTATACGGTCTCCTGACGGGGCCTTTAGATAAATCATCTCAATAAAAAGATAAACTTAAAACGAAAAACTTACCAATTTGTTCACCTCTCAATCTCTTATCAAGCTACCAGTTGTTCGTCTCTATCGACTGTACCTAATATGCGATATTCATTGCACTTTATAAACTTTTCTGGTCATAGCAACCTCACTGGCGGCGTGCGCGCTACTGGCCAAGTTTATGTGCGTGTGCGCTACTTGAAGAGCGACCACGCACGGTATAGCGGTACCTCATCAGCGGCCGGCGCTATGTAGAGCGCACTTGTTTTGGTACTGCTTCTGGACTTACGAGTTTGCTGGTAGAAATCTCTTGTTAGAGATAAGCTATTCTTTCACGTATTCTCTGTATATCTGTTTTGTGGAGTATATTAAAGAAGTTACGAATTACGAGTACGGGCCGAGCTAAGTTTTTTTGGCTCTGAGCTGTCACCTCTCTATCTCGCGAAAAACATATACAATCACTTAATAAATATACAACAAGGTGGTGTGAGAAAGTGACGTGCTTCAAAGATTCTTCATTTCATTTATACTTTATTTCACAAAACATGAAAAACACGTAACATTTAAAAAAAGGTATGTACAAAGGCGAGCTTATTACTAAAAAGAGATTTCTTCCAGCAAACCTAGTATTACAGCACGGGTAGGGTCGCGTTGAAATCGCCCTACTCTTGACCGCCGCCGCCGCGCCGCCGCGCCGGTGATGTGCCGAAATTTGGTGCGAACTGTGTTCTTGTCCACTGTTAGACTGATGCTGGCTGAATGTGATGCATGGTTGGACACTGGACATGCGTCCATTCATGCAAACTGCGGTCATTCTGGTGACACAGAACTTCTCTTTGGCTAGAGATAGTATTAACCATTAATTCATTTCTAGGGTACGTACCGTGCCCGAAGGGTGCCAAACGGGACCCTATTACTAAGGCTCCGCTGTCCGTCTGTCCGTCCGTCCGTCCGTCCGTCCGTCCGTCAGTCAGCGGGTCCTAGAGCACGAACCGTAATAGCTAGAAAGTTGAAATTTTCACAGAATGCTAATTGCCACAACAACAAAAAATACTGAAATACGATAGATAAAAATTACGTGTACTGGCCGTCGGAGGGGATTTAAAAAAAAGAGAACGTGATGATTGCCCTTATATCGTAACATACCTACCTATTACAAATTAAATAGGGTCCCCATACAAGATACTTGTTTTGATACACCCACGCATTTCAATATGATGGTATATTTCGCGTCAACCCACATCGCTGTGGTAGCTCAGCCGGTATGTTGTAGGCCCTCAATTCAAATCACCACCGTGAGGGCATAATCTTTTTTATTTATTTATTTGTTTTTGTTTTATTGTTTTGAGTGCTTAAGTTTTGTCGGAGTACTATTATCTCTTCTGTGGTTTTGTTATACGATAGTACGGTACCCTTCGTGTGCGATTCCGGCCCGCACTTGACCGATATGTTTAATGAGGATGGAGAGAGACAAAACCTAGTAAGCAGAGACCTAGAAGACTTCCTGGTAAGTAAGTAGTCATCTAACAAAATAGACCCTCAGTTTACATAAGACATGTAAGTATAGATTCTCAGAATACAAACAGACCAGACAAGACACAGTTTAAGTTACGTGCCTTTTCGTTATTACTTACTTATTTTCCTTGACAATTGTGCTTTTATTATTATGTATGTATGCACTCTACACATACCACTCCGAATGCCCTCATTCTTCGATGATGATGATGATGAGTCATGCCATGCGGTCGTCTAACCCAGCCTAGAGGTAACTATATTGGTTAAGCACGTTTGTTGTGCTCTCACAGAATAACTAAACGCTATGTTAGGTAGGGTTACGTACATTTTGATTTATTAAGGGGTCAAAAGTCGCTCAAAATAGTAGTGGTGTTAAGTCGCATACCGTTGCCCGGGGTGGATGAGGCACAACTGTGCCCAGTTTTAGCCAGTAATTCAATACTCTATTTTGCGTGATGGGGGCTAGCCCATCGCCGCAGCTATGGAGTAATGAAGGTTTCCTTACGATGGTAATTTGATTGTTCTTCTACCCAAATTACTAAAAAATCGGTTAAGTGCGGGTCGGTATCGCACACGAAGGGTACCGTACCATCGTACAACAAATCAAAAGCACTCAAAACAATAAAAAAATAAACAAAAAGAAAATTTAAAAAGTTTATACCTTCACGAGATTTGAACCGACGACCGCCGGATTGAGAGTCAATCTACATCATACCGGCTAACCACAACCATGTGGGTTGACGCGAAATATGCTATCATATTTAAATGTGTAGTATATGTGTCTATGACATGGTTGCTATGACAATAAATAAACAGTTTCAGTCAAGATCTCCATTTTGAAATGCGTAAGTGTATCTAAACACGTCTCTTGTATCGGGGCCCCCTTTAATTTGCAATATCTCTCGTATTTCAGTATTTGTGGTTGGTGCGGCAACAGATATACACATTCTGTGAAAATTTCAGCTTTCTAGCTATTACGGTTCGTGCAGACGGACCCGGTGACAGACAGGACGGACGGACGGACGGACGGACAGACGGACAGCGAAGTCTCAGTAATAGGGTCCCGTTTGGCACGCTTCGGGTACGGTACCCTAAAAACGAAGTAAACTGACAACATCAAACGTCACTTTTTGAAATAATGTTGCAATGTTCAGTTCGACAGTGATGTTCTCATTCATTCTAAATAGAATGAAAATGAATAAAGTAATTCTTTACAATTAGGATTTGTAATAAATATTTGTCACAATTTAATATGACATTGAAAGCATTACGCTTTTTCCCATTTGAGGTGGCAGAAGCAAATTGTGCCCACTATTGCTAATGCTTAATTTTTCTTACTTATTATTCGCAAACAAAGAAACGGGAGCGTCATTTCAGTTTGAACAAGCTATATGCACTAGCACTACTAGCTTTTCATTTCTATCAATATCATTATAAATTGAGACATTAGAATGATTTAAATCATTCTTGACCCCATCACTATTTATTTTCTACCAAAAAAGCGGTAACATCGGAACTGTCATTTTACTTCGTTATTATAATAATTAGGGTATAAGTTGGCTTTGAAAAACTGCCATGTAAAATATCACACTTAATCATTACATGTCAAAAGATTGCAGTCACGGCCTCAGCTTCTGTATCTACACGTCGCGTCGCTCCTGGGTTCAACTCACATGCCAAACTTCCTTGTGAAGATATCTGTCACCGTATAATAAGCTCGCTAATTTGCCCCCGAACATGGACGCATTCTCTTTTACGCTGATACCAAAGAATACTGACAGTAGGTACCACGATGCCGTTTATCTTTTGATAAATATTCATCAAGAACGCCAATTGCAAGGACTTGTAACGGGATTACGGGACAAGTAGGTACATGAGACTGCGAAGGACCGTTAGGGCTCCACTTTTATCCGCTCGCTCTCCACTTTCGAGATGAGTAGGTTATGTATACGGTAATATATTTCCAAAAGTATTTACTTTACATCGTGAGGATACTTTCATTACTGCATAGCAGAGGCGATGGGCTAGACCAGTGTCACGCAAAATGGGTCATTAGTATGGTATGGGTTATGGACGGTACTTTTAGGAAGGAACTTATAAAACGTGGTCAAGACTATGGCCAAAACAGTAATTTTACTCTTAAGATCTAAGTTTAAAATACTAACATGTGACGTCATAATCAAATACACAAAGTTTATAAAATACAACTGTTGATTCTTAGGCAACAATTCTTTACAATTCTGATATTGTTTACCCATTTTGTACATCATAAATGCTTCAACTTCAAGTCCTATACCGAATCGCGCCTGTGCCACTCTGATACGAAAATGGGTAACGCAGATTGACATTTACTATCATGGAGTGAACCCACAGACATGATGAATAAAACATGTTTATCAGCTAGGTACCTATATACAAAAAGTGTCACTTGCACCAAAAACACTAATAGACTTGTGGCCTGTCAAGTCAAAATAGATACTTTTTATGAACTGTCAAAACGGAACTTTTGTTCCTGAGTTCTATGAAATAGTAACAGAATGACATCATGTAAAAGTGCCATCAAATGCTGTCTTTTTTTGCATAAAATTGACTTTATAAAATATATCTGCTGGAAATATGCAATTCTGAGAATGTCAAGCCATTTTGTTCATAATGCTTCAACTGAAGACTTGTTCCTAGATTTATTGGATTACCTTGGCCACAAGCCTATTGTGATTAGCGCGCTAATCGCTTATGATATGAGTTAGACCACGTTAGACATATTTCATACATTTTGACAGCTGCTGCTAAATAGAAAATCCAAATTATAACCAAACATGAAAACGAGCGTCACAGCTACAAAGTCTGCAAAAACCGAGGCAAAAACTAACAAGATAATAGGCTTGTGGCCTGTCAAGTCAAAATAGATACTTTTATGAACTGTCAAAACGGGGCTTTTGTTCCTGAGTTCTATGAAATAACAACAGAATGACGTCATGTAAAAGTGCCATCAAATGCTGTCTTTTTTTGCACAAAATTGACTTTATAAAATATATCTGCTGGAAATATACAATTCTGAGATTGTCAAGCCATTTTGTACATACATAATGCTTCAACTTAAGACTTGTTCCTAGATTTATTGGATTACCTTGGCCACAAGCCTATTCTTTGGAAAAGGCGTTAGTTTATAAAATTAATAAGGAGGTGAAGTAAATAACTTTCACTTTATTTTTACTTTTGACTCCGTTTTCCGCATTTCTATGAATATTTTAAACTCGTTTTATATATATTTAGGCAACTTGTATCTGTTTTTTCTTTCAATCTTATTTTGCTAAAAATAATGTTGACCTAACCTACTTATTTTTTGTAGTTGAATTAATTTTCTATTTTTTTGCTTTTTAAGTATAACTTCTTTGAGTTAAGATGCGCTCTAATTTAGTAAACTAATAAAAAACCGTATTACGTCCACTTTTAATTAATTAATATCATGCAATAAATCTAGGAATGGACTCACAGTTCTAATTCTTCTATCATACCGAAACTTGATAATAAACATAAACATTTACATACAGGCATTGTTTCTGGCCCCACGCCAGGATACCTTGTGTCGTGGGAACCAGAAACAGCGACATCACAAACATGTAGACATCCAAGACCTGGGGTTTTTTTTTATCCCCAGCCGGGAATCGAACCCTGGACCTCTCGCATGGTAGTCAGAACCACAACCGCTGTGTCACTGAGGTCGTCAAGTAATTTAGTTCGTACATAAAGTACTTAGTATATAACAATACAATATTAAGGCGCCGTCAAGTTAGTCTGATGATGAAGCTCAAAGGTGGGAGGTAACCCTGGGATGTCAAGAGTGTCAGGTGTGAGGACAAATCATATTTATATTAACTGGCCTTTTTTCTTATCATCATCACCGGATGATGTGGTACACGGAGCACTGGTATTATTTTTTTTTTTTTTTTTATACTTAAAAAGTTTACACAATCTTAACCTAGTAACAGAATCTACAAACTTTTAGAAAAAACAAATAAATCATCTGTTTGTGCTAGGGCTAGGTTAGGTTGAGTTCCTAACCTCCTCACTTCCCTGTGTCGAGGAGGTTAGTCAGTGTGTTCAACTTTACAAATAATTTGGTTTGTTAGTGTGTTCAACTTTACAAATAAAAATTCTTTCTCGTGAACTTAGACAATTAATTCCTCCGAGTCGTGAACCCATCAAGTCTGAGTTCATAACTTGAAAACTGGGTTTTTAGTGGTTTGGGAAATACTTACATTGAATTCAAAGACATTCAAAATACGGTTTGAATCTAAAATACTCATGTATCCAAGTAGCTCATTTATAAAGGCGCCTTCGGCGAAGGCGGGGCGAATCTTGTAGCTTGTAACTTGTAACTAATCAATGTGCCGTGGGATTTTATTCATTCAGTGATCCATAAAATATCGTAAAAAACTGCTTTCAAATATTCATAACCAAGAACATCCTGAACAGCAAGAAATCGGTTAGGGGCGAGTTAAATGCGCACACGAAGGGTTCCGGTACCTTGCACAAGCAGGATATAAACAACGACAAAAACAGGTATGGACCCCATTTTTTAAATGCGTATAGTTCATTATTGGTTGCTGGTAATTTTTAAATGTCCACGACAGGAGCAGTTGGTAGCGGAAAGGGTGTCAAATCATGTTTTTGGCGGCCGTTTGACAACATTGACAACCTTCCCCACCACAGACCTACTCCTGTCCTGTGATGTGCCGAAAGCCAAGCCTTTACAGTTCATGATGATGATGACATACAGCCAGCTTTAGCTGACGGACAGACGAACAGAGAGGCTTAGTTATTGCTCCCGTTTGGCACCCTAGGGTACGGAACCCTAAAAACCAAGTGGCCTTAAATATTCATTGGCTCATTAATACTACAGGCCCTTTGAACAACTGAACTGGAAATAAGAAATGTAAATTGAACTAGGTTCGAATGTTTGTCTCAGTCTATCTATAGACAACTAGCTCTATCAATACTAAAACATTGTGAGTATTTTTTTTCTTTATTTATAGAGCTTTACTTAGTTCTTACTTTCTTACATAACCGACCAGTTCGATTCTTGTGTCGCTCTTTAACTGGTTCGCCGACACATCTTATAAAACAATAGTTCGCCATTGTTCGGTCGTTCGAGCTGTGTGCTTCTGAGAGAGAAGGGGTTATGACAAAATACTTAAAAAAAAATAAGGTACGGAGCCCTTAAAACAAATTGGTGCCATAAAATTTTCTATCTTCCTATTTCTAACATAAATTAGTGCCAATTTGTTTAACATTCTGGCTGCTCCAGTATAGTCGGGGAAGCCAGAATTCTATTACAATTACATACGCGTAAACGTATTTTGTCATTATGGATGCGTATCTGCGTCCTAAAGGCTTCGTTCTAAACACATTCCATTAGCACATGGACGACGTCTTCAGGGGTGCCGCACTCACCGCAGTTTTCTGCTTTCCCCAATAAAAATCCTGTTCAGAGGAATGTTTCCCGAACGAAGCCTTAGAGCAAGTAGGTACGACGTCACACTTTTTAGTCTTGCATTGTGAATTTTCTAGAAATCAACACAACTCTCGTTGGAAGCTTTTATGATGATCTAAAAATCTAAAGCTATCATCGTCATGATCACCATCACCATTAAACCTGGTTAGGACTAATTCTTAAATCATCTCAAACAAATATAAAAAGAGAAAACAAAATATCATGGTTGGCAATTTCATAGATGTAGAGTAGGACAGGTAAACAAATAAATAAATCAATGAACCTTGTCTCGCCAGAAAAATTGTGACGAGCTAACAAAAGTTACAACAAGTTGTAAACAAATTGAGGATAGGTGTGGCTATATGCTAAAAACTCCACAGAAATGGTCAAACTTTTAACTAACCCAATGAAGGGGTTTCTTAAGTTTTACTAAGCAAGATGAAGCCAGGTTATTATATGGTTTAGTAAGGTTAGGAATTAGAATAAGAAACAATGTTGTGCCTGTTAATTAGTTTATGTAAGAATATTAGATGACTTGACTTGAGTTGAATTTTTTTTTTCGTATTATGACCTCAATAAAAAAACAGATTAATCTAACATCTTTTTATGAATTTTACGAAACATGATAATTTTTTAAATGGAAAGTGCAACCCAGAATTTCGAATAGACAATTTGTGTTCTAGCTGTAGTTCTAGGCAATTAGGCGTGTACTGCTAGAATAGCGGTAAAAACCAATCAGGTCGGTCGGTCACAGGTGAATTCATAAATGCTCTCTTAGCAGACGCGAAAAAACATAGCAATTTATTGTATGAGGTACCTACTAGGTATTTCTGATTAACTACTATCGGAGGGTATCAAAATTTTACATTTAAGGCTGGATTTTACCAACAAAACGTTATGCGAAAGTAACTATCCCGGGGATAATTTGTATGACAATGACAGTTCAAAATGAGGTCATTCTATGAAAAAGTAGAAAGTTACTCGTTGTTGGTAAAATTTCAGATAACTGTTTCGAGAAACAAGATCTATTTATAATTTGACAGGCCAGAGGGGGGCATTTCTCGCGCCATGTAGATCATCTCCGTCGAAAACAAAATAAATTTTGAAAAACAGTTGCGAGTTGGACTCTCACACGAAGGGTTCCGCACCATCGTACAAGAAATAAATAATATTTGAATGCCACTGCGTGGCGAGATATGCTGCACATACTTTTATTCTATACTATAACATCTTCATAACCATATTTTTCGCAAATAAACGAATTTGTATTTGTATTTTGTATTTGTATTTGAAACAATACAAAAAAAAACACGTTTCTTGTATAGTTGGGACACCCTTAGTTTGTTATTATTTGTTGTTGTAGCGGCAAGTGAAAATTTCAACTCTCTAGCTATTACGGTTGATGATATAGAGCTCGCTGACGGACAGACGGACAGCGGAGTCTTAGTAATAGGGTCCCGCGTCTGGCACCCTTCGGGTACGGAACCCAAAAAAGCCTTTCTCATGACCCGCCTTACGACCAACCCAGATATCTCGACCCGTTTTCGATTGAAATAAATATGACTCGAGATAATAATATTTTTAGAACAACTTGTGAGATAGCAAGTACTTACATTTTAAGAGAGCGGTGACCGCGTGAATTTTCTATACAAACGTAATACAAAAATGATTTGAATTTGAGAAATAGTTTAACGTATCTATTTAGACTGTACGCAGATTCCTGGTCTGTATACCAGGGTTCCTCTTCAACCAAATTAAAAATATTTTTAAGTAAATTGAATAAGAACCTTGGTATACGACCAGGAACCTGCGTAAACACTGTATTAATCCGATTAACAGTCTAAATGCTTTGAACTAGTTCTCAAATTCAAATCATTTTTGTATTACGTTTGTATGGGAAATTCACGCCGTCACCGGTCTCTTAAGGATAGGAAGCCTAAAAATTTCGTGTTAAATGTAAGTATAGTGGATATCTACTATAGAAACTATATTATTTTTAACCGACTTGAGAGGGTTATCAATTCGGTTGTGTTTTTTTTACTTCGAAACTGGTATGGTATTATTTAATTTCAAAAATTACTTTTTATATGAAAGGGAGACTCTTCAGGTTGGTCCCATTTTTTAAAAATCAGGAAATGGTCCAGTACTTTGGTTTCTACATAGAAAAAACTGTCATCCAGGTAACCAATAGTAGATACGTGTTTTTGCCTTTATGTGACTTTGTGGCGTTTACGCTCATTGTCATTGAGATGAATTCTGGCTGTGAGGACCTTATTGTGAGGACCGATATTTGTTTTTTTTTTGTAGTATTGTGAAGTCAGAAGACAGATTTCGTAGGCTCATTAGGTATCGTGTTCATAGATGACATCGCATCCCGCGCGAACAGGTTTGTGATTTCAGTGGTCTTTAAATCGTTTTTTTTTTTGTTTTTAGCTTGGTGAATTATTACTTTGAACTATTATTCCGCAGTGAAACTCTACTCGCGGGAGAACTCATCTCGTTTCACCGCATTCACCATCTCGGCCAAGGAGGACGAGAAGATGAACGAGAAGAATATCCGCAGGCCGTTCCGACTCGACACCGGTCGGATACTCCGGAGGGACGACGACCCCGACACCATAGACATGTCTGATGACTGCCCCAACACTGTGATACAGGCTAATACGCAGCCTAAGACGGCCGTTGAGGTAATATAATAATTTAAATAACGCTATATAATGTCAGAGAAACATGGAGCGCAGCATTCTCGGTGTCCGGCTTTTAGACCGGATCCGGAATTCCGAGCTGCGCTCCCGGACAAAGATTATAGATGTAGCTCAGAAGGCTGCCCAATTAAAGTGGGACTGGGCCGGTCACGTTGCTCGAATGCTGCCAAATCGTTGGGCTAAGAGAACCACAGACTGGCTCCCAGTAAATGCAAAGAGAAAGCGTGGCCGACCCAGGAAGAGATGGAGTGATGAGTTGGGTCTATGGGATAAAGAATGGAAGGAGACCGCTCAGGATCGAATGGAGTGGAAGAGGGGGAGAGAGGCCTTTGCCCAGCAGTGGGATATGACAGCCTCATAATAATAATAATAATATATAATGTACTACTAAAATGGAATAAGGATATATCTGTGTTAAATAACTACCAATTTAAAGTTAAAATCATAGAATGGCTCAAAGAACTTGACTATGATACCATAGAGGGTATCCTATAATTGATTTTTGTTGTATTTACCTGTACTTACATACAATAGTAATTGAATTACTATTGTTTCTTTCCTAATATTGCTTTTGCCTATAAGGCAACTCAGAAACTACCATAACTTAATTAAATTATGGTAGTTTCTGAATCTTTCATCTCTTAATTATTTACATAATTTTAATTAATAAACATTCAGTTTCATCTCAGGTCCAAAATACAAATACAAATTCGTTTATGTGCGAAAAATATGGTTATGAAGATGTTGCATAGAATAAAAGTAAGTGCAGCATATCTCGCCACGCAGTGGCATGCAAATATTATTTCCAAAGCATTTAATTACATTGAAACAGCAATCAATAAACTACCTATAGAATTCATGAAACTATCTTACATAAAATGTCATGAAAATTTATAATATAAAATATTGAATGCTGAATGTAATTTAATTAGTATGTCACTCCCTGTCATCTTATATCGGTTTAAAACCGAGCCCTACAGTCTAGAAATTCTTTAATATTATAGAAGCATGTGATGTAGGTAGTTAAAGTAAGTATTTACATCTAATAAAAAAGTTAACCTTTCACGCTACACCACGCACACATAACAGGCAGGGGTGCATTTGTAAAATCTCTCTATATCGACCGAGACATCGAGTGTTGCCATGCCAAGGTTTGACGAAAAGCCGCCAACACAATTTTTGGCTTGCGTGAAAGGCTTCTCGCCGTAATGTATACAAGGTGTAAATGAATTAACGCAAAATCAGAAACTACTTTGTTAGGCACATCATTCTGAGCAACTTTCATTAAAAAAACCGATTTGATCAGAGCAACTTTATTTTTCACTTCTCCATACAAATCAGTTGGCCCACTCAGGCCAAAATGTACTGGGAAGTGAAAAATAATGTTGCTCTGATCAAATCGGTTTCATAATGAAAGTTGCTCATAATTATGTCCCTAACCTTGTAATAGTGCTACATAAAAGAGTGATGGCAACATTCACAGACATTGTTTTCTGCCATATTTGGATTGTCTATCAAATACGCAATAGTGCTCTAATATGTCACTTATGTTGCCATTATTTATTTTCTGCTCTTTTATGTCGCACTATACCTATTGTAAACAATTTTGATGTCGCCAACGAGAGTTTGGAAAACCTTTAGAATGTCGTAAATCAGGCATCGAAATCGAAAGATGTCGTAGATTATTGTGTGACTGAACATCCAAGGCAGCCCTAAAACGTGTCATCAGCAGATTTCGACTGATGTCCTGCTGTCAAATGCTGCCGATAAGTCATTGCGTGTCGAGAAGCTGACGGCAGGTGCTAGCGGCTGCCATCGATGCTTCCGAGGCGCACTCGTGTGTAAAAGCTCTTAGCGACAAAATTCTGAACAACTTTGACCCTCAATCCTGACAGAAGCATGACTTAATCTCACTCGTATCCGGGTAAATGCCTTTAGGTACCTCTCGATAAGGACATTCTTCAGCAACATTTATTTATTTATTTTACTCTTGCAGGTGATATGGAAGGCACCTCCCAAAGACAACAAATGCGTGACAATCTACGCCCTAGTGGCAGTGAAGGCAGACATGTGGTACAGCTACGAGGGGCCGTTGTCGAGGCGAGTGTGTGAAGACATCCGCAAGGCCGAGGACAAGCAGCCGCCGATCAACGAGGACTGTCGGCTATGCGAGGACGCAAGGTACCAGGTTAGTTCCGCACGGTGCCAGGTTAGTTCCCAATGGAGTGGAAGAGGCATGTTTGGGAACCTCATGAATCCCGGGGTAGGTATATTTAGAGGTTCTTCTTGAAACTATTTTGGATTGGTCCAGCATACTTCAAAAAAAAAATTAGGTTGTCTTAGATTAAGGACAGAATCACTCAGGAACATAGCGTCACGTTACAAGCCGCGCCAAGATTCTTTGGTTCCGAGCGAGCTGTTTGACCTCCCTTTCTTCCATACAGTAAGGTCGGGTTAGAAAGAGAGGTGACAACGCCAGAGCTTAAGAAACTTGGTGCGAACTCTACCAGACGACAGGAGAGGCGCAGGCGACATGGGAGAGTTTTGGCCACTTTCAGTGATTCAACATACGATATTAGCTTAGTGTCCCGTATGGCGTGGCAGAGGCCACGTGCAAACTCCATTTTGCGTGTCAGACAAGATTAGCCCATCGCTGCAAAGATCAGACAGAGATGGCGATATGAAGGTTACCCCACGATGTTTTGCATCAACGTGGGAACACCGAATAATTTACTCGGGATGAATGCTCTCATTGGTGCTTGAAACTGTGATCCCAAGTCTTAGATGTTAACTTTGTTGTGATGTCGCTTTGTCTGGTTCCCACGACACAAGGTAACATAGAAGCAAATCCATGTGCTTGTCACGGCCCGCGATCTTCAACCATTATGACTTGGTAATACGTTCAAAACCTATGAAAAAACAAACAACAGAAAGTGGACAATATAGACCGGCTGGCAGGTGAAGGGTTATGTTAATTCCTACATATCCTTGTCCCCAGTTAACCTTCGAAGGCTTGTGGCTTATCAATACCCACCGAGACATGTTCCCGAAGGCTGAAGAACTGGCGCGGTTCAGTGACGTGGTCGGAGCGTCGCACAGGAACACCTACCATGTGTGGAAGTTCAACGATGAGGCCAGCGAGGGACTGAAGATGCTGGCTGAGCAGGGAAACACTACTAAGGTCGAGATGGAGATTTTGGAAAATGTATGAGAATATTTTTTACATAATTAATAGAGCCATCTAGGATGATACAGGAAATATCGTGACAGTTTTCTTTTTAACACTATCGTTCTTACCTATCGCGGCACGCTAGTGAGACTTAGGTGAAAGGTTACACCTAAGTGTCACTAAGTCCCCACCTAATTCTCACTAGCGTGTCGCGATAGGTAAGACCATGATAATGTTTTAAAAACTATCACTATATTTCCTGTATCACGATAATACCTCCATTTACCCTACAGGGCCACCACGAAATCAACAATCAAAACAAAACATTTCACTGCCTTTTTGGTATCGTGTTAAATCATAGCGTCACGTTTTTTACCATACGGGGTGGCAGAGACACAGTTGCGGCCACGTTTAACCACTTCAAAAATATAGGTTACTTACCCCATTTAGGGTGGATTTCACCAACAAAAAGTTATACGAGAATAACTATCCCGGGGATAACTTGTATGACAATGACAGTTCAAAATGAAGCGATCTGTGCCTGTAGACAATGTTAAACGCTATGGATAGCGAAACGAAACGATAACTTTTTATGTATACCAATCGACATTTGGAATCGCTAAGGTGACGTCACCTAGCGAATCCAAATGTCAAATCGCATACATAAAAAGTTATCGTTTCGTTTCGCTAGCGTGAGCGTTTAACTTTGTCTAGGGGGGCTGATCTGGGTGTCACTAGTGTCTATGAAAAAGTAAAAGATCCTCTCGAGTAAACGTTACTCTTTCGTTAAAATCCAGCCTTGGCATGACAGCCCATCGCTGCAGCTATGAAGGTGCAGTATTCTTACAATAATTTCCATCCACGTTAGAACAACTTCCGCATTATTTACTCAGAACCAAATCTCATTGGTGCATGATCAGGATTTAAACCCGCATTAACTGCCAGTCGATCGTGTCGGGACGCTAAGGGTTTGCTTGATAACGACTCGGTCCCGCATCTTCTGCTGTGAGATCTTAACTGAATGCACTAATACGGTTCTATGATCTAATAATCATAATGGACACAATGTCTCATTACTCCCTTATCCCCCAGCTGGGTACAGACGTACGCACAGTCATCAAGGCCTCCGGCGTGAAGGCTGACCAGTCCACCAGCGCCACCTTCCGAGTCAGCCGCGACCACCACCGCGTCTCCATCCTCACCGGGATCCTGCCGTCCCCCGACTGGTTCCTGGGGGTCGCCAACTTGGAGCTGTGTGAGCGGAACGACGATGGCGGACAGTGGGCTGAGAGGGTTACCCTGAATTTGTACCCTTTGGATGCTGGGACTGATAGTGGGGGGAGTTTTGAGGTGACGTATTTTGTGCTTAAAATGTAGGTAAAATGGAGAATGCATTTACAAAGTTGAGCTTTTCTCAAACAAGAGAAGTCCTTTAGGAAATAATTAGACAGCAGGTAGACAGTACATCACGACATGAAATGAGATGATATATTTTTTATACATATAATAAAATCATTTCTAGCTTTATTTTTTACACAAACGACGGAAGATTTTGTTACACACAAGTATACCTCATTCGGGGTTAGTCGACTCAAGGGAAAGCAGAACTTGAAACCAAGCTGCACTAAATTGGTTTCGCCCTCAGGTGCACCTAATGTAGACGTTTCACCATTCAGAATGCATAAGGAACTAAGAATACTCCGGGAGTAAAGTAACTACGGGACAGCTGTCTAGCTCTATCCCGTAGTTACTCTCGGATTAACTACTTATAGTGCCGGAGTAAAACTTTTTATTAATAAGGGGCTGATAGTCTACCAATTTTGTCTTACAACCTTGACCTTGAGTTATCATTATAGCCAAGTACAAGTAGAGATCGAAGCAGCTTTATGATCATCGTGATTATGACTTCTTCTGATTAAGTTCGTCGTCCGGTTCCGATAAAGGCTCAATTTTTTCCAGTCGCCGAACGAAGGCACCATGCCGCCTCAACCAATCTCCTCAGCCTACATCAACAACCAGCCAGCCAAGGACAATAAGCCCTTCGCAAGACTCCACTTCCAACTCATCAGGACTTACGCCAAGAAATCTTGCGCTGTTGAAAAAAACCCGATGATTTATCGCGATTACGGTATTTACGAAATAAACTTTCCTTTCATTGCTATCATGTTTTAATTAACTGTGTCTAAAATTAATGCATTGGTCATCTAACGGAGCCACAGTCACTAAATATCGCAGAAACGTATTTCATCTTAATCAATAGGAATGTAAGAATGTTTTACTAGACGGATTTTGAAACGGGTCTTTTAAATTACGAATTTAATTTCAGCAAACACTGGTGGAGAAAATACTGGATTTGAGAAACCTGTGAATCCCGAAGAAACCCAACCGGCTGTGACTACAAGGTAAATATTCGTAGCTGGTGTACAGGTCACCTTTGTACATGTATTCATCTGGCGCTTGGTTACAAGACATGGGTGAAATAAAGGGGTTAGAGAGATCTCGTGGCAGGAAACCTGGCTAGGCCTGTATCTGTCAGTATCGTGATCAATTTAATTGTACCACTAGGATACAAGTATTAGGTAATGCATGCAGGTAATGCACAAGGTGTAAATGTATTAATGCAAAATGAGAAACTACTTTGTTAGGGACATCATTCTGAGCAACTTTCATTATGAGACCGATTTAATGAGAGCAACTTTATTTTTCACTTCTCCATACAAATCAGCTGATCCACTCAGGCCGAAATGTACTGGGAAGTGAAAAATAAAATTGCTCTGATCAAATCGGTTTCATAATAATGAAAGTTGCTCAGAAAGATGTCCCTAACAAAGTAGTTTCTCATTTTGCGTTAATTCGTTTACACGTTGTACATACATAGATAAGCAACTCCAACTCCTCACCAAATAAGAACGATGATCAGAGACTGATGATGATGACAAAGCAGTGAGAAACATTGCGTCACGTCATCCCGAAACCATAGCTCACACCATCCACCACCTTCTACTTCGCATTCTTCCTGTGTCACTCGATCGGTAAAAGAACATTAACTATAGGTATTAGGTATTAAGGTAGTTAAGAACATTAACTAGGTATTCACCATGTTTTCACAATTCTTCTTGATTTCCAGCGAAGCCCCCACCCTCGACCCTGCGTCTTACGACGACTGTCCCATGACTTCCTGGGAAGCGTGGTTCCCCTGCGAAGGGGAGTGCATAGACGGCAACCTGGTGGGGTACAAGACGAGACAGCGGTACCATATTGTGGACGGAGTGGTGGTCGGACGTTTCGTTGAGAACGAGAGCAAATCGGTGGGTTACGTAGCATAGCGAGACATATCAATACCCAAAACTTACTGCATAGTCGTTCTACCTACCTAATCAGAATCGAAGGATTGGGAGAAAACGTGGCCTTTTATCAGATCAGGCCCTAATGCTGCTCTGAGAATTTCACTTATATTTCATTACTATTTCATTACTATTCCATTGCAAACACCCAATCAAGGAGGATAAGGAGGGTAATAATTTAGGAGAATACCAAATGACGCCATTTTGGGTGTTTGCAATGGAATAGTAATGAAATATAAGTGAAATTCTCAGAGCAGCATTAGGGCCCAGTATCAGAATCACCTATGTAATGGGCTCTACTCACTTGGCTTGCAATCTATCGCTGCAACTCATAGAAGACAGGTTGCCTTGCAATCGCTAGAGAAGGACAGAACAGGAAGATACACAGAGAGAGAAATACAAGTTGCAGCAACAAATCGCGAGACAGATTGCATCGTCAGTAGAGCCCATAAAGTCACATGATACTGATAGACAAATAGTATAGGAGTAGCCCAATCTCTTACCGTACCGACTCATACCACGCCGTTTCCATGGAGGATTTGACCACGCTTATAAATGTGATGGGATGATGTGTGTTCTTTCAGAGTTCAGCTGCTGAGAAGGAAGTCTCCGAATACTGTCAAGACCTCCACTCAGACACCGAAACCAAAGGGTGCGAGGAGCCCTGCGGAGACTCGGTGACACGTAAGTATTTATTCGTAGATGTACAATATTGGATGTCAGGTATTGGATGTAACACGACTACAAAGCGCTTAGTTAGTAAAGGGTACCTACTTGATAGCATTAAGTATCTTTCTTCAATATTTTTTTCTGTGACCCACTAGACCACGAGCTCATAATAAGTAAAATTGTATTTGTTTCAGTGCCACCATTGGCGCCGGGGGAAAAATGGTAGACGGGTGTTTTCTACCATCTGTGAGGAACGTTCGCTGCTTTTTCGGCCACATTAACTCTATACTTACAGCAAACGGCTTGCCCCCTGTCAAGCAAAATGGAATATTGATCAACTGACTAAAAGTGAGCACAGTTGTGCCTCTGCCACCCCTGTAGGTATGGGAAATGGCGTGACGCTATGTTTACCAGTTCTTTACCTAACTAATCTAAGATATGTACCTAGTCTAATATGTACCTAGTTCTGGACTTGTATTTATTATTTAGCGTTTGGTCGCTGTCGTCAACGTCACAACTGTTACTCCTGTAGGTGGCAGTTTGTGCAGCCATTTGATAGCCTCTTCGTCAGCGGAGTGGACATGTATAATATAAGTTTGTGTGATCTAAATAAAGTGTATGAAAATCGTTAGTTTTGCTCCTGCCCCCTAGACAAAGTGAAACGCTAACCGTTGCGAAACGAAACGATAACTTTTTATGTATGCGATTTGACATTTGGCTTCGCTAAGGTGACGTCGCGTAGCAATTCCAAATGTTAAATCGCGTAGGTAGAATACATAAAAAGTTCTCGTTTCGTTTCGCTATCCTTAGCGTTTAACATTGTCTACAGGCACTGGTATCCTACTCTTTTAATTGTGCAGAAAACCTCACATTTTGGACCGCACCGCCTTGTGCAGGCCTCACAGGCCTCAAGACAATAACTAAAGCAGTTCAGGCGAGGTCAGGCCTCCGTCACTGAATGTACTCGCGCGCTATAATTACCTACCGCCCGCCCGAGCTCTCGGGCGCCCGGCTATGGCCCGGCGCTGATCAAGTCAGTATGGTTGTCGCAAGCCAAGCGCACGCACGTTTTGAACTGTGTTCGTATCGTACGAGTATCTGCGATGCGAGGCAGCCCTGCGATTAGTGTGAGATCGCGCGGTGCGGTAGGCTTGAGCATTTAGGCATATTTTAGCATGCAGCGGTTGCTGACGCGACGGAGTAGGCTATTATAGCAGTAGGTATTGGAAATTTCTTACTGAGTGAAGTATCTGTTACGTAGTAACTATTTAGTCATCTGTGGCGAGGTGCAGGCTCTGAGTGCAGGCCGTGCTCTCTGGCCATAGGTACAGTTGAGTTCATTAATTTAATGAGCATAACCAAGGATTCAAATGTACATGGAAGACTACTTACATAGATATCTGAGCAGATTAATTTAGATTGATGAATCTGCTCAGTTATTTATGTACACTTCCGTGGATATTTAACCTTGGCGCCTTGGCCTAAAAAAGTTTTCAAACTTTTATTTTGTAACGATAGTTACAAATGCGACATGCGTACCAAAATGTCACTTTAAATCTACGTTCCGTTTTGATCTTGCCTATAATATTTTCTACTTCTACGCAATCCCCACAACAATCAAATAAATCAAGACTTGTAAGAAAGATAAATAAATAAATTAACATCACATTGTTTTGTATCAAAGACGCATTGCCTAAATACGCGCACGAAAAAGAAAATATTTTACATCCCAGTCTGTAAAACAAACACAGAGTCCAACGGGCCCATCCTTAGAATGTGTCATACGGTAAACGACTTAACTCGAGACCAGGCTTACTAAAATACCATTTGAGACGAATCTTTTATATAAGTCATAATTATTGTTTACATTATCTTTAATTTTTGAACTTCATGATAATGTATTCTGTGGTTTACACCAACTTTTATATATCCTGTGTGTATACGTAGTGGGTTTACAACTAGAATTAATCTGAAAATATCTAAGTTATATGTAATGTTGTATACCTGTTGTATCGACCTTAATAAATAAATAAATAAATAAATAAAGCTTCTTTACTTAGCAAATGAAGACCCATCAGATTTAATAACTCACCTCACTCTCCTCCTCAGCGTCTTGGAGGAAGGAATGTCAGCGTACAATGTAGCGCCGCCTTAGGTGTATTAGGCTCTGAGATTAGGTTTTGACGGCCGCTCCGGGGTATTCCTCATGCAAAGGATTTCTTCGGCTGTCCCATCAGAAAGGAGGATGCAAAATGAGCTGTGTCCAGCGTGGTAATGCTGCCAGAGGAACCTTTGGCGTGGAGATGTCCCGGGGTGGTTTATTCAGTTAATTCTTTCTTATTCCTATAAATAAGTATTACTAATTTAATATTATTACTCAATGTTGTTTTTTTATAAAGTTTAATGAATAAAAAATATTAAAAATGTAGCATAGTTAGATCAATTCGGAACGAACGGGCCGTTTTGACGTCTATCTGTCATGTTCATGGTTTTAGTATAAAAATCGCGAAACGTAAACAACAAACATTTTTAATAATACTGTCGATTGGTGCCTTAGCCTTAGCCCTACCCATTTCTATTATTTCCTTTAATTAACTCATCATTAATGATGATAAGATGAGACAGTAACCTCAACTCTTCACATTGATTAGTTAGATGATCCGATAATCTAACCTTACCTGATAAAAGTTATAGTTTCCTTTACAGACTATGGTTGATGACCGCATTGACTCTTGTGGCTTTGAATAATAAACAAAATGATCAGTTACGATGACTTCGTGACTTCCTCTCAGAAGTTTCTCGAAATATCGGACCGCATCTGTGATAACTGGAAATTATGTGAATGTGAAAAACAACCTCATATGTTGTATTTGAAAAAGGAGTGCTTTGTAGAAATCCAGTCGGAGGATGAACCGCGCCTACTAAAAGCTGAATATGTAGTGTCATACAGTTCTAGCTACAGTGTTCCAACATTTGCCTTCAATATTTGGGAATCATGTGGTGCATTGCTGTCTCTAGAAGATGTTAGAGAAATGTGTTTGCTAGAGTAAGTATTAAATACTTCCTTATTTACTAACTGCCTTCTTACTAGTTCAAATCGACAGTAAAACCTAAAAAAAAATGCCAAATTAATGTGAAATTGGTTCGCTCGTGTACATGCGGGCCAAACTAACAATATGAACAATTAGATGTGCGAGTGAGAGCGTTAATGTACCCACTATTGCTTTTCCACAATAGGGGCATTCCATAGTGACTGGTGGGACATTTTTCTCCGGAATTCAACCAATCATGAGCTATAATTGTGTTATAGAATCTTACATAATAGTAAGATGTATCTTATAACATAGAAAAATAATGAGTTTACAAGATCCCTTAATTAAAATCCCCAGATACTTTCAGAATCTCTTGTGATTATTATTTGAATGAGTGTGACTGGTGGGACAAGTAAAATCCTTCTCTCTTACCGCCAAGTACTTGAAGACCAATTTTAGTTCGACCACTAAACTTTCAAGAGAGATTTTCTTCTTATCGTATTGTATATCTTATATTATTTCATTTTCATTAATAATTAGACTGATTACCTTTCGCAGAATTTAAAAAAAAAAATTTTTTGTTGTGACTGGTGGGACATGCATCCGAAACAGCATTTATTTCTCGATGTAATTTATTAGGATTAAAGTTTCCAGCAAAAACATATCGATTTTTTATTGATTTAAAATATTTTTCTTTGCAAGTTAGTGCAAATGCGGACTTTCAACTCAATCAGCTATAATAATTAGAAATAATTTGAGAAATTCTAAATTTGAGGTATTTTCCTCTTTCTCATGGAATGACCCATCAAATGGCATTAGAAACACAAATCATTGATTGACAAATTCCTGTTATGTGTATACTTTTGGATACACAGGGTGGAAACTTGTCAGTTTTATGGATATCTTTACTCTAGGCCTTAACTGTAACAAGGGTTATGGTATTTTAATTAGTCTTAATTTCATTTGGACTTCTGATGTTCTCAAGAGTGAACTATAATACCGCATGTCAATCTTGAGATAATTAAATCAACTTCTTAGTTTTAACTTTAACAATATCTAGGTATAACCTTCATTACGGCGATGGGCGAGCCCCCTGTCATGCAAAATAGAGTATTGAATCACTGGCTGAAAGTGGGCACAGTGGTGCCTCTGCCACCCCGTATAGGAAAAGGCGTGACGCTATGTGTATTTGTGTGTGTGTGTGTGAGAAGTGTGTAAGACCTAATGCTCCTTGGATTAATGTTATCCTTAACATTAAATTGCATTGAGTTGTGCAAAAAATTGTAAGAGTTTATTTTTTTAATGTTTAGCTGGTTTGATTCCTGGGTGAGACAAGCGATTTACAAAAAATCTTTGAATGCAGTTTTTTTTTTTTTTTAATAAAAGTACCTATCTTTGTTTCCCCTAGCAAACTTAGCTATCTAATTATTAATTTATTAAACTGTATGCAGTTATATGTAACCCTCAATTTGTCATACACATATCCCTTTGCTATCTCTGAGCTGTTATTTCAATATTATCTCACAGTACAGAACCTTTGGGACATATTTCACATTCCTATCTACATATATTTTTTCTCTGTTTTTCAGCATTAGCAAAGAAGACTTCTACTCTGTGATAACCCAACAAGAGCACCCTCTACTGTTCCGGCCATACTTCGTGGTTCACCCGTGTCACACCAGCCAGATGCTCTCAACATTTGAGAAAGACTCCAAGAATATGTTAGTCACCTTTATTACTTTTGTATCTCCACTTGTGAGATTGAAGTTACCCTTAGAGTATGGGGTTTGATGAATGCCTCCATGGGGAGAACAAAGTTCTGCCTAGGTTGGCTGCAGAAAATCTCTTTATTAAGATAAGTTTGCCTTTGCGCATAAGTTATCATATCACTTATCACGTTAGTTTCCTATTTATAAATGGTGCAGCAAAGAATAGGAATATCTAGATTGGACATGCTCTACCTGGGCCCGTATTCTACTGTACACAAGCACAAACCTGGCGGTAAACGGCGGCGGCGCCAGCGGACAGTAGAATACGAAGTAGGCTGGCGTCACGCCGGCGTCTCGCTGGCGCTTGTGAGATTCAGTAGAATACCAAATGCGTCGTATTCAAGTTTGTGCCAGGCTTGTGGTATGCTTGTGAACAGTAGAACTGGTTGGCTGGGTAATTTATTCAGTGGTATTATATTAACATAACTCTCAAACCTATGACGTAAATCCCTACGACTAATTGAACAAGCTACAACATGTATATTTATCGATAATTCCATAATGGTTTGTAAACATTATTGTTAACAAAATGACGAGACGTGAAGCAGCAATAAATACGACGATAATCACGACAACATACATTTTTTTCTGTAAACCCTAAATTAACTATGGCACACTATTTCTAGTAATAAAACATTTACTACTATAGATAGTGAATAACCCAAATGCCTTAACAAAGCAAAGTGGAATGAGGTACGTAAGTCAGTCATCGCTTTTCTGCACAGTCTGACCACACAATTACAATTTATTAATCGTGAATATCGGCTTATAAAATCAATTAACTAACCCAAATTATCCTCAATTATACCTTCAACAAAATTTCTAGCCTAATAAATTCGTATCGAAAGTTATCGTAATGTTGTCTATACCTACCACTCATAAATACGTCGAATTTGGGCGGTGATAGTACCTACTATCTTATTTTCCCGTAAAAGGTCTGGGCTAAGTTGGTACGCCTGGCCGTGAATCCGACGGTTTATTGATATGGTCGTAGCATTTATTGAGCGTGAGCGATGATAAGGATAAGATTACTTCGACGATAACAGTCCACACTCTTTGTGACTTACACTTCCATATTAGTATTTGTTTTGTCAATGAGCGTCAGGTCATTGTTTTGGACTGTGATAGAAAATGTGTGAAGAATGAAAAACTCTGGAATAATTCTTCTGGAGTTCGCGACAAATGCGTGTGCGTGCTTGAAAGGATTGCTCTACTATCTTTTCTGCTGTTGTTGGTGTAGTGTGAGTATCTGTTTTATTATTGTTCAAAAGTTCAAATGAGTTTAAGGGCGGGCCCTAGGCAATCAGAACTTAGAATTTCATCCTTAACTTATTTTTAGAGTAAATTCAATAAAAAAGGTGAAAGCCAAGCTAAGCAAGCCTAACTGAGGAACATACTGTGCCATTTTAATAATAATTAGATAGATAACAAGGACACAAATTCAGACCCGGTGCGAAAATTTAAAAATTAACATTGCGACTTTTCTATCGAGCAAAATTAATATAATTGAAACAAAAAGTAAACTTTAGAAAAAACCGACTTCCACAAACCCTATTTGATTAGATTGAGTTTAATACAAACTGTAACCCCTTATCCCCCCCCCCCTTGGGGAATTAATTTTGTCAAATCCCATATCAGTGCTACCCCACGCTACTAAGGTACCCCTGTACAAAGTTTCATGGCTCTAGGTCCACCACCGGTTTAGGCTATGCGTTGCCTGCCCGTCAGCCACGCATTGTATTAGTACCTAGTATTTAGCAGTTCTGGTGGCCATATTGGTCTTCATCAGCAGTTCCGCATCACAATATTATGCTTACCATGTGCATTTGCACGAGTTATTATGAAAAACACAAAAATCACTATAGGTCTGCCTATAATATTTGAAGAGTTCCCTCGATTTCTCCAGGATCCCATCATCAGATCCTGACCTGGTGTCAATGGGACCAATGGGAAGGTAAACCCTTTCAAACAAAAAAATAATTTTCCAAATCGGTCCATCCGTTTTGGCGCAATCGGGGTGTAGACATAAAAAAAAAAAAAAAAAAAAAAAAAAAAAACATCCGGACGAATTGTAAACCTCCTCCTTTGGGAAGTCGGTTAAAAATTACGTTTAAGAGAAAGCGAAGTCACGCTGACACTCGTGATAAACAAGCTAGTGAAAAAACGTACAGCAATAATACTCATAATCCCGAGAGACTTGTGTGTTGCTAAAGGCTGTTTTTGCCCAGGGCGCCGTCTTAAATGACGCAATAATCCGTATGGATATAGTATAAACTTATAGTTCTACCTTCTTTACTCCTTAGCTGCGGCGCTGGGTTAGCCCCCGGTCACGCAAAATTGAGTATTGAATCCCTACCAGCTCGTATGGTAAAAAGCGTGACGCTGTGTTATGTTATAGTTCTCCAATTTTTGAAGCAAAATAATCATTATTGATTTGAGTAACCGTCATAAATTATGAGCGTTACCTTCCATTGAACAGGTGATGCTTTTTCTTTCATGACGATCACTTTATGTGGACATGAAAGCTAGTCGCATTAAGTTAGTAGCATAGCAATAGATGTAGAGGTTGGTAGGGTAACGCTATCCGATACCGTATCTGTAGGTCAATATGACAACTACCCACAGGGTCAAACTTAGCTTTCAGTCCTTCGAGCCGGCGGATATGACGTGAGACTTAAGCAAACTGTTCGCTATCATCGTCATAACTACTACTTTCTCCCTTAACAATTTAGTTGATAACATGACTGATTAATGATTATTCCAATGCAATCTTTATTATACCTGCCTTTTGGTCGAAAATAATCAACGACTATGATAACAAGTTGCCACCGTTTAGCTTAGCATTTACAAACACTGCTGCTCAAATAAAGTTCTGCTTAGCTTGATACTGGTCATTATTACTGGTGCTGTTTGTTACATCCCGAGAGGCTGCGGTAGAATTATTTTGAGTGTTCGTCAGACTGAGTTGTTGATTGTGCATCTGGGCCCAAGTCTTCGAAGCGTTTCATTAGGTATGGGTTTCTTCAGGTACCTACCCAAACTCAACTAATCTCATATCAAAAAGTTAAACATTCGGCCAGTACAAAAAATATAATATGAACGTCAAAGTCAAAGGTTTTGGGGTCATTGTTTACCTTTTATTCTATGCTGTTAATTCGAGATTAGGTACAGCTTTTTAACGCGTGAGTGATGTTTACAAGGGAGCGCCACTTCTGCGCAACATAATGCAAAAGACAGAAGATTGTGTGTGTACATAAAGGTATTAAGTTTTCATAACCTAGGTCATTAAACTAGGCGTTCAACTTTCATTGTCCTTGATGTGAACAGAGACGCACCTGTTAAGTTTCTTTGGCATTCTTATTTAGAATTCCTTCGTTTCGGAGCGTAAAAATCTGCTACTTAATTGTCTATCGATCACCAACAATCTTATAATATACCTTTGATTGATTTTTGAAGGATTTTCATCTACAATACAAATTTATTTACTCCGAGCTATAATTTCTTTTGCGCAACAACGACAAAATTAAATACAAGAAGAGAGAAGTCTCGTAACAAAATGAATATCTATTTATCTAAAAGAAAAAGCGTGGCCGACACAGGAGAGATGGAGTGATGAGTTGGGTCTATGAGACAAGGACTGGAGGGAGACCGCTTAGGATCGGATAAAGTGGAAGAGGGGGAGAGAGGCCTTTGCCCAGCAGTGGGACATGGTGGGCTCGTAATAATAGTAATAATAACTATTGAATCGACGACGCAGCCTATAAATTGGCAGTCGGCAATCTAGATATCGTTACCTATAAAATTTCGATCACGATCTTATTCGCGATACCATGAAAAGGTGAGATCGGTGTTGGAGTTAGACAATAAGACTGCAGTGTGTGACTCGGTGTGACTAATAAAAGGTTAGACCATCTGTCTCACCCTCACCTACCCCTCCACCTACCTACCCCATTGACGAAGGGGGCGGGGGGACCATTGCCTATTACGATTAAGTATGCTATGATATAGTTGGATACATACATGCGGTGGTAGTAGGTCTAGGTTCTCAACTAGACATAGCGTTATTATGGTCCATTAGAAATAAATGTAAAATTATAGAGAGCGCTTATGTATTACTGAGCACATGCAAAATTTCACACAATATTGCAAAAGTTTCTTGAGAACTAAACGGATCACACAGTTATACACCAATGGTGACTAAGTTCACAAGTTCTATGTCAGGCTAGCTTAGCCCTAAGGCTAAGGTCGTATTTAGTTAGTCTATTGCGGTGCCCGGTTCGTTTGTGCTGGAGTGGTGCTTAGCCCGGGTGTCTGGAAGTGCAATAAAGTGTAACAGTCTGTTAAATCTCATGTCAAACACAATCACGTGCCGGTATTTTAAAATGAATCTTCGATTATCGCCCGTTATATTTGAGCACAATTTCAGACACTGGGGGTTAGTTAATTAGCTGTTATCGTCAGATTGCCGTCACATGAAGGTATGTGTAGGGGTCGATGTTAACCTTTTGGTTCCTAAGTGATATTTAAAGTGTCTACATTTAAGCTGGAGACGAAAAGCATAGCCTTACGCCTTTTCCCGTACGGGGTGGCAGAGATACAGATTTGCCGGCTTTGTGCAGTTATTAAATACTCCATTTTGTGTGACAGGAGGCTATTAGCCCATTACCGCAGTTTTGGACTAATGAAGGTTTCCTCACGAAGTTTTCCTTTAGAACTTCCGTATTGTTAACACAGGAGAGCGAGGGTTATAAATTATGAACTTGATCTAAATCATAAAAAAATGAACAAAAATCCACAGCCGTACACAAAAAATAAACAAGAATATAAATTAAATAACTAGGCCAATTAAGGATTTCACTATCTAAATAGTCAAAAAAGGACAGGTGAGAGTGCATACAAAGAGACAAAATGATACCGAAAGCCCATCTAGCCATCCATTTCTCTTGCAGTCGAACAAGGTTTCAGAATCGGGTGACACTCGCCACATAGAGGTGGGTGTTGTGTCCGCAAAGGGCAAGAAACACAACAAGATCAAGACATCAAAGTACACCCTTCTGACCTTCATACCCAAGAACTTAACTGAACAGTTTCGGCGCGTCGTCAACTTCTATTTCCTGACTGTCACAGTAATAGCGGTTGTTATCGGTGAGTGTACCCTACACATTGTACTCTGTGACCCTACCTCAAGTGTTTAGCCCTCAGCAAGTTCACTTCTTACCCGTGGTACTCTACCGTTTAGCTGTGAGTGAGCTGTGTTCTCTCTTTCTCGCATAGGGTAAAATAGGGAGTGAGAGAGAGGTTGTTGTAGTTCGCTCACAGCCAAAGAAATGTGGCGTACCTAACGTCTAACAGTCTAACCACACAGTTTGCCGAAATTACGAAATCGAAGTTGCGCGTGATTACGCCTGCTCTGCAATGCTATTTCAAAGACTAGCAACACTTCTGCTTAGATCACGCATTTTCGTTTTGGGATTTAGCTTAGGGAGTATTCGGTGGCATCGCATCAGTTAAATATTATACATTCTGTCGCCTCGGCCGTGTGACTTCGGTACCTAATTTGGGCGTAAGTGTGGTTAGATAATAAAACCTTATCCCCCCTAGACAAAGTGAAACGCTAACCGTTGCGAAACGAAACGATAACTTTTTATGTATGCGATTTGACATTTGGCTTCGCTAAGGTGACGTCACGTAGCGATTCCAAACGTCAAATCGCATGCATAAAAAGTTATCGTTTCGTTTCGCTATCCTTAGCTTTTAACATTGTCTACAGGCACTGCTCTATTTGTAATTATAAGCGCGACGACTCTGTTTCTACGCACATTGCTGCCCCACACTAGGATTGCCTATATCGTTGGAACAAGATACAACGACCGACGTCGCAGACACAGTAAATATTCAAGGCGTGGAGATGATCTACTTATCTATCCTATCCTCCTGCACATGCTGTTACTAAAGCTTTTTAAACAAGCTATGTATTACGGGTACATTTACAAATGATTATATTTTCCCTCAGACAGTCCAGTCTCTCCGCTGACCAGCATCGCGCCTCTCAGCTTCGTGGTGCTGATCACAGCCGTCAAGCAAGGCTACGAGGACTGGTTGAGACATCGCGCTGATCATGCGGTCAACAGGCAGATCGGTGAGGACATATCATCCATCATCATCATCATCATCATCATCGCCTGTCAGGGAACCAGGTCTTAGGTATACACGCAGAGACTATATATCCAATTGACTGCGCCTGCGGGGGAATGCGCTCGCTAAACATTAGTTGTATTCAACGTATGCAACCTATGTACGATGACGGGCCGCCATTGCTTTAGTGACTCAGGCCACAATGTACTGGGAAGTGAGTGATACAAGTACACAAACTAATTTCTCAGGTCTGGCCTTCTGCACCATACCTCTTACAAAATATTGCTATGTTACATTTAAAGGATACTCACAGTCATGCTGTCAAGCATGGGATAAGATTTTAGATTAGATTTTTTGGATTGGCCCTGATCTCCAGATAAACAGATATTTCACGGTGACTATTATTGTCCACAATGATTTGACGGTATTTCCCAACTCGTTTTTGAGAGTTATCTTTATCTTCTGTCCTTGACTAGGCGTATCTAATCTATCCAAGGGTAGTATCTCAACAACAGTATACTTAATTCATCTCAGTTAATTCGGCTGAGTGCATTAGGTTCACATAAATCAATTGTTTACTAAAAGTGATCCTTAGGTAGGTGAATTCCACGTCAGGATGTCAACAAGTCGTATTCCACAGTGGAATACCGACGAAAGTATGACAATCGAAGTATGGAGTAGAATAATTGACAAAACGTCGTGGGCGTGACGGGCAAGTGTGCCACTGCCACAGAAGGGAAACAGACGCTATATTTCTTTATTCTTAGGGCACACCTCGGACACTCCATAGAACGCTCGTAAAATAATCACCTATTACTACTACATAACCAAATGATGTTTGTATACGTGCAAATGTGTGTGTAAACTGGGACCCTATTTCTGAGACTTCGCTGTCCGTCCGTCCGTCCGTCCGTCCGTCCGTCCGTCCGTCCGTCTGTCCGTCCGTCTGTCTGTCTGTCTGTCACCAGGCTTTATCTCATGAACCGTGGTAGCTAGACAGTTGAAATTTTCACAGATGATGTATTTCTGTTGCCGCTATAACAAAAAATACTAAAAAACAAATGAAATTTAATATTAAGGGGGGCTCCCATACAACTAACGTGTTTTTGTTGCGGTTTTTATAGATAATAATACGGAACCCTTCCTGCGCGAGTCCGACTCGCACTTGTTTGACAAACGTATTAGCCAGTAGCAGCCAGCGTGGTACATAGTTGTCATAAAAACCCTTCATCAACCCTGACTTAGCCATCGTGGTGGAGTCGATGCAATCTGTCTCGCGATTTATTGCTGCAACTTTTATTTCTTTCTCTGTCTATCTTCCTGTTCTGTCCTTCTCTAGCGGTTGCAAGGTTACATCGTGAGTAGGGCCCATTACTCATACCCGGAAGAAGGCCCGAGCCCCTCTCGGTAGGGTCATTAATAGGCCACACACACTATTAATTTATTTTATTGTTAAGAAGCGTCCGTGGCCGAGCGGTATTCGCTCATCGAAAACGATCGTGCGGGTACAGCAACATCTGACCGGGTCGGGTATTGGATGGGTGTCCGTTTCTATGTGGCATTTGTTTCGTGCGCTTTCTTGTTTCACATGACACGTTAAGGTGTAGGTCCCGGCTACTATCGCTACTCGGTCGATGGTAGTAATCGTAAAGATGTGTCAGAGGCCGTAATAGCCCGAGCTCCTCGGAAGGGACATTAATCGATATATTATATTTGTAAACAGTGGACATCATCCACAACGGCACCTACAAAGAGGTGCGCAATGCCAGCATCGCTCCCGGCTCCCTGGTGCGCGTGCGCCGCGGCCGGCCCGTGCCAGCTGACCTGCTACTGCTGTGCTCAGCTGCAGAAGGCAAGTGCTTCGTGACGACCGCCAACCTGGATGGGGAGACCAATCTGAAGACGCTGAGGGTCCCGCCGCCGTTAGTTGGTTATACTCCAGGTGAGTTTTTGGGTGGCTTCTCCTATTTTCGTAGTCATTCTGGAATCTGGTGTCAGGACCTGGAACTACTACGTTCAGCTGCAGAATAAAAGTGTTATTGGGATGTGTAGTCGAGCTGAGTATTATAATTTTTCAACAGTAATACTAGAAGAATCTGGTGCGGAGGTGAGCAGGTCCCGGTTGATCTGGTAGTATATTCTTCCAGTACTTCTTCTTGATGTTTCCTACAGTCCTTCTGAAATCAGGTGTTAAGGGACCTGGTGCTACTATGTTAGCTAGGGAAGGGAAAGTTACCTTCGTTTTTACACCACGAATCTGGTGTCTTTTTCTAGTGCCTCTCAACTACTGAAGTTTGGCAGTCACTTAATATCCCTCTCAGTCTTTCGCCAGGCATTATATTGAACTGTCCAGGGGAAATGTTACGTGATTACTGCTTTAGGAGTGTCAATAATATTCACTTAGTCTTGATTATAGATCCTTTATTTCAGTTCAGTTACACGGTACACATTGGGAATAGCACAAGTAGAGAAAAGTTACTTAGGACGCTACGACGGAACGAATAAATTCAAAGCAGAGCTCACTCGCTACCACTGTAACTACATTACTGACTGCGAATATATTGCTGTCATAAGCACGTCCCTATACACTGCGAAAATCAGCGTAGCTTGTATATTTAGCAGCTGAAATCAATCCTGGTGCAACGATTGTAGCGGCAGCCACAAAAAGGGAGAGCAACATCCTTCCCTACTCCCACCCGTAGCAAAAGAACCACAAAAGAAGCAAAGACTTTTCCCCAGAAATCCTACCAAAAGGCCTGCGAATGGAGGTGCCACCACCTGTAGCAGACTTGTACACATTCTACGGCCGCCTGGCCATACCTGGCCGGGATACCCTGCCGGTAACCATGGACAACCTGATGCTGAGAGGGTCCAGGGTGAAGAATACCGAGTGGGCGATCGGATGTGCTGTCTATACCGGTAAGGACTGTTAACTACTTTGTCAGAAAATTCAATAAGGTTTGTGATGGTAAAGGCGAGTCTTAACTAGAGGAGTTTGGCTTTTATGGAAATAAGTTACAGAACCGGCCGCCTGCCGGCTTCCGATTAATAATAATATATCTCTAATGCTTCCTCTTCTTCTTCTTCTTCTTCTGTACAGCTTTCTTTATGGGTGTTTCGATCAATGTTGGCATAGAAAAGAGTGGGACCAAACCTATTATTATTAGGTTAGGTTTTATTTGGGATTATTTAAAACAGACGAAAGGTTATTTCTCTGCCAATTTGTGGAAGTTGAACCGCCAATCTAATCTTCATTCTTTGATTGCAGGTGAAGAAACAAAACTAGCCTTGAACTCTCGTTACACAGCAAACAAGTTTTCTTCATCGGAGCTCGCTGTGAATGGCTTCCTAGCTATCTTCATAGGACTGCTAGTCTTCGAGATAGTACTCTCATACTCACTGAAGATGAACTTCGAAAAGCACAAAGGCCATGAGGTAACCAATCATATCGTCAACACCTTTTTAACAACCATCACTTTGTAACTCGGTGACTAACAGTGCAACAAATCTAGGAATGTTTATCATTTCATTACGAATCATAGTTTGGTGGATCAAGCTTGCGCTCATTACCTATATACTCGAAGATTGAAGTATTGAATAACTTTTGAAAAACTTGAGTGCTTACCTCAACCACTACATATAGGAAAAGGCGTGACGCTAAGCCACGTTGTCCTGTCTTTGGGTGGTATTTGTACATGTTATTTTTGTATTCGAGGTGTACCTGGGACCGAGTGAACCCTGGCCGCCGAGGGTTGGCAGCGTGTTTCAGGATCTGTTCTCATTCCTGCTGCTGTATTACTACATCATACCGATGTCGCTGTATGTCACGATTGAGCTGTACAAGTTTATTGGTGAGTGTTATTATGGCACCTCTAAACAATGGCCTCTGATAGGCGATTTCAGCCAGGCACACATCTATGTTTATGTCTCTGTCCCTGTTCTACGTGCCTGTGATTGCCCATCATGGCTGATTGTGTAGAGGAACCTTTACACTTCAAAACTGAATCAATCTGGGCATATGTTGAGACGCACAGGCTGTCTATTGTATGACGCGCGGGTTTGCCTCGCCTTTCAAATTAATTTCTGCTTGGCCCTTATAGGTGCCGGCATCCACGAAGACGCGTGACGTAGCTATTTGCATCTTTCTCTTTCATCGGGGCACTCTGCTGAAAGAAAAAGATGCAAATAGCTACGTCATGCGTCTTCGTGGATGGCGGCACCTATATCACCAGTATATGCCTAGACTGATTCAGTTTTCAAAGTGAAAAGTTTCTTAAGCGGCGATTCGAATCGTTGAACCTAGCTAAAACATCTTACTTCTCTCCCATGTATGGTGTTGCACGCGTATTCTCTTAATATTAGAGATCCAAACTTCTGCTATAGTAGCGATTTCGTTCATTTAAAGATCTCCTTGACGTAATTTCTGTAGATGGTAGAGTTAGTACTAAATGTTCGCCCAGTTTAAAAGCCCCTTGCGATTTGAATATTTCATCACAATTGAACAAAAAACTCTTGAAAACTGCTGTTTAAAAGGGAAAAAAACCTCAGCCCTGTCGACAAACTCATTGTTCAATGTCAAGCAATCGATCAATAAACGCAGTTAATTAGGATACACGTGTACTGTAGTCTAGTAGAGACAAATAGCCTGTACTTAAAAGAATGTCGACACAAAAATTACATAGATTATTTTTTCAAGAACAACAGTTTAACAACTAACTGGATAAAATGCGTAAATAGATCTTTGCTTCTAGACTTAAATATCATTTGAACTTACGGTATTGATTTGACACCTAAAGAGCTAAGTTTGACGGATCTTTATTGATCCTGAAGCACACCTCGGACACTCCATAGAACGCTCGTAAAATAATCACCTATTACTACTACATAACCAAATGATGTTTGTATACGTGCAAATGTGTGCGTAAACTTTGCTAGGGCTGGTGGCGCGGCAAATGCAGCGATATTAAAGTATACGCGTCGTCACTCGTCCGGCGTTCAGCCCTGTCTATTGAGCCTTTAACTAATTTTTTGACGCCAGGGGTGGGGTGCGGTATCTGAATCAGCGCCGGGAAGGGAGTGGCCGTTCTGTACGGAGTACTATTATCTCTTCTGTGCCTGAAGTTCTAGCGTCCTCTTATCCGGAATACCTTATGCAACAATATGCGTACAATAGCCGAACGCACAGACTGCTCAATATAAGGCCCGCTTAAATGTAGAGCTATTTAGGTTATTCTTTTAAAGCTTCAGCACACAAGTCGGAGCTGGGCGTGTGTCAGACACAAAAATCTCTATGAAGCATTGTCACATCAAGCGAATGGCGGTTTGAAAGCGGGCTTAAACTGTTGTGTGTGTCGGTCTTGGCCATTTGTCCATACATTTGAGAAAATTTACAACACCACCCCTTTCTAGACGCGACCTGCCGCCGCCGCGCCGCTGATATGCAGAAGGCATAAAGCGAGCTCTTTAGTGGCAGACTTTCATTTGTATAATCTGCACTGACCTTAATTTTATGCATGCTCATCTATTGTATCCAGGTGCCCTCTTTATCGGATGGGATGAGGACCTAAGATGCCAGGAGACAGGCCGCTCGGCTCTTGCGAACACTTCCGACCTGAACGAGGAGTTGGGCCAAGTGCAGGTCCTATTCTCTGACAAGACTGGCACGTTGACAAAAAACCATATGGTGTTTAAAGCCTGCTCGATCTACGGCAAGATATATGAGGAGAGGGACGGGTGTTTGTATGATACGTTTGGTTTCAACGAGCCCGCTGACTTGTTTCAGGTTTGTGGATTGTTTTATTTTACGCTTTTGTGTCAGGATTCCTTCGAAAACAGGCAGGATAAACAATTCGAAAGATTGATTACTAATACCTCAAAGAGCTTCTGGTCCATGAAGGAACTAGTGAAGGGAAACCTTCCCCAGACGCTTCAGCTTACGCTTAGAAGGGGTTATTTTTGAGTTCACGAATCACCTTCGCTGGCGATAGCCGCAAGGGATTTGTGGAATAAACCCTGCCAGCTATGGAAATCGCGTCATCGATGCGGTTGGTAATTCCGTACTTTGAATTCTGGGATAAAGATCTAGATTGCTATATCGATATAATAAAGATTGGGGATAAAGATCTAGATCTTTAGACATACATAAGATGTAGGATAAAGATACTAGCTACCTATTTGTATCTTATGGTTCGCTTTTGTGGACTAAGATTTTTGACTGTCGCTAAAGTAAAGTAAATATAACACGGCTCAGTTAAAACGGGACACGGCTAGCAGTGTTATGCTTAAGTTGTGTGAAACTGTATTTTGCCAAATAAATATCTGGCTTTATCATTTGAGCACACACGCCTTTGTTCCCTACAATTACATCAATAAAACAATTAAGTGTCATTACAATTCAATTTCCCTCTTAAATGGACAACGATATGAACTAGAAGTGCACCTAGATGTCTGTATAAAATTACTCGCATCACTCATTTACTCTATCAGTCAATGCTTATTGTTTATTCAAGCTAAGTCCGTCCACTTTTATCAGCATTGAAATATTCTTAATCTTAATCTTATCCCATATCTATTTCCTCGTTTAGCTATTGGTAAAAATGTAGTGATACAGGTTTACCGATATGTATCTTGTAGTTCAAAGAAATAAATCAAGTTCAGGAGTCAGGACTCATGAAGTCTTATGATGACTAATGGATTGTAAATAAAGTTAGCGTCAATGCGTACTTTTTCATGACCCTACCTTCACAATTAGTCACATGTAAGGGTAATGAAGGACATTGGGTTATCAGCGTATATTATTTATTATATTAGTATTCCCGTAGGTATTTCCCCGCTCAACCATCACATTTCCTATATCCAAACACGAATAGGCTTGTGGCCTGTAAAGTCAAAATAGATACTTTTTATGAACTGTCAAAACGGAACTTTTGTTCCTGAGTTCTATGAAATAACAACAGAATGACGTCATGGAAGAGTGCCATCAAATGCTGTCTTTTTTTGCACAAAATTGACTTTATAAAATATATCTGCTGGAAATATACAATTCTGCGAATGTCAAGCCATTTTGTACATAATGCTTCAACTTAAGACTTTCTCCGTTCCTAGATTTATTGGATTACCTTGGCCACAAGCCTATTGTAAGACGAAATCTCTTGTTAAATTTAAGCTCGCCCGCATGGCTTTTCGATTGCTAGTGTATCACTGTTTCGTATAGTGCAATGTAAAAAACAAAGGATTATCATACAAGTCTGTGGATTATAAATCTTGAGCTTATCGAGCCAGACAATTTTCATGCGTAATGAAATAATTTACTGATCCATTTCTATTTCAGACAGACATCAAATTTTTCTTTACCGTCCTCTCTATATGCCATTCGGTCCAAGTGTCAAGCGAAGACATGAAACGTCTGAGCGCAAGACTATCTGTAAGCGGAAACCAACTGTTTAAGTTCTTTCAAAGGATAAAAGAGAATTCGGCGAAGAGCAACGGTTTCGTTCCAAGCAGGATCGAACAGGAGACGGCGGATGCTGTTGCCAACAAAATGGACTACCAGGCTAGCAGCCCTGATGAGAAGGCTTTAGTAGAAGCGGCTTGCAGAGTGGGCGTGACATTTCTCGGGGAAGATGGGAACAATCTGGTTGTAAAGATTGGCGAAGACACAGAGTTGTATGAAAGGCTGCAGTTCATTGAGTTTACGTCGGAAAGGAAAAGAATGTCGGTGGTTGTTAAAGATAAGAATGGAAAGGTAAGTTAGGTATTCGGAAGGTTTCATTAATCAAACAACAAACAAAAACACTTTCTTAGGGTTCTGTACCCGAAGAGTGCCAAATGGGTCCCTATTACTAAGCCAACGCTGTCTGTCTGTCTGTATGTCCATCAACGGGCTCTATCGCCCGAACCGTAATAGCTAAATATTTTTCACAGAATCTGTTGACGCTACAGCAAAAAATACCGAACCGCATGAAATATTGAAAAAATTAAGGTGTTGTTAACATGATTTTTGAGCTTTTTTGCTACGATGGTACGGAACCCTCCGTGTGAGAGACCGACACTTGACCGTTTGTTGTATAAAAATTTGAATTCCAGATATGGCTATTCTGCAAAGGGGCGGAGAGTTCAGTGTTGCCGCTCTGCAGGAACGCGATAATGGTCGAGGATACCAACCGAGACATCAACACTTTCGCCAACAAGGGTCTGAGGACATTAGCCGTCGCCTACAGAGAGATTCCGCAAGAGGAATACGTCAGAGCCTCAGAAGGTAAGTCAACACCAGAGGCTATATATCCAATTGACTGCGCCTGCTGCGGGGGAATGCCGCTCGCCAAACGTTTGTTGTATTCAACAAACGTTCGCATACGCAACCTATGCACGATGACGGGCCGCCAGACAGTTTCGCAGCGGTGAGTTGTGTTTCAAAGGAAATTCTATCTATGCGCTCTCCACTGGATAAGTGCTCCCTGGTCTATACAATACACTATTATACAGGATATAACAGCAAGGTGTAGTCAAATTTAAGGGGGTTGTTAGGGACACATTCTGAAAATTTGAAATCGATTTGATCAGAGCAACTTTACTTTCTTTCCTTTATTAGTTTTGTGCCCAGCGATCAGGCTGATTTGTATGCAGAAGTGATGCAGTTGCTCTGGTCAAATCGGTTTCATAGTAAAAGTTGTTCAGATTGATCTCCATAAAAACCCCTAATTGAAATTATGACGTAATCGTCATAATTCAAATCATTACAAGATCGAACAGAACGCGTTCAGAGAGCATTATGATGGAGGTCCTAAGATTTGCGAACAATGCTTAGAAACAATACAGTGTGTAACATTAAGAAAGATGTATTCATAACTCATCACGCCGTCTACTCCTTTCCTGTGGCATGATTCTCGCGCCTTCGATATACGGATATCGAGACCTATATTGACAGATTCCCGTACAAAATCACTCGATATTGGTGTAGATATCGTATTTTATTTTTTATTTTTTTATTTGGGACATCAACGACATATAAAATAAATGAGCTACAATGGTAGTAAATACAAAAATTAAGCCGGTAACAGATATCCTCAGAAGATACATTAAGCAAGTAAAAGAGAGAAAAAAACTTAGCAGTTATCTTATTATTATGCACGTTGTAGAGTTTTAGGAAATAACAATTTTAGCAGAGTGTACGTGATTTAAATTAAATATATATTAACGAGAATGTGAGGAGTATATTTGTATTGTTTGTGTAAGGGTAAGAGGGTGTGTGTGTGTGTGTGTGTGAGAGGGTGTATTTGTGTGTGTCGAAGGCGTGAGAATCGACCCGCTGTGCCTCCTGCATACAATAATATGCCTACCAGCTTTTATAGTGAAGATATCGTCCATCCATCTGGGCTGAAGTCGCGTACGGAATTGCGTGCCAGTGGCTAATAGCGAGGGCGCAAAAATACCTGTTTTGACTTGTCGAAGGTGCCGTCGCTGCCTAGACGCGCCGCGTGGGCTACGAACAAACCGGATTTTGCGCTCTCGCTATAGACACTGCTATGCCATCTGTATGCGACTCGCGGGCCTGGCCGTTGGTCTGCTTCTGTTCAAATTATCAGCGTTCGTTTTTCCATCAGCACTCAAGGCCTTCGATGGCACGGCCTCCCAGCTCCAGCATCAGGTCACTCAGCAATACCGAGTGTTAGAACGAGAGCTGACCCTGGTCGGAGCCACAGCTCTGGAAGACTGTCTCCAAGATGGCGTGGCTGACACGCTGGCTTCCCTCCGGATGGCTGGAATCAGGATTTGGGTGCTGACTGGAGACAAGGTAGGAAATTTATAAAAAATATATGCTGTTATCTCAATATAAACTTTCGATGAAAATTGGTTTGAACAAAATATAATAAGCAACTTGCTACTACGGAACCCTTCATGGGCGAGTCCGACTCGCACTTGGCCACTTTTTTCTTCTTGGCACCTAATAGAGTTTTCACCTCTCATTTTTAACCAACTTCAAAAAAAGGAGGGGTCTATCAAATCGGTTGCATGTTTTTTTGTTTTTTTAATGTTTGTTACATCGAAACTGGAACTATTTTTGAACCGATTTCAAAAATAATTTCTTTGTTCGAAAGGGAAGCCCAATAGTTTGGTCCCATTTTTGAAAATCAGGAATCGTACAGTAGTTAGATTTCTACATGAAAAATCTGTGAAGTTTAACTTGTTTTTACCTGGATGACATTATACATATTCTTTTTGGTGTTTATAATCATTATCGCGAGATAAATTCTGGCTGTTATAATAGGATCGTATAATCGTTTATATTATGTAATACGTATGGACTTCTCTGTCAGGAGACAGATTTCGTAGGCTCGTTTTCGGGTCTGTCTATAATTCTATAGACGACATTTGTGTACCGAGCGGGGAGGACTAAGTGAGATAGGTCATAATGAAGTCAGTTTTTTTTTTAACTCGGTGAATTATCTTACGCATGTTATACGTCTTTCTAGTTAGTACCCATCGTCACCTTTGAACAGCGTCCGTTACACTGTCTAAATGTACCCAGGTCGAAACAGCAATCAACGTCGCCCAATCCTGCGCACACATAACAGAAAACGACAAACGAATGTACATCATTGATGTAAAAGACGACGCTAGTATAGACGCGCATCTGGAAGCCTGCAAGAGAATCGCCAACGAGCCGGGCTACCAAGAAGTGACCCTCATAGTGGACGGAAGCAGTATGTCCCATATACTGGACACGTATTTCGCGCCACGATTTGTGGAGGTGTCCCTGAAATGTCACGCTGTGCTATGCTGTCGTTTGTCGCCTATTCAGAAAGCTAAGGTTAGTTGCTTTTTTGTTATGAAGATTAATAATATGTTGAGCCCGATACCAAAAGCGTCTTTAACCAACTAGTTATGGCCTACGCATACCGGGACGGCATGTCAAGGGATTTTAAATTTTTACCAATGGACATTCAAACGTATCCCTACAGAAATAAGACATAAATTGATATGCTTTCAAATAATGCCGTGGCATCCCGCGGGATGCCACGGAATAATTTTAAACCATAGCGATGTATGTCTTATTTCTATATCGATACGTTTGAATGACCATTGGGAAAAAATCCCATGTCGCCCGGTCTGCGTAGGCCTTTAGGGAACAAACTGACAGCTTGAAATCCGAAAGCGCTCTGGCCCTACTGCCATAGGATCTGTTAACAAAATACTAAGTTTTGTTGCGTGTGACGTCTCTGGAGTCTATTGCCGGTATTGCTACATACAAAAACACAACGCAATCCGTTAGGGCTTTCCCAGCATATCGGTGCGATCTTTAGAATTTCCAAGCTGGACGTTTCAAGTGCGCGAGTTTCCTTGCATGATAAAGTAGGTATTTAGATACATACATACTTAACCGTTTTATGATAATGATGGTTTATTGAGTTGAGTTATTCACCTCTAAATAAAGATAAAAATAATCCGGATAGGTAACTTATTTGTCAAAACATTGATAAATAATGATATCGTACATACGCTAATTTGTTGTTGTTATTATTTTAGCATTCGTTAAATAAAATACTATGGGTTTTATTGTTTGAGTTTGTCGAAATGACTACAATTCATGATTTCTATAATCAATAAATCAGTAAAGTTAAGTAATATAAGTGTCAATATCTGAGCCTATCTCTAATTCTATCAAAAGATATCCTTCTTCAAAACTAGAATCAATCTTACTAATCTTATGAACGAAGTTGGCTTCGCCTTTCCTACAAGTCCATGCAAACAAACATGGCGTCACGCCTCTTCCCATACGGGGTGGCAGAGGCACAACTGTGCCCACTTGTAGCCAGTGATTCAATACTCCATTTTGCGTGACAGGGGGCTAGCCCATCGCTACAGCTCTGGAGTATTGAATCACTGGCTAAAAGTGGGCTCAGTTGTGCCTCTGCCACCCCGTATGGGAAGAGGCGTGACGCTATGTTGCTGCTGTAAGTCCGCACACCATGCAATCTCTCCGTGCACAAGTGACAGTTGTAGACTGTAGAGGTTTGCCAAGCGCATGGATCAGCAAATGGCCTTTGGTAAACCTTGAAATCCGTACGATAAGATCCACAGATAGTGGCATGTTCGGTACATATTGTAGTATTGATTTTCTAAGGAGTTATCTCTATCCGCTAAGGCTAATCTCAGCTCGAGACTGGAGTACATGGCGTAGTAAATACGAGTCCTGTACAGCGACATGAGTAAACGTGGGTTGACCCTCCTGCTCGTTTTCTAGCCCAAAAAGAAAAATATTTGACTTTAAAATTAGGGAAAGTTATGCTTACATCCCTTACAATAGATATTTGCAGACGTCTTGGTGTCACCTGTCCTGCACCCTATGCGGGGTGTCTTACCGCTAGTCGGAGGGTTTCAGCAAACTCAGACCACAATTCTTGTCTACACAATGTGACACATTTCCGGAACTATAATTAAATTGTGTTCTCAAAAACTTTATTTAGTTGTGCCCCAAGAAGAATCATGATCTGGCACCACTCTGGCAGATGTTTCTCGAGAAAATTGCAATGGTAGAGTTATTCTTGAGATACTTAATCAACATTTAAAGGACTCACTACTACCGCCGTCAGTCGGCGCGGCGATAAAATATGTCTTCGCCGTCAAATAGTGCCTGTAAAGGACTCTTCACTTCCAAGCCGACTGACTGCACAGGGTCACTGTTTTGGAAAATGCCTGTTTTTTTTCTCCAAAAAGGAATGGCATTATCATGTCAAAGTGTGGGACAGACCTATGCGCTATACATTGCTCTGTCCCTCACGACACGAATATAAAAAAACAGCAGTAGTTCTCTCGACAATCAAACCCAAATCCTCGTTCACAGATAGTCCGCCTAATAAAGGACAGTCCTGAGCACCCGATAACAGCAGCCATAGGGGACGGCGCGAACGACATCTCTATGATACAGGAGGCGCATGTGGGTTTCGGAATATTCGGGAAGGAGGGCCATCAGGCTGCGAGGTTGGTTCATTTGTTTATATTGGCGAATGGCAAATTGACGACCTCTGTGGCAGCGTGCGCGAGTGCGCAGCAGTTGTGGCTCTGCCAACCATGCGCGAGCTCCCGGGTTCGATTCCCAGCTGGGGATAAAACAAACAAAATAACCGGCCAAGTGCGAGTCGGACTCGCGCACGAAGGGTTCCGTACCATTATCTATAAAAAACCGCAAAAAATAAAAAAATTGTGTGGGAGCCCCCCCTAAATATTAATTTAATTTTAATTTAATTATTTATTTTTTATGTAAATAATATACTCAATATATTGTGAACATTTTAAGCGTCTACCTGCTGCCATTATCAATATCGAACAAAAATGAGCAAAAAAATCACGTTTGTTGTATGCGTGCCCCCCTTAATATTAAATTTCTTTTAATTTTTAGTATTTTTTGTTATAGCGGCAACAGAAATACATCATCTGTGAAAATTTCAACTGTCTAGCTACCACGGTTCATGAGATACAGCCTGGTGACAGACAGACGGACGGACGGACGGACAGACAGCGAAGTCTCAGTAACAAGGTCCCGTTTGGCACCCTTCGGGTACGGAACCCTAAAAAAAACAGGTCTTGGATGTTTCCATGTTTGTGATGTCGCTGTTTCTGGTTCCCACGACACATGGTATCCTAGTGTGGGGCCAGAAGCAACGTATGTAAATTTTTATTATTTTCTCAACTGAAAAAAGTTAAGTACACATACAATTTTGAAACGGTCAAATATGTTTGTTCAAATTGATTCAACTCCCGACATGTTTATAAAAATGTTTCGGTGTTTTCCACCTTGTTGAATAGGTAAGATTAGCGCCACCTAGTTGTTAACTGAAACTATGGCGTTTAAAGTACAAATCTTACTCCTCACGCCATCTCTTTTTTACGAAGGGTTAAAAAAAAATTGTATGGGAGGAGCACCCTGTGGTTTTACCAAAGTCCTTCCTCACAGACTAACCCCCTTACTAATAGGCGGTGCAAGGTGCACAACGTTTTAATAGTAAGAAGGCTATGTCTTATTCAACCTTAAAAATATTCGATTGCGATCGAATCGATCGAATATTCCTTGTGTCGATCTAACGTTAGCTTGGCATAAATAATTATTGAAAATAGATATTTTTTTAATTAATTCCAGATCAGCAGATTTCGCATTCACAAGATTCTCAAATGTAAAGAAAGTGCTGTTAGTGATGGGTCACTGGTATTATCAACGCATGGCGACCCTAATACAATACTTCTTTTATAAAAATCTAGTCTTTGGCAATACAATGGTAAGTATTGAATGAATTTATTTTCGATTCATTTACCTTTATGTTCAGTTCAAAATTTTTATTGACCATAAAATCATACATATTACTTAGTCAACGTCAATATAATATTAATATTTTTTTATACTACCGTTACCGTTACCCGTTCGGAAGTTGTGGGCTTAGGGATGGAGCAAAGAAGGGCAAGAAACTCCCCCGTACCTCTTTTAAAATATCAGAGCCTTAAAAATACAATGTTATGTATTTCTACTTAAGTCTAAGGAAATACAACGAGAAGAGACGTACTGACTCAGTCCATCGCCCCTCTTTGGATTTCTGTGCGCTGAGATGGTATGTCATTAATGAATGGCCGACAGACTAGAAACGAGCATTGACTTTTTGATCAGCCGATGGTATAGACTGGTTCATTATCAGTATTAAGATGTACGCGAGTGCGCTTATTATACCGAATCGTTGCTTGGAGCAATTGTTGATCCGATCAAAAGATGGTTAACTCACGCTCGGACCAAAGATGTACCAGGAAAGACCCAGAGTGGTCAAACCTCAAGTGATGCCCAATGTCCTTTATAAAGGCCATTTGAAGCCCACACCCGATGACCCGAAGGTCAAAGTTAGCTTCGATGCACTATCACTGTATTATTATTAGACGATAATTTAGTAGTGTGGAGTTCAATAGTGTGGAGACCACAAGTAATCTACTTGTGGTACGTGCACTCTGTATATTGGCAACTGGCAAATAAAGACTTGTATTTGTATTTATTTTATTTTGCAGCTATTTTACCAAATCCACTGCGGTTTCTCGACGCAGTCAATATTCGACTCAATGTACCTCACATTGTACAATCTCGTGTTCACGTCGCTGCCGTGTTTAGTTCTATCCGTCACTGAGCAGAGGTGGCCGTCTAGTGTGCTTATTAGGTTTGTGTTGCTTTCATTTTTTGCGCAGGACCTCATGTGCATTTCCGAGGTGGCCATGATACCTATTGGTACATGGGGAATAGGGTCCAAAAACCTATCAACATGTATTATACCTGTAGCTGTAAAATGTGACACATGTCAAAACAAGTGATGGCTATCAAAAATAGTGACAGCTGTTTATGCCTGTACCTAAAAATGACCATTGGAGAGTTTTACGGTTGCAGTGCAATTTATAGAAGTTCGTGCAAAGGAGAAAATCAAGACACAGAAAGATGTAGTCATATTTTAAGGTGTTTGTTGTAATTTTTTGATATATTTGTTTCAGGAATCCTACATATTATAGAAGAATAACAAAAAACAGACTAATGTCATGGAGGCATTTCGCTACCTGGTGTGTGAATGCGACATATCATAGTATACTAATATACGCCTTCTCTGTGTGGGCGTTTAACCACTTCGTAATAAATAGAGACGGAAGGACGATAGATCTGTGGTAAGTTTAGTCGTTTATATCTTGTTCTCGTAGAAGTACATGTATTTACCCATGTAAAATGGCAGGGGACAAAACCCAACGCCGCTCTCTATCGTAAGCAAACACATATATCGAGATTACAGTCGAGATCAATGAAACATGCCGAATGAGGGAGTACAATTGATAGTAACCGAAACCGCCCACAAAAGCTGCAAAGCTTTACCGTAGCGTATCGTAGCGCGCGTAACGGCACGTAGCATATCGTAGACATTGAATAATTTTCGTAGCACAATAGCACATCCATCCCCTATAGCCAAAACAAGCTAGCTACGCGATACGCTCGTAGGTTCGCCTCGCAGCAACTTTTACGTTTCTGTGTCATGTCAAAATCAATGCTCGCAAGTATGGAGAACCGTCATTTTGTCATTTAAATGTGGTAAAATGCGCGACATACGTGAGTGGCGTGCCTTGTGCTAGGCAGCCTGGAGTTTTCAGTAAGATTCTAGATATTATGGTATACGTCATGGAGATATTTTAAAATGTTCCCTTTTTCCCAGGTGCTTCGGTGCCATCCTATTCCATTATCTAGTGGTGGTAGTAAACTTGAAGATCTTACTCCACGCCCGGTACATAACCAGATGGATGATTGCGTCAGTCGTGCTCTCGGTGGCCAGCTTTGTGGCTTTTAATGCTATGTACTCTGTTATCAATGTGTGAGTATCAAGTAGCTGTCTCATTGCGATTGAAGATCCGCGGGGTGATGAAAGGTGATCGCACAGGGAGTTCGCACATTTTCCGAAATGCGGCGCGTACGGTGCGGGTGACACGTGCGAGGCTTCATATTATTTCATACAACGAATTCTAAAATGCGGCGCGTACGGCGCGTATGAAAGAAAGAAAAGAAAGAAAGAAACGTTTATTACAAGGACAGAAACACACCAGACAAAGGAAAAGAAAGAAACCAAACATAAAGTAGGACATACACAATATCATTACTTGTTGTAAAGACCATCAATGACGGTCGTGGTGTGTCACTGTCATTATAAATGGCAACTGACTCAGCGATATGCTGAAGGCCAGGCCTTCAGCCTTCAGCGCTGATTTTCAGTCAGCGCCAGGTGTTGCCCCGCGAGCGTATGGCGCAGCGGTGCTGGCACTGCTAGTCAAAATAGATACTTTTAGGACCAGTCTACATTGGTCAAAGACAGTGGGCAGTGTGTGACCGTGGACAGTGGGTGACCGTGGACAGCGGGTGACCGTGGACAGTGGACAGTACAGTAGTGTAAACGGATCTGGACAGTGGCGAGTCAACTTGGCTTTCATATAATATCGCCACTGTCCACTGTCCTTGACCAATGTAGACTGACCCACTGGCCTCTGACCCGGCCATTAAGTGGGAAGTGTTAAAACGGTACTTTTATAACTGAGTTCTGGAAATATTTACCTTTTTTTTTGTGTCCAAACACAACCCAATAGACATTGAATACACCATCGCAGGAAAGTCTACCGCCATTTACAGGTATCCGCATTACAATCCGTCCTCGACAGATGCTTCAAACTTAAAAACGCCCTTTTTTTCGTCGTCGGCAGCAAAATTGCAGTCCATCCAGTTAATAAATGTTTCCCTCCCCGCAGTCAATTCGACGGCGACGTCCTTGGCACGTACATTCGCCTTATGGCGTCACCGTTCTTCTGGCTGTCCAACCTTGCGATGGCGATACTAGTTCTACTCCCGGACTACTGCCTGCGACTGTTCCTGGACATGAGACGGACCGCGCCCCGGCCTAGCGAAGAACCCACTGTGCATGTGTCGAGACTGTGATTTGAGTGGACCATAAGGCAGTTTTATTTTGTATTCCAGTATAAAAGCAGTTATTTCTACGGTCCCCGATTATTCTCAAGGTCGACAGTGCGGGAAAGCAAAATGTGTGGGAATGTATGGCACGCTTTTATACTGAAATACTAAATTAAAAACGTCGTTTAACTAAATAGTCTAACTGATATTTGTGGGACCATAAATGCTCTAACGCTTAGCTGTGTTGGAAAAACTATATTAATCAGGATAAATCTGATGAATGTAAATGACGTAGCATGGATATGTCATCAAAATGCGATACTATACAATACCTACTTTAAGTGAACCTTGGTGTAACCATGACAAAGTCTGACTATCCGCCTCCTTTGTGTTACAGCAACATAATGATTCAGTTGTCGCTTACAAGTCAACTACTATACTACGTAGGTTTAGAGAGCTCTATCGATCGTCTAATTCGAGTAATCATATGAAAGTAAAGGTTGAAGGAAACCGGACACCAGACAGACATTTTTCAATTAGCTCTATAATATTCGCTAATGGCCTGTATAGCCAGCGCCTTGTGTTCTGACCTCTGTGTCGTCGTAGTCGAAATACTGCCTTACAAGAGATCCCGGGTTGGAAATTTGGAATACAGTCCGAGAAGCAAGCAAAAAACCCAGGGTTTTGAATGCTAACACTTTTAGGGCTTCGTTGCCTGCGTTTGTACGCAACTTGGGTACTAACCGCGCTACACAGGTCACACGGGTACTCTAGTTTGGGACGACTATGGATTAAAAACATTTGATCAATCAACTATCACCACACAAAGAGTTTCATTCATCTGAGTGCATCGCATATTTTGATTTCAAAACATTTGTCTCGTAATAGCTTCGTAAACGGTATTGTTATCAGTTCTAATCTACTTTCACAATAGCTAATCCTCGCGTCGCGTCAGTACTTTTACTGCTAGGTACTAAAATAATAATATTTGTCGGGCGGAGTGATAGCAGGTGAAGTGGTCACTCTGTTGCATCTAGTTATTTACACATATATCGATGGTTCTTTATTACATGTTTTACCCTTTGATCGAAGGTTTTACTATACTACCTATAAAGGTACATCCATACGCCTTGCCAAACCTCCACAAACTCTACCTCCTGACCTCTGCAGACGTAAAACAAGCCTACGCACACTAACCCAAATTCAGTAGGTATGACCACAGTATACATTGGTATGACGACGACGGCTTGGCAGAGATTTGGCAATTGGCAAGCTTAGGGACGTAGGTACCTACCTAACATAAACATTTTTCTCTCTTTGATTGTTCATTGTTTATTTTATCTTAAATAGACAATGAACAATCAAAGAGCTAGCTTTTCTGCTCCATGTAAAAATAATTTTGATAATTGTACTTAATAAATTATTTATTAAAAGCTTGTTTATAATTGTAAATAAATTTTACCAATGTTCTGGCAGGATACCACACCGTTGCAGATCTTCTGCAACACTTTGCTGACTTAGATCAGAGCCTTTTCTCTGTTTGCATGTTTTTGTCTTTTTTGTTTACTGCTGCTGAATTAAGTTGTTTTTCTGTAATTATTGTAAACGTGTGTTGTAACATTGAATAAAGTGATTATCTATCTATAAAAATGGTGATGGTCCGTAAGGCTCTTTCGGTGTGGACGTAGGGCTGCGTGTTCCCGTATGTTACCAATGCCAATATCAAGTATTGAACTGGCTAAATCTGCCACCCCGTATAGAAAATGGAGTGAAAATATGTGTGTTATGTACCTATGATTATGAATTATTATATTACCTATGTTAAGTATGTGTGTGCGTAAGAGAAAGGCGTAGTGGTTTGTTTCTATTGTATTTTGTTATTAAGTATATTGTATGTAATTACGATTATTAATTATTTAGGTATATCATGTCTTTTGGCAATAATGTCCTCGCATTACAGGTATTTACAGATTATTAATTTATATCTAGATAGTTTATGACATGTTGTTAGGAAATGATTAGTGAAGTCATTATTTTAGCTTCTAACTACAGGGGTAGGTTAGGCACCTACAATAATTCAGTGAGTGTTAGTGTTAAGTAGGTAGGTACGCGATATGAACAACTACTATGACAATAAACTAAGATTATTTTACTTAAATTGAAGTTTGTTTCATTTACCATTATCAGTAGATATCACTATTACATATACATACTAAACGGAATAGGAAACGTATTACAAGAAATATCCCGGCTAATACTGAGTGGCCTGACCTGCAACCGATAAGCATGTGGTTCAAATATTATAAATGAATATGTGTGGGCTCCTCACGATACTTCTCAACAGCCCTTTGGCCTCGTCCAGAGTAAACACGCGGTGACTTAGGCCTCGTCCAGACAGAATGAACGCGCCGCGGTGGCCGATGAGCGATGACTTCGCGCGGTGGCGAGCGGAGCCGCACTTTATCATTAAAATACCCTCCTTGTCACTTCAGTAGGTATGGATGGATGCAAGCGGTGGCGTTTTTATTTTCGCCGTAGCGAATATTCCCGTGGCCAGGCCGTGACGGCGTCACTCTGGTTGAGGCCTCAGGTCGACGTGAAAAAATTACGTGTTCTAAGTACCTATTTGTAAATATCTACAGAAAATAAATGATTTTGAATTTTGGTCTAAAGCGGGCGGGCGCGGGGCGGCTGGACCGCACTTAACATCGCATGGACGCAAGCGGCCGGGCGGGCGGCGACGGTTTCATTTCGCGTCCACCGTCGCCACTGCGCAAGCTCCTCAATCTGGTGGATCGACGCCTTTGACAAGTGATTTAATTCGCTATGAAGCCTAATTAGAGTAATTAGCTAACAACTGAATAGAACAAACGATATACCTACTTTCAGTTTTGGTTTTGCTACCACAAGATGGCGTATTAGAAGATTCCCGAAAAAAAAACCATATCCGCTGGATTTAGTATTGCTATTATATACCAGATGGCATTACTGTACCTACACTTCCGGTAAAAGAAAGTATTCATTATACTTCCGGATCCGTTTTTTTTATTGCTATTTCACTTCCGGATCCGATTTATTTTGTATTGCTATTCCATACTAGATGGCGTTACTTTATATCTGCTTCCGAGATGAAATGAATGTTTATTTCAAGCAAGCAAGTTAAGGGGGCTGCGACCGCGTGAATTTCCCATACAAACGTAAAACGAAAATGATTTGAATTTGAGAACTAGTTCAAAGCATTTAGACTGTTAATCGGATTTATACACTGTCTACGCAGGTTCCTGGTCGTATACCAAGGTTCTTATTCAAATTACTTAAAAATATTTGTAAATTGGTTGAAGAGGAACCCTGGTATATAGAACAGGAACCTGCCTGCGTAAACAGTGTATAAATCCGATTAACAGTATGCTTTGTTCTCTAGTTCTCAAAATCAAATCATTATTGTATTTCGTTTGTATGGGAAATTCACGCGGTCGCAGCCCCCCTAAGGCAACGAACGTAGGTAGATAATAGTAGATTGTTTACCAAGGGAGTAAAGAACTATTTTTAGGGCGAGAGTGTTTTTTGAATCCTGAGCGACCGAGGGATTCTAGAGTTGAGTCCCGAGTGCAACGAGGGACTCAAAAGTAGAATCCTGAGGGAGCGAGGGATTCAAAGTACATCACTCGAGCCAAAAATCGTTTTTACTCCTGAGGTGGACACTCTACTTTTCATCACCCTCTATGAGAAAAGTAGTAAGTAATCAATAAAATAACATACATGTACCTATACAGGCTGTAACAAAAAGGGATGTACAAGCGTAAAGAGGGACATCATTCTAAACAACTTTCACTATGGGACCGACTTGATCAGAGCAACTTTTTTTTATTAACTCAGTACATTTCGGGCCTAGCGCTGAGCTGATCTGTTTGGTGGTGTGAAAAATAATGTTCCTCTGATCAAGTTGGTCCCATAGTGTAAGTTGTTCAAAATGATGTCCCTAACAACCTTATTTCGGCTGGTACACCCCTTTCTGTTACACCCTCTATTTATTTACACAATTGTCGTGATATGTTGTGTGTAATTGTTTGTTGGAAGAAATCTCTTGTTATCTTATAAGTTTTCTGTAGTCATTCTTGTGTTAGTACAATAAAGAAATTACCAATTACGAATATGTCCTCCACATAGTTAAAGCTTGTTTAGTATTAGCAAAATCTTGAAAATTGGTTCAAAAAGCATTTTCAGATAAACACTTTGTTCCTCTTGATTTTTTCTTCAGGATTACACTTTTTACATACCTATACTTATTCCTCGTGATTTTATTGGTAACAGATCTTGTATTTGTCATTCGCGTTTGTTGTTATCATCTGGAGTTAGACACTCACTTTCACTCATATTCTTTACTCATATCCGCAAACGAAATTGAAATAATTACAGCATTCAGATTTGGCGCGCTTTGTTTACAAATTTTCCACAACTTTTTAATTACCTATTTGGTCCGTGTTTCGATATCAATTCTGTAAGGTTGTTTCTCTGTTGTCACCAATCGGTATCAATCGATTCGGTCGATCGGATTATCTAATCTGTGTCGAGTACGCATTTTAGTACAAACTTTTTTTTTATTGGCTGCGTTTAGAATCGATCTCTCTTCTAATTGGGTCTGTCAGCCTGAGTGGTAGTGAAACTGATTAGTGACAGCATTTTTTTCCTTTGTACTGGCAATAAAATTAAAAAGTTACTTTTAGTCCCTAGGGACTAAATGACCTACTTTAGTCCCTGTTTGCCGGGACTAAAGTAGATCTTTTTGAATAGATGTGATGAAAAAACCATTTTTACTCACCGTCATTGGATTGATTGTCTAAGATAAGTCGAAGGCTCTAAAAGTATTCCCCTAGACTAGACCGTATTAAAAAACACTAAACATGTGTTTTTGACACATGTCAAATTGTAAACAAAATTTAGGTTATGTTTTTGGTATGTTTGTATTTTTTTCGTGAGAGCAGTTTGCATTTTGATTTAGCTCTGCTGACTGAAACTAGACTTTGTTGGATTTCCGATGGCTTTAGTAAAATCTAATGAAGTACCTAAAGATGCGGTTAAACTCAACGAGATGGAGGCTACGACCTATGTGTGGGAGTTGATGACAAAATGGGAACCAACATCGGATACGTAAGATTTTCTCTCTTATTTGTCTCAAATAATTAAAATACTGTAAACCACTGTAGTAACGTGAGTTCAGCACCATGCTGTTGTGTCTATATATGAGTAATAATCACTGATTACCTAATCAATATGTACCTATCCCATACCTCCTCATGATAATAAACCACTCTGAGCTAAGTTTTTGTGTTGTGGCTTCTCTTGTGGGTTGCTACAAATCTCAAGTATGTGAAAATGACCGATTAGATATGGCGGAACAATCATTGACATACATCGCCACTCTCCACTCCAACAACTTATACTTACTTTTACTTATTATTTTTTTAATTATATTCTTTTTTCTTTTTTATTTCAACTAATTGTGAGCAATACACAAATTATGAATTATGAACTCTCACAGACAGCTCAGAGTGGTTTATTATTGTGGTCCTTAGATAAGTACCTGATTTCTTCTAGCAAGTTGCATGACACAACAAATTACCTCTTTTACAGATGGGCAATCCGCTACTCTATCGGTGTTCTGGGTGGTATAAGTTCTGCCTGTGGCCTCATACTAAATATCCACTTTAGGAAGAAATTGAAGCTGGGCACATATGGGCACTTATCATCATTGATACCCAATACTTTACTGCCGGGCATGTTTACAGCAGGTTTCCATAGAAATGTAAGTAGAATTCTGAACGTTATAGAATTATTGACAAACCACTGAAAAAATAAACATTATAAAAATATTGCCACAATTCTGAAGTGATATAGATCTACTGAGGGATACTTGGCTTAAATTTAAGCATTTACTCCACTATATTACCATTACCAGTTGACATCTCATGAGCCTAATTTATTATGCCACGAGAAAAATGCTTGTTCAAATAGTTACATGGCTTTTCCACTTAATCTCTGTCTTTCCCCATCCTTGGTTTAGGTCTAATTTCTATTCTCTCTTCTATAAATATAATTTTCATTTGGTTTCAGTGGGTAACAACAGACATACTGCTGATGAAGAAAGAAACATGCCCTATATGCTATGAGCTAAGATCCGCAGTCATACAATTAGGGTTTGGTATTGTTTACCCTATGGTACTAACACCCTTGGCATCACTTATGGTGAGATATCGTCTATTCACTTATTCCATTTTCCCATAACTTGAGAGAGGAACAGATTTATTGCTTACATATCTGTCTCTCAGTGAAAGTATGTATTTGTTTGCTGTAAGAGATCTCAGTCTCTAAATCACAAAAATGTGTGCAAAAAAGCTGTAGCCAAGTGCCTCAAACAACTTGGTGCGTCCGTCCATCCAGTATTCGCGTATGCCGTATGCCCATCGACACAGTTGGTAAAAATAATAGGCACCCTGAGAAAAATGGCAAGTACCTACAGAAAAATCTAAGGCCAATTATGAAACTCATTTGTGCACCAGGGGGGTTCCATTTATGAAATGCATTTGTGCACCAGGGGGGTTCCATTTATGAAACGCATTTGTGCACCAGGGGGGGTTCCATTTATGAAACGCATTTGTGCACCAGGGGGGTTCCATTTATGAAACGCATTTGTGCACCAGGGGGGTTCCATTTATGAAATGCATTTGTGCACCAGGGGGGGTACCAATTATGAAACGCATTTGTGCACCAGGGGGGTTCCATTTATGAAATGCATTTGTGCACCAGGGGGGGTACCAATTATGAAACGCATTTGTGCACCAGGGGGGTTCCATTTATGAAATGCATTTGTGCACCAGGGGGGTTCCATTTATGAAACGCATTTGTGCACCAGGGGGGGTTCCATTTATGAAACGCATTTGTGCACCAGGGGGGTTCCATTTATGAAATGCATTTGTGCACCAGGGGGGGTACCAATTATGAAACGCATTTGTGCACCAGGGGGGTTCCATTTATGAAATGCATTTGTGCACCAGGGGGGTTCCATTTATGAAACGCATTTGTGCACAAGGGGGGGTACCATTTATGAAACGCATTTGTGCACCAGGGGGGTACCATTTATGAAACGCATTTGTTCACAAGGGGGGGTACCATTTATGAAACGCATTTGTGCACCAGGGGGGTTCTATTTATGAAATGCATTTGTGCACCAGGGGGGTTCCATTTATGAAACGCATTTGTGCACCAGGGGGGGTACCAATTATGAAACGCATTTGTGCACCAGGGGGGTTCCATTTATGAAATGCATTTGTGCACCAGGGGGGTTCCATTTATGAAACGCATTTGTGCACCAGGGGGGTTCCATTTATGAAACGCATTTGTGCACCAGGGGGGTTCCATTTATGAAACGCATTTGTTCACAAGGGGGGGTACCATTTATGAAACGCATTTGTGCACCAGGGGGGTTCTATTTATGAAATGCATTTGTGCACCAGGGGGGTTCCATTTATGAAACGCATTTGTGCACCAGGGGGGTTCCATTTATGAAATGCATTTGTGCACCAGGGGGGGTACCAATTATGAAACGCATTTGTGCACCAGGGGGGTTCCATTTATGAAATGCATTTGTGCACCAGGGGGGTTCCATTTATGAAACGCATTTGTGCACAAGGGGGGGTACCATTTATGAAACGCATTTGTGCACCAGGGGGGTACCATTTATGAAACGCATTTGTGCACAAGGGGGGTTCCATTTATGAAACGCATTTGTTCACAAGGGGGGGTACCATTTATGAAACGCATTTGTGCACCAGGGGGGTTCTATTTATGAAATGCATTTGTGCACCAGGGGGGTTCCATTTATGAAACGCATTTGTGCACCAGGGGGGGTACCAATTATGAAACGCATTTGTGCACCAGGGGGGTTCCATTTATGAAATGCATTTGTGCACCAGGGGGGTTCCATTTATGAAATGCATTTGTGCACCAGGGGGGGTACCAATTATGAAACGCATTTGTGCACCAGGGGGGTTCCATTTATGAAATGCATTTGTGCACCAGGGGGGGTACAATTTATGAAACGCATTTGTGGACCAGGGGGAGACCATTTATGAAACGCATTTGTGCACCAGGGGGGAGACCATTTATGAAACGCATTTGTGCACCAGGGGGGGTACAATTTATGAAACGCATTTGTGCACCAGGGGGGAGACCATTTATGAAACGCATTTGTGCACCAGGGGGGGGTATAATTTATGAAACGCATTTGTGCACCAGGGGGGGTACAATTTATGAAACGCATTTGTGCACCAGGGGGGGTACAATTTATGAAACGCATTTGTGCACCAGGGAGGGTACCATTTATGAAACGCATTTGTGCACAAGGGGGGCACCATTTATGAAACGCATTTGTGCACCAGAGGGGAGGTACTCAATGAAAGTGTATCAAACGCACAGTTGCGTCATGTTAGTTTTCAGTTCTTAAAATATCTCCCAGAGGGGTGAACCAGTGAACCAATATCTAATTTACCATTTTGTTTGAATGAAAAGACCCTATTTCTTTCCAGTTCGCGAACAGATACAACACCTACCGAGTACCGTCAATGACCAGAGCTCCAATGGAACTGCTCATGTTTACAATTAAATTGGCGAAACCACTCAGCAATACACTTATATTCCTGGGTGCTCTGAACTTGGTTGCGTCATCAGTGATGACGTATTTTGAAATGCAAAACCACTACACAGTTCGCACTAAGATATTACGGATTGAAGAAAATGTTGATAGGCAGAATAATTAATTGTAAAGTTGGTGTAGTATAGTGATGTAAATAGAAGTTTAAACTGTTATTTTGTACTTTCGTTTGTGGTGCGATTTTTTCCTATTAGTTATAGCTGCACTGCTGCGGCGACGGGCAAGCCCCCTGTCACGCAAAATGAAATGTTGCCCAATTCTGCCTCTGTTGTTTGTTGCTGTCAAATGTTGCTCAATCACTACATTTTAAATTAATTTATCATGTAACATTTATGAAGGGATTTCTGGAGCATGATTCTCGCGCATTCGATATCTACACCTAAGTATATCGAGTGATTTCGTATGGGAATCTGTCAATATTGAAGGCGCGAGAATCGACCCGCAGAATCTTTAACACGTGATATTGGCGGAATTACTGTAGGGATCCACAGTAGAAGCCATTAATCCAAAAATTGAATTTAATAGCCTTAACCACTGACGGAAACGGATGACACGTGCCGAAAACGTATTCGAGAACGCAGGAAATTATATTTTGTCATACAAAATAAGAATAGGCATTTTTCCATACGCCGGCCCGGCACCGGCACCGGTTTAGTGAGTAAGTGAGGGACAGCTATCCCTCTCTTACTCACTAAACCGGAGCCGGTGCCGGTGCCGGGCCGGCGTATGGAAAAACGCACAATCACTGACATTTGCTTTTCGATAGTGCATGTATGTATCGAATACTTTGTTTGTGATTGCCCTTCTGCTCGTTTTCCAAAAGAAAAATATTTGACATTAAAATTAGGGGATTTATGCTTTCACCCCTTACAAATCTTAAAATAGATATTTTCAGACGTCTTGGTGTGACCTGTCATGCACCCTGCATAAACATAACAAAGAAAAAAAGCAATGTTTTATATACGCTAGTATAATAAAAATTTAATAGTTATCAATTATTTATTACTAACTTACTGACACAAACGGACAAACAACAAAAACCTATTAAACATATTAAACACTTTCTCAGTAGATACTGAACACATTTGAAACGGCCCATTTTGCTGTTATCCTTATGAGATGTAAATGTAACAACTTTATACTAAACCATTCGGTATAAACAAAACAAGCAAGCCATGATATTGCGTTTATTTCACAGACAGCGTCGTAGGTATGTTTGGTTTCAAAAATCACTATGATAGATCATAATTTGCGTGATAGATGCATGTATGTCGCGCCAAATTCGCGAATGCAACTTGTCTAGGGCTGTACTGGCATAGAACAGAGGTATGATAGGAATATAATTTAATCATTTCTTATTATGACATTTATTTGATTTATTTGTGACTTTACAATTTCATAGGTAACGTAAAATTAGCTGCTGACTTTAGAAATCAAATCAGCAGTAAAAATATTTGGGGCGTCAAAATCACGCAGTATTAACTTTTACACTCGTAAGCTAATTATTACTGTCTAAAGATGTCAGTTAGAGTCGACTGCAACAGCAGACGACGTGTCGCGTGCGGCCTACAAGATACAGATCAGCCCCCCTAGACAAAGTTAAACGCTAGCGAAACGAAACGATAACTTTTTACGTATGCGATTTGACATTTGGCTTCGCAAAGGTGACGTCACGTAGCGATTCCAATGTCAAATCGCATACATAAAAAGTTATCGTTTCGTTTCGCTATCCTTAGCGTTTAACATTTTCTACAGGCACAGTTATTTAAAGCTGGCACGTTCACAGTATTCACACTAATGCAATTTCACTATAGACCATCTTTAAAAATCGGAAAAAGGATCACTATTATAAACAGCAATAATAGGAAAAAAAAACTGTCTCCTTCATACTCATAAGTTTGAACGCGCGCCAGAGAGACTTCATAATGCCCATGCAGTGCAACGTCATGCCTATAGATGCGCCGAGCCGGAAATATTGCGGCAACATTAACATTTCTAGGGTTCCGTACCCGAAGGGTGCCAAACGGGACCCTATTACTGAGACTTCGCTGTCCGTCCGTCCGTCCGTCCGTTTGTCTGTCACCAGGCTGTATCTCATGAACCGTGGTAGCTAGACAGTTGAAATTTTCACAGATGATGTATTTCTGTTGCCGCTATAACAACAAATACTAAAAATCAAAAGAAATTTAATATTAAGGGGGGCTCCCATACAACAAACGTGATTTTTTTGCTCATTTTTGCTCGATATTGATAATGGTAGCAGGTAGACGATTAAAATGTTCACAATATATTGAGTATATTATTTACTTAAAAAAAAAAAAAAATTTAGGGGCCCATACAAAAATATATTTTTTTTGCGGTATAATGGTACGGAACCCTTCGTGCGCGAGTCCGACTCGCACTTGACCGGTTATTTTGTATGGGGGCAATATTGCCCCATACAAAAAATGGCAATATTGTCGTAAAAATGGCAATATTGCCGGCTCGGCACAACTACAGTCATGCCGCGCGCTTATTCACAGCCACTATATACGTCACTGTATTTTACGTGCCGGCTAAGTTACTCTATGCTGCCCGCTTTTATCTGATCTGTACTACGCTTGCTGTCTCGTTCACTCGCGTCCCAACTACGCTGTATCTCGCTCGCACACTCACGCGACACGTCGTCGGCTCCACAGCAGCGGTCGGTATCGAACTGCCACCAGTAGCTTGATAGACCAATATACACACATATAACATAACTTCAGCAATCAAGAGCGCATCTAGCTTTTTACTATAGAATAGATAGAACTACTTTAATCCAATGTATTATGTACCACTCGAGTTAAATCTATTTAATTACAATAATTATATATACTTGCGATTGGTTTGGCCTGTTCTTACATGGACCCTGTGTGTACAATCGAGCGCAATCTCTGTGTTACCCGCTGGACCCGAAAACAGAAATCATACGGTATTGGACTGCTATACCCTATCCAATATAACAGCGAACCTGACAGAAGTCAATCTTAGCCTGTTAGTAAGGGGATATTGCTCATAAAAATCGATAAATCAAAAGAATCGATACACCCATTAAACTTTTGTGAATCGGAAAGTTGTCTAACATTTTATTTTTGATTCTTCAGTTACCTTCATTTTATTTTTGATTCTTCAGTTACCTAACATTTTATTTTGATTCTTCAGTTACCTAACATTTTATTTTTGATTCTTCAGTTACCTTAAATATGGTTGAAAATAAAATAATAATATCTTTAAGTGCTAATAGCAGTGATGGCGATGACAACTCTCCTGTTAGTTCAACTGATTAAACAATTTCGATTCTTTCCGATTGTTTTGGTAACATCCCTAGTGATTAAAAAGTGGACTCTAAGAAGTTTTAGGTTAGCTGTCAAGTTGGCTGTTATATTGTTATATTAGATAGGGTATAGTCAAAATATATACATTTTTGGAACTGTCAAACTTCGGACAAGTTATTTGTTTACAGAGCCACCACGATAACAAGAGAACGGACGAAGCGGAATTAATGAAGCCACTATTAAAACGTCACTTCCGCTGTCAGTTACTGTTGTTGTAGTGTATTTCAGCGGGGCTACCATGAGGCACGACACTCACCTCAGTCGCGCAAATAAATGTCAAAGGAGATCATTCACAGTTAAGTGTCATAGTAAAAAATAGGATTTGTGTGTTCTATCCGAATATTACACTTTTTTTTCTGGCCGGCACTTTCACTTTTGGCCCAAACTGAATGATCTCTTTTCGCAACTCAATGACGCTTCTCCATACTTGCGAGCATTTATTTTGACATTAAATTGCGACAAAATGCACGACTGAGGTGAGTAGCGTGCCTCATGGTAGGCAGCACGGTCAATGAAACTCTTTGCTGTTCGACGTAGATGGTGGCGCCCCGCTCCATTCTCTTGTTAACGTGGTGCTACTGCACCTTGCCTTGTATCATATTGTTCTTGTAACGCGGTCCTTTAGTCGCCGTTCCCACCAACGTCACATGCGTGTCAGATGAATCTGACAAACCACGTTTGCCCCGGCTTGTCGTACCTGATCCGAATCGAAGGGTTGGATACCCAAACGGGCATGCCGTGCAAACGTGGCCTAATTTCAGATGCATGTCATGAATGTCACGTTAGTGGGCGCGGCGGTTTAGATAACTTCTCGGCGTGAGCTCACTGAGCAACATTCTGCGTCATCAAAAATCTACAGAGCAGCTAAAACTGGCTAATCTATTTCCCGGTTAAAGTATGCGTCGGTACGGCACTGAACTATGCATAATAATCCTTTGCTATTCTCTAATACTATCTCCGAAATCGATATTGCCATTACAGTTTATTTTAACCAGATTTCCCATAAAACGTAACGACTATTCTTAGAAACATTTAAAAGGCTGCATTTATTATCAGATCTGTGTGGACGTGACTTTGTTTTTTCGTTAGCGTGGTCGATATAAGCTTTGATTCCGACTTCAGTTGTAAATTTTACCCCCCGACTAAAGGAGCTCAAATATTTGTATAAATATTAGTAGTAGCCGTTATTATTTTTGTTGCGTATTCATAAATGAATAATTCATTGAGATAAATGTTAAGCTAGTATTAACAATATCACGCTTTTACAAACGTCGCAAAAAGACAGTACGATTGAAAGTCTCAAAACAGTGCAACTGCCTTAACATACCCATTTTTTTGTCATTTTATAAATTTTAATTCTTTTTTTCTCAGAAATCTATATTTTTTATGTTTTTTGTCCACACATGCTTCTTACATACGGGGATAGATTCTGATCTGCGCTCCCTAACTTTAAACTAAAACTAACACATTTTGCCAATGTCACCATTCCTGTAAACTTGAATCGCTTCCCATTATAAAAGTGCAGACCAGAGTTTATCCCATTGATATACATCTAATAAGTATTAAAGATGTTTTTTGCTGAGGACATCACGGCATTGAGATCCATTTCAAACCAAAGCTAAATATAAAATTCAACATGATACAGTTGATATGATGTTAACATCTGCCTCATAGCCTGCCTCCATTAACTTATTTCGGTACTTGTTCAAAACAACATTTCTTTTACAAAAACAGAGTCACTGAGTTGCCCGTTGGGCACGTGTCGTATTGAAAAATTATTAATAAAAAATATTCTGCATTATCTACTGATGATGATTATGTCATGTGAACCCAACTTCAACAGACAAAATCTACTAGATACATTGAACGCACGTTCTTAGATTTTTAACATGGTTTTCTACATTGTACCATATAAGAGGCAAAGATATTTTTAACAGTACGATGACCTATTGCACGCCTTTTTACAACACCACGGAGCATACCTTTCATATAAAGTTAATCCTAATGAAGGACTATTATTTAAAAAAAAATGGCACACCATAAGCAGGACAGGAGCAGGTTGGTAGCAGGGCTAGTGTCAATTACAAAAAACTCGGAAGAATTCACACCAAATGAAAGTAAAACACTGTTGTTTGAGTATGGCGGCCATTTTGAATACCGACTCCTTCCCAGCGACCACCCTGCTACTTTCCTGGGTGTGGTGTGTCGAAACCTGTACTGCATTACCGTAAGATGACGGTGACAGCGACAGCTCCTTAACCATAATTTCGCATCTTAATTTGGAGTGGAATGTTACTGGCAGTGTTTGTTTTTATAATCCCAAAATCTCTCAACATATTCACGTTTGTGTAAATACTACTCTCGCTCAATCCTCCAGTGCACGACCGACGCCCAGGGCCCCGATTCTCGCGCTATCGAGATCATCTCCCCAGTCGAGATGTCGGTTTTGATACCGCCTAAATCCGTCGAAAACGATCTCGATTTTGATCGAAAACAGGCAGAGATATCTCGGTTGGTCGAAAGGCTAATCGTAAGAATAGCTTTTTCTCGTTTTTGTTAGAGATTTCGGTATCTCAAAATCGATATTTCGACCATGGACATGATCTCGCTATCGCCAGAATTGCCCCCCAGGCCTTCGCCAACGGAAATTGGAGGATCGGCCAAACTGTCGCTGTCACCCAGCGAATGTAGCCCTTATTAAATCACTGAAGGCATACGTGCAGCGATTAATACAGTAACCCGATCTCATTGACACATTAAGCTTAAAGTATTTATGCTTCCCTCTCTTCCTTATATTTACATGGCTGCATCTGTAGCCGGATATTAGCCCGCTGTCAGCCTGTCGGGCCGTTGGCAGTAAATGCTAGCAGCGTTGGTTCACGTAGTCGCTGTATGTGGCTGAGATCTCCTCGGACTGGTAGCGGGTCAGCTTGATGCTTCGTCGAGTGTCGGCGCTGATGGCCGCCTTGTAACCACCCTTGCGGAGTAACGAGTCTATGGTCTGTATTTGGTCCCAGCCTGGAAGACGTTCAATGATCGATTAATCGAAAGATCGATTTTTTGCCCATCATATCCCCCGTATTCACTAATTGCTTGCGCTGCTCCTAAAACAGATTCTGGTTACTCGTTGCTCGATTTGCTTGCCATCTGATGTTTCCAGGGCTGGTTGCACCGCACTTATAATAGTTTAACACACTGCCCAACTTGCTATCGTGAAAAAGGGGAGGTCGTGCGCTTATAGCTTGACAGTCTCGATCCTAAACTCCTGACTAGTCCTTGTCAGTATGATCGCCCTGAATTGAAAGCTAGATCACTCCATACAATCGGCTGACCATGGCCACACCTGCCGCCGAGGCAATCCAGTGTGTTTAAGTGCGAGTACTCCGCTCTAAGCGGGCCACTAACAGCAGGCGACTCCACTGACGCCCTAGATTGCCCCTGCGGCAGGTGTGTCAGTAGCCCGCTTTAAGCCACCTACTCACACGCCTGGTATCGGGGCAATCTAGGGCGAAAAATTGTGTTAAACTGCAGCCGCCTGCTGTGTGAGTACACCTCTCAATTAGTGTTGCCGCTCGATAGGCCAATATCGATTGTCTATCGATAGCCTATCGATAGATGAAGAAAACACGATAATATCGATAGTCTATCAATACTATCGATGCCACCGATACTAATCGATAGTATCGGTGTCTCTTCTACTGCAATACTATTGGTAAACAGCAATACTATCGATAGTTTCGATCGCTGCCAACCAATGAACTTCGATAGCTTATTGGTCGGCGGTATAGATTTGCCGAGCCGGCAATATTGCCACTTTTACGGCAATATTGCCCCATACATGCCCCATACAAAAAAAGGCAATATTCCCGCAATATTGCCGGCTCGGCACATTTATAGTCGGCAGCGATCGAAACTCGGTACTATCGATAGTATTGTTGTTTACCGATAGTATTAAACTGACAGAGACGTCGATACTATCGATTGTCCTATCGATAGTGTAGAAGATTTTAGCGTTCAACAATCGATTTTTCGGCAACACTACTCTCGCGCACACAGCAGGCCGGCTTCAGTACCCCTTACCCTGCTCAGTGGCGACCTGCGGCAGATAGGTCGCGGTCCGCTTCGTACCGCGCTCACTCAGGAACTCTATCCTAATGCCGTGCTTGCCGAGCTTCCAGTCGAGGTAGTGCTCAGCCTCCTCGAAGTGCTGCAATATGGACACGGAGACGGTCAGTCGGGGGATCTCGTCCCGCGTGATCGGGGCGAAGCGCGAGTCTTTGAGCGCGCTCGTGATCGCGTATTCGCGGAGCCCTGGAAGTTAGAGGGGTCCGGTTATTCTTCTATCAAACTCAATTTGTTTTATTCTGTAGATACAGACTGTCTAGTCTAGTATAAGTTGGCGTTCCTGTGGCGGCGCCTCCTGCAAGCCACCAAGCTTTGAGAACTGTCAGACACAACTGGCAAAATTAGTAAGTTTTTTTGCCACACGCCAACTTACACTAGACAGTCTGTATTACGAATGGGTTGTGTCCGATCGAATAAATCTAGGGACAAGTCTAAAGTGGCTGGATTTTACCAACGAAAGAGTAACTTTTACTCGAGAGTATCTTCTAATTTTCCATAGACACTAGTGACACCCAGATCAGCCCCCCTAGACAAAGTGAAACGCTAACCGTTGCGAAACGAAACGATAACTTTTTATTGTATCCGATTTGACATTTGGCTTCGCTAAGGTGACGTCACGTAGCGATTCCATATGTCCAAATTCAAGCCTAATATACTTATAAAATGTAATTTTTTGCCTCTTCTCTACGTTGGACCACTGTGGGAGAAGGGCAAAAAAACTCCCACAGATAAATTTTTTGGTCTCTCATTTAATCATATCAGGGTTGGCTTAAAGATTACAAAAAAATACATTCCTATGCGTTGTTCTTATCACACTGACATTGTGTATTATTAGGGCACTGAGCCAGCGTGGTGGAATATGGCTCAATCTTACTCGGATCCGGGTAAAGGCCTGTGCCCCTCGGAGGGGACATTAATGGGCTGCCTTTCATTTTATTTTGCTATGTATTATTATCAATTTATATGTAGGAATAAAAATAATCTTAGCAGCGAGTTCTTTTTAGGGTTCCGTACCCTAAGGGTGCCAAACGGGACCCTATTACTATGCCTCCGCTGTCTGTCTGTATGTCGTCTGTCTGTCCGTCTGTCACCGGGCTGTATCTCATGAACCGTGATAGCTAGACAGTTGAAATTTTGACAGATGATTTATTTCTGTTGCCGCTATAACAACAAATTCTAAACAACAGATTATAATAAATATTAAAGGGGTCTCCCATACAACAGACATGTTTTTTTTGCTAATTTTATAGATAATGGTACGGAACCCTTCGTGCGCGAGTCCGACTCGCACTTGACCGGTTTTTTGAGTTAGATTAACTCCATGCATTGAGCATTCCTTCATTTATGTAGTCTTGTATTTTATAGTACCTACCTCTTTTGCATATAAGTAGTAGATAGTGGAACAAGTCCATAAAATGGTTTTTAGTACGAGTTATACACTCTGCTTTTCACTTCGATTGTGAGGAAATTAAACAGCAATATTGCAAAAAAAAACAATTGCAAATTGCAACACAAAGAAAAAAAAAGGACTGCCCGCCAACATACTTTTTTTACGTGGCAGTGGCAGTTAGCTAGGATAGGTGTTTGTCTGTTTACCTGACAACCTTTTTCTTGAGAGTCTGAGATTTAGACGAAGATTTTACTTTAAGTATTAGTACTTACATAAAAAGTGATTTTATGCAGCCTATTACCCAACATAAAGACGAACTTTACGAGCATGAGAAGTGAAAAGGCATTTTTTACATAATCTTGAGTTACAAATCAAACCGCAGTGGAACAGTGCCTCGTCGGCTAGCAGAGGCGAGCTTAGAGCATCATGGCTTAGAGGTCATTTCTTTATTGTAGTACACAAAAAATACATACAGAAGACATAATAGATACATCATGTGCAAAGGCGAGTTTATTTAATTTTGAGGAGACCTGTCAGCGAAACAATGTTTGATATTGTTTGAATTTATCAAGTAAAAAGTTTGTTTGTGGGAAGGAGAATGAAGTGTGGAAGAGGAAGAGGATTTATAAACAAAAAAATAGGTATCAAAAGTCCTCAAATCCCCTTAGCAGGCCGATTTAGGGACTAAGCCAATAGGAATTAAATAGGATAAATAGCAATTTATTTTCGGCACATACATTTCTTGAAACTAACACATACCTGAATGCAAATGCATGGCATTGAAAGTTCCGATGCAGCCTCGAAGACGATGCTCTTTTCCAATCTTCCACGTCACAAACAAAGGGCTGCAATTATGAAAAAATCTGTTTAACCCCAGGGCAGGTAGACAATAAATAGATTTTGGAATTTATTACCAAAACAGCACAGGCCCCCGATTCTCGCGCTATCGAAATCATCTCCCCAGTCGAGATATCGGTTTTGATACCGCCTAAATCCGTCGAAAACGATCTCCATTTACATTTATTTCGATCGAAAACGGGTCGAGATATATCGGTTGGTCGAAACGCTAGTCGTAAGAATAGCTTTTTCTTGTTTTTGATAGAGATTTCGGTATCTCAAAATCGATATTTCACACGTGGACATGATCTCGCTAGGAGCCAGAATTGCCCCCCTGGGGAAACTTATGGAATGGACATATTTTTATAAACATAATCTGGGCTTTTGGCCCGTACTATTATCTCTTCTGCGCCTGTGTTTCAACTTATTTGATTTTGATTAGGTACTTATATTATACACGCTTTGACAAGTAATTAGCTGATCAATGAATTACGCTCTATCTCTGCAATTAAAACCTAGTTTTTCCGTGATAATTAAGACAATCAATCATAGACATAGTTAATTACGAAGAAATATAAACGGTCAAGTTAGAGTAGGTCACGCACACCAAGGGTTCCGATCACACTTGAAGAGCTTCCTCTAATTTTATTGGGTTTCTACATAACAAATAGGTAGTGTATGTTGTCATCATGTAAACCGATGATAAATGTAAATTAAATATTTTTGTAGAAAGACAGAAATTTGCAATTTTCAGATTTTACCCTTAACTTGTGCTTTACAGCATAAACGGTCGTAGCGTTCGATTGCGTTGACCTAGACTAGAAGGTTGATTTTTTCACAGCTTGATGCGACCACAGAACTTAGCAATTGATATAAATTTCAGCTTGATACGTCCACGCGTTCTTGATATAGACAGCAATGGTCTTGACACACGGACGGACAGAGGACGGACGGACAACAAAACAAATTGATCCTATAAGGCAGTGGTTTTCAAGGTGGGGGGCGCGCCCCGTAGATACGGACCTTCATATCATTCAATTTTGTATTATTTATATTTCAGAGCACCCATGAATTTCATTGTTTTGACAGCATACTCAGAAGAAACAGAAATATATTTGACATGCTAATTTTTCCGGGGGGCGGCTCACGTCGCCCTTTGTGCTATATATTATGGGGTTATCGTTAGTAGACTGCTAGCTTTACGATGTTCGGTTACTGGAAGTCCTAGCCATGGGAAGTTTCCGGGGCAGCTCATGCCGCCCTATGAGTTCTTGTAGGATTATCTCCGCTCGACTTGCTAGCCATGGTAAATTTCCGGGGCGGTTGACGCCGCCCTACGAGTCCCCGTTAATATGGTTTGCCAAAAGCGGCACAAGGTAAATTTATTTTGTAAACATTCATTAGTTACTTATTAATTACATAATTGTATTGTTGTTGACTTCTGATTTTAACTCTAGCTCTGTCTAAACATAGTCAGAATGGGCCCTCAAAATAAAATTCTGGATCCACCCCTGACTAAAATTATCTGGACAGAAGACGGGCGCGAAAATATTTTTTGGCAGAAAGGGGGCGCGGCCCAAATAAGTTAGGGAACCCCTGCTATAAGGGTTCCTTTTTTTCCTTTTAAGGATCGGGACCCGAAAAAACAGAAAAAACACACCTAACCTAAGCTAATAACAAAATTGAGTTTTATAAGTAATGGAATCTGTGACTTAAGCACAATTTCAAGCAACCTGTTAATTAATTAATTTATTAATTATTTTTAGTTTTGTTTTATGTCTGGAGACTTCCATGTATTATAAATAAACTGTGCTCCGTGGTCTAGTGGGTTTCATGCTTGCTTCTCACGCAGGAGATGCAGGTTCAAATCCCAGTGAGATAAATCATTTATCTTAAATAGGAATGTTATATGGATGTTTTAACGGTGATGGAAAACATCGTGAGGAAACCTTCATTGCTCCGGCGATGGGCTTGCCCCTGTCACGCAAAATGGAGTATTGAATCAAGCTACAAGTGGACACAGTTGTGCCTCTGCCACCCCGTATGGAAAAAGGTGTGACACTATGATAAGTACTGTGAGAGGCACCTGTTTCATGTTTAATAAAGATTTATTAATTAATAAACTAATAAAAACAGATGTGCATATAATTATGTACAGTGCACTAACACACACTCACTATAATACCATCTGCCTACCTATCTACCTATACCATCTGATATTTATATTTACTGATATTTATATTTACTAACTTTATGCCAAATTACATAACTAAAGCAATTATCATGCTGAATCAATAATACTCAACTAATAAAACTAAAGGAAGCAAGCAAAATTGACCTGGACCATGATAGTCCCAAGATCTCTAAGTGCCAGATACAATTAATAATAATAAAAAATACAGGGTGTAACAAAAAGGTGTAGTCATATTTTATGGGGTTGTCAGGGACATCATTCTAACCAACTTTTACTATGAAACCGATTTGATCAGAGCAACTTTAATTTTCACTTCTTTAAACAAATCAGCTGACTGCCCGGACCAAAACTATTTATTAATCTGTGCCAAAACGTATGAAGCAATGAAAAATAAAGTTGCTCTGATCAAATCGGTTTCATAGTAAAAGTTGCTCAGAATGGTCACCCCTAACAACCCCCTAAAATATGACTACACCCTTTTGTTACACCCTGTATAGCCTCTTAATTGCCCCACCAACCTTTACGAGGATAGGAGTAACACTGAGCCATATTCCCATACAATAAGAAAGCTAATGATCCTTAACCTAAAGTTGCATGTAATTCGAGATATCTTCGATTAAAAGTATTTTTTTTAGTTCCCCATTTTTATGCTGTTAGTGCCTGCCATATTTTGAATAGCCCTTGTTTTAAGATTTTCTTAATGCCCACACTATCCTGAATACTTATTTAACACGGCACATTTGTTATTTTGACAATACCTAACTTAGGGTTAGAGAAATTGATGACAGTCTTAACTTAAATCTTCAGCAAAAACATTGACTTGGCTTTCGAACAGCTGCCATGAATAATTTTGTATGAGATAAAAGCTTAAAAACCTTACCTATGCTATGCTGATTCAGGAATGGTACAAGACTTGTATCATTATATCATAAAATAGGAAATACCTTTACTCATGAAACCGGGGCACCGCCTTGTAAAAAAGGTGAATGAAGAACACATCTTTTCTCATTGGTACTGAATTTTCTATCATTTGCAAGTTGCATGAGGGCAAGAGAGATGAACAGATTAATTAATTCAACTATGCCACTGTACACTAAACAAACACTTGACAATTACAAGTGCAACCGACAGCCCCCTATGCAGGGGTTACATGGAAGTGGAAGCACAGCAGAGCACATGTTGCTGGCATGTTCATCCACAATTGAAACCTGGATGGCTATTCTGGGAGAAGCAACATTGATCCATGAGCTCTTCGAACACCCAGGCTTCCTACTCCAGCTGGTGTAGGAGTTGGGTTGGCTGAACTGAGAGATCGGGACAAGGGGAAATGCACAAAGGCCCTGCACATGTGGGCCATGTGCAGGCACTTTAACCCCCTTAAAGAAGAATAGATAGGCTTATTAGATGCATCAAAGGCAGGCCTAGCTTCGGTGTCTATTAGGACACCCTGTATACCTAAATACTTCCACACCCACATAAAACAAAGAAAAGACAGTATGGTTATGTTCATTTCATGAGAATATTCATTTAACATTTTCTAAGGGCAAAAGGCTTGTGGTTTTGACTGTAACTAAAATTGTATAAAATACAACATGTGTAATATAGGAAGACAACAAAGGAGTGTCCAGTCCAAAAATCACAAGGACACAAAGAAGATTGAAACTCCAGGGCTGTACTCACTAGGCTTCATTTGTGAAGTGAGGGGTCTGCGGAGGGTCCACGGTGTGAAGCTGGCTATACAACACATCGAAACAGAAGTAGCACATATCAGGAATAGCCACAGGATCGTGGACGTATCCATTCGTGGGACGATCACCACCGTACGAGTTATTCAGCTTCTGCTTTTTACTACCGCAACATACTGAGGACATGGTGTACCAGCGGATAGTAGCAGTTCAAAATAAAATAGCACACTTCACGCAGCAAACACAAATAATAAAATAAAATTGCTTTGATTTGACTGACTTGACACAATGATGATAGCCCGTCCACCAGAGGTCCAGAGCCCTGTACAATCCAAAGAGTACATATGAAACTTTTTTTTTTCGAGTGAGTGAATGAATTGAATGGTTGTTACTATTTACCTCTTTGCTACTTTTCAGCTTTGTCAAGTTGGTTCATTGACCTCTAAAGTTGGTTGCACTTGCGCTTGCTAGTTGTGCTAGTTTGCCTACGTTAGGGCGGGCGTTTAGAGCTTATATTACATTACGCTGTCGGCAGGGCACGATTTGATAGACGTCTAACTCATGATTTAATTATTTATTTATTCATTACAATAACAATTCATGATATCATTACAGGTGTCTAACCCAATTCAATATCATATATCGTAATGAAACTATTAAAAACATAACCTTTATGTACAGGCACACACATTGCTAGGTCTTATATAGGTACTATAGGAAATTAAGTTGAGATTTCTACCAATTATAATACATTACTTTATTAACATCTGACTTACAAGTACTTACGACACAATTATCACAAATAATAATAATTATCACAAGCATACCAACTATGTAGATTTATTCGTTCGTAACTATAAAAATATCACCATCCAATCTAATTATACCTACCTACCTATTCTAATTACATGTCAATATAATAAAATTTAAATCAGTCATTTAGTCAAATAATTATAAGCATTTTCTTGGAACTTTGCCAGTGAACAATTAAATATGTCAATTTCTATTGCAATATAATTCAAAGTGCGAAGGGCTACATACAGTCAATGGGAAAAAAAATGATATGTTAGTTCTGCACAGTAGGGTTGATGAGGAAGTGGTTATGAGGAAGAGGATGAGGATGAGGAATTATTAGAAATACATTTTGAGGATGCGGATAAGGATGAGGATATTTTGATGAGGATGAGGAAGAGGAAGAGGATGCGGAAGAGGAAGAGGATGCGGAAGAGGAAGATAAGAAATAAAAAGAACCTTTCTTTTAATACATTTAAAGAATTTTTAAATATAAACACAAAACCTTTAATACTCAAATTTATACTCAAAATTAACAATTGGTAGGTTATATTTTAATACAGCGAGTGAAGGACGGAGAATGGAAATAGAATTTCTCTTGTTCGGCGGCCGGCGGCGGCGGCGCAGCGAGCGCCACGCGGACGTTGAATGAAATTCCTCATAAATTCCTCTTAATATATGAGGAAGAGGAAGCGGAAGAGGAGTTTTTTAAAATCGATTTTGGGGAAGAGGATGAGGATGCGGAACCTCAAAAAAAAAATACGCGTGTAGCACCGTACACGTGTTAGAAGTAAAACTTCTGTAGCTAGATCATTAAGTGGTATCTATACTATACACCTATACCTACCTATACTAAAAGAGATTTAAATTTCCAATTTTGAGATCCAATATGCATTGCTTTGCTTGTCTCTGTGCCCAGTCCCTTTATTTAATTGATCGAGTACGTATTTTCAACTATTCCAAGTTAATGTGTACCTGCGGGGCTACCATAAGGCTTGCCACTCACCTCAGTCGCGCAGATAAATGACAAAGAAGATGGCTAAATCAATATATGGACGACTGCCCCAGACATGTACAAAGACTTCTCAACAGCCAATAGCATTTAAATATTCATTCATAAATTTAATTTACTGCGTCTGTATTTAGTTTGTAGAACTTGAAGAAAAAAATAATTAAATATAGGTAAATAAGAGTTGTTACTCAATACTCCGTGATTCCAATATGAATCCGTGACCTTTGCCGTCGCTAGAAATAAGCACCATTTTGCAATAACATGCAACATAACGCCATCTAGCCACTCCTCTGGAAACCTCCTGTTTTCAACAGTTTTGCTAGTTGGCAATTGGCAATTATGTTGCATGTTATTTTTAACGATGGCAAAAGTCACTAATCAATGGCGGAATCATAGAGTATGAAGTGACAACTCTTAATTATTTAATCATTTCCTTCAAGTTCTACAAACTAACTAAAGACGCAGTAATTTATGAGAGAATATTTAAATGCTATTAATTGGCTGTTGAGAAGTCTTTGTACATGTCTGGGGCAGTCATTTTGCCAAATTGCCAACTCCTTTCGCGTCTCAATGATGTTTCTCCATAAAATAGCGCGCATTCATTATGATATGACATTAAATTGTGACAAAATGCGTGGCTGGGGTGACTGGCGTGCCTTATGCTACCCCCGCTAACCTATACATACCTACTTTGCTAGGATTCTTTAGGGTTACTTCATTGCGAAGCGATGACGTAACTCTTATTTAATTTTATTCTTGACATTTCCTTAGTCCGCCATACGACATACCTCGATTTTTATATTTTACTTCAACATTATTGACTGGCATGAAGCATTAACTTTAAAATTACAAAAGCTTATTAAAATCAAAATCGTATAATTTCAACAGGTATAACAACAATTCAACTTTAAAATATGTATTACAAAAATGACATACAAACAAATAAGCGAAACAATAAGCCATTAAACTTATGGCTCTGTAAACTGTAGACCTCGCTTTGGCCGTTTACTACAGATAAACATTAAATAGGTAGGTATAACACGTACTTAGTAGCTAAACTGCTAATTTGTGACTTGAACTGCACTATATAATAAAAAGTGGCTTTAGAACAGTTCTAGGTACCTACTTATTGTTTTCAAGAAGTCTTAATGCAGCCATCCATCACATCGGAATTTGCTTGAAAACTAAATATCACATTTGGATGATTCTAAGTGACTTTATGCGATTACTAGCTGCCCGTTGCGCGACTACGCAGCGCGTTTTAGGTACCTATTCCATAGTTACCGGCCACAAAACGATTCGTTCATCATTTTAGAAATCCATATCGACCCGTGTGTGACATTGATGAAACTCTTTTCTTACAAACTGTATGGATCGCATCGCACAGCTGTCAAACATAAGTTCCGGTTCCAACAAAGAGGTTGAACGAAGTAGTTTTTGGTCACGTCACTGGTTTTGTTTGCCCCAGCCAGCGGCGGCGGCGCCATCTTGGCCATACCGGAAATCAAGAACTCGTGGAAGAATGCTTAAAATAATTTTTATTTGTTAACGTTTCATCAGGTTTTTCTCTCACTAATTAACATTCTTTATTGTACGAATGTATTATTATCTTATCTGATTAGTTAAAAACCGTATTGAAAATAGTTGCGGTTTTAAAAGTCTTCAGCCGACCCTGACGTCACCGATTCCAATTTCCGTTACATTTCTTAGCCACTCGTGATAGCACCCGGCTAGTAGCAAGTGAAAAGCAAATATATGAATAACTCACAGTTGAGAGGTTAAATAAATTTTACCCCCGTGCCCCAAGAAGTTTTACTTCAATATGAGGAACTTCCACATTATGAGGAAGAGGAAGAGGAATCCTCATCAACCCTACTGCACAGTGGAAGAGAAAATAATTGATTACGGCGCGCTTGTCTATGGTGCGCATTGGGGACATTGGGGACTTTCAGGCAAATACATTCCAAGAGTCTCGGATTGGGTAATCTACCTCTATGATAGAACGACATGAAGAGACGACAGGGCCCCGGCCGACAGCGTAGTCTAATAGGCCCATTAGATCACAGCGATTTAAGACCTTATTACATTACCCTGTCGGCAGGGCACGATTTGTATAGACGTCAAACTCATGATGGAACGACTAGAAAGAGACAGTGAGTGAAGTGAGTCAGACATGGCCCTGCCGACAGCGTAGTCTAATAGGCCCATTAGAAACAGATAGAACCCTGGTAAAAAAGAATCTAGCTATCTACGCTAGCTATAATAGACAGAGTTATGTAACTTTCTCTTTTACAACAAACTTACAACTTTACTTTGCTTTGTCTGAATTTACGTCGGGCGGGTCGGAGAGAGGACAATCCATCTTTGTAATTTTTTAATCTGGGATCTTTCAAAATCAAAATACCGCTATAAAAAATAATGTGCGTGTCTATGGCGTGATGGCTGTCAATCGTTCGTTTTTATTTTACTGAAATGAAAATAAAAGCTTTCTTTTACTAGAAATTGTTGTGTGTATCATGTATCTAATTAGTATAGAATGTGTAAGAAATAATAATCAACCGATGTTGCGGTAGCACCATGACGCATCATGTGTAAATAAAATACATTTTGTTTGTAATCGACGATGGCGTCAGATGGCGAAACTACTTGCACGAATGATCCCAATTTCGCCGTAATATACTCATTTCTGAAAGTGTTTGGCAAGCTGTACGGCTTGGAAATACCTACGCTGACGAAATTGCAGGAGTTGATAGAGAATACGGATGAAGGTATGTGCAGGCAGAGGACAGTAAAATCATTGTGCTATACACAACAACCAAACTACAGTACTACAAACTCTTGTAACAAAAACAAGTGTCATACTTATTTGCGACCATATGTTTCTTGGGGAAAGTTGTTCAGAATCATTAGCTGAGCGTCCCTGCTTCAGCATGACAATTTCTTTTGTTACACCCCATGAAGATCCACAATGTTTTCTTTTCATAGTGTTGGAACCATTGAGAGAGCTGCATTTGAGGCTGCTAAGGCGTGCTGTGAAGTCTGTCAAAAGTAACCTTTGGGAGAGGTACATCATCAAGTTCTGCCACCAACAGGGCCATCACCAAGAAGCCTGGGAAGTTGAGAGATTCTCTTATAAGAAAGCAAGTACAGGGATAAAGTTGAAAGTGCTAAAGGTGTGTTGTTTAGTTATTTAAAATTTTATAAATATAGATGATAAATAGATTATGATTCCAAATTCATAACCTACATAACTCTATGTGAGAAAATGATATAAAATACACTTTTACATATAACATTGTACCAGTGTCTGTTTGCTGCTAATTTTATACTTTCACTGCCACCTTTGATTGTTTAGCATTCATTGTTGATTGTTCATTACCACTACACAGAGACAAATGATAAGTAATACAGATAAGATTGTTGGTTACCTCAAAAGTACCTATGCAAACTGTTGCATAAAAGATTTTTGTTTGTGGTATAATTTATGGCATTTTTTCCATCAGATGTTTTTCTGTCTTATTCACCTGGAGATTGAGAAATCACCACTTAATTATTTAAATCCATGTACAATATAATTTTTTCCTTCCAGTTGCTCCTCGAATACCAGTTCACATGTCACCCAAAGTTCAAGACTGCTGTAAATGCAATATCATGCAACGACTTACGCCTGGAACCCATTGGCCGGGATAAGAATGGATGTGTTTACTGGCTGCAGGTTGACGATGATGCCAATCTGCATTTGTACAAAGAGGATCAAGATGATGAAACATGGCAGCTCGTAGCTAAGTAAATATGCCACATTATTGTCATCTGGGGGTAGATCAGTGGCATAATTAGCAGGTGGATTGGCCATCTAAAACTGCTACTGTCTATGGCCCATAAGTCATCAACGACGACAACGACAAAGCGTCACGCATTTTCCTACATGCAGTGACAGAGTCAGTTGTATCCACTTCTACCCCTAAGGCAGACATATATTTTAAGTAGTGATGGAAATTGCAGTAATAGTAACGGTAGGCTTTTAAAATTAACAACACAAATGCTTCTCAATACTTTTAGAACATGATTGACAGTTGCTATACTTCTAACACCCTGTTTCAGCAATCGAGAAGAACTGGTCAAGGTCATTTCTCAGCTGAAAAATGGTGAGGAGGTTGGAGTGTCGGCCTCCGCGCTTGTGAATGAGGATTCAAACCTCAATGAAGATTCAAGTGATATAGACACTCCCACTCCGACAAAGGTATGCTTGTCCACCCCAATGTGTAACCATAAGACCTATTATGCCTGGAATCAGGGTTATATTATTTTGATTTGGACCATAGTAGACTTATGCACCTGGTATATTTCACAGAAAACATACATGCCTCCACTTTAATGATGTTTTTGTATTTTTACAGGAGACTAATGAAGTTGATAATGAGGAGTTCCTAAGCCCGGAATCAGAATCTGAAAATGAAAATGAGTCAAATGAACAAAAAGATACTTCTGAACCATCCGAAAGTACAACAGCAGCAAGTGATGATAAGAAGCTTGCTGATGGTGAAGAAAAAATAGAAATTAGTGAAAATATACCTGCAAATGTAGATGAAAGTGTAAGTGAAGAAATTGCTGATAAAGTTCCAGAGACTCTTGTTGATAAACCTCAAGAAGAAGTGGTTAAAATAATTAAAGATAAAACTGTTGAATGTCCTGAGGAAAAGGTTACAGACCAATCCGATGGCATGATAGATAAATCAGTTGATGAAGTAGAAAAAGAACTAACTGAAAAAGTGGATGAAATCGAATCAAAAAATGAACAAAAGGTACCAGTCGAAGTGGACGATAAAGTTGAAACAGATATAGAACCTAAAGCAACCGATAATAACAAAACTGATACAGATGCCACTGACACAGAAATAAAAAATATCTCTGATATTGAAGAACAGCAAAATAGTAAAAAGGAGGAAGAAAACGCTACAACAGAAGCTAAAAATATTGAAAACGATGAAGATTTGGGCGAAACTATCGAAGAACCAGTTATGGTCATTACGGGGGAAGGTAGTGGTGTCGATAATGAGAGTTCGTACATAATTAATGATGAAGATTGTGATGACTGGAGTTCGTATATCATAGGTGAAGAGATAAGCGAACCTATCATGTTTTTTTGCGGTGAAGGATCTGGATATGACAATGACACTGGCAACCCAGAAATCATAGAACAATCCCACAGTGCAGAGGATAGCACTGACAGAGATAGCAAGAGTGCCGAACGCACTAATGGCGAATTTACTTCTGAAGTCAGTAGTGAGAGCAATAATACCTCAAAAATTGGTTCCAGTATTAAGTTAAGGAGTAGTATATCATCAGTAGCAAAACGATCACTGAAAAAACAACCTAACGACAATGTTGAAACATTGAAGTCGGATCCTAAAAAGCATTGCATTAGACACTTAGAAAAGTCTGATAGTAGTTCTAGTGTAAATAATGATAAAGCCACGACTAAAAGTGAAGCTGTGGATAGCAATAAACTTAATAAGAGAAAATGTAAATCTAAATTGAAGAAAAATAATGTACCACCGAGAAAAGTAATGTTAAAGGAGGATAAGGAATGTTCCAATTCTGTATCCGAAACAGATCATGCTAGCAATAACAAATCAACTATAATTGAGAAAAGAAAAAGTAGTATCTCATCTACAGAACACGAAGACGGTGATCATTCTGACAATGACAAGAGTGCAACACAGAGCAATGACAAAGACACCAAAGCGGAAGACATATTGCCTCTCAAAAAGTTGAAATTAGATAAACCAACCGATGAAAATAAAGAAGACAATGAAAAGTTAGAGAAATCAACTGAAGATGAACAAGAAAATAACCCTAAAACTGAAGAAGAACTAGAAAATAAGCCTAAAACTGTAGAAGACAGAGTTGTTGAAAAAGCAGATTCAAGTGACGCTGAAAAGAAAAATGGCGATGCCGAACAAACTCCTATTCAACAAAGAAAAAAAATCAAAGCTAATAGAGGCAAGTTTAAACGAAAAAAGTTCACCAAACCAAAAGAGAACTCCGAAGAAAAGGAGACAAAGGATGATAAAGAAGAAACCAACAACAAAGAATCAGATTCAAAGGATAAACACAAAAAGTCTTTAAAAAGATCTCTTTTAGATGCTAACTCAAGTGATAAAAACAAATCAGAATCTCAGACGGAAAGTGAGGAGGAGGAACCAGTTGTTAAAGGGAAGCGATTGAAGATTAAACCCAAGAAGATAAGTACCAAATCAAGGTAGGCCCCTACATTGGTGTTTCTTAATTGATATTTCCCATAGTAGTACAGCATGGGACAACAATACCATGTTCAATACCATGGAAATTGTATGTTTTTGGTATGGTTTTCGTTTTGACGACCTCTGTGGCGCAGTGGTTGCGCATCTGACTACCATGCGAGAGGTCCTAGGTTCGAATCGGGGATTGAAAAAAACCCCCAGTCTTGGATGTTTACATGTTTGTGATGTTGCTGTTTCTGGTTTCCACGACACGGTATCCTAGTGTGGAGACGGAAGCAATGAATGTGCCTGTATGTAAATGAAAAAAAAATGTAGTGAAAATACAACTAACATTCTTTTGCAGAAAAAAAGTGGAAGAGAAGTTACAGGAGAAAAATTCCAGTGATGAATCAGAAGAAGAGACGCTGTATAGTTTGGGTATGTTTTTATTCAGTTAAACCACAGATAACTAGAATACAAATAAACAATGAAAAAATGGTTAAACCTACAAAATATCGTAGTCCTATATCTGTTTCATCATTCTACCTTCTGTTTTGTCCATTCTCTGTTTTATATCAGGCTATTCTGGGGAGGAGGAATGAAAATACCTTGTTCGCGGATTTTCATGTTACATCATGGTTTCTGTCTCCCACAATATGGTATTTTAGTGTGGGGCCAGAAGCAATGCCTATATGTCATGTTATTCACTTCAGCAATATTTGGTTCCAGCTGGCAAAAAGAACAAAAAGGTCCTCAAAAAGAAGCCCAGTAAAGGCAAAAGCAAGTCCAAGCCCGGCGACAAAACCAAGTCTGATGACAGCGACGTGCCTGTCCGGCAGTCGAGGAGAATAGCGCAGCTGAAGATCAAGGAAGAGGCTGACAGGAGGCACATGGAAGAGGTCGCCTTGAGGGAACTCAAGATGATACATAAGAAGAAGGTAAGATTCCGATTTTTTAGGTATAAGATTGTTCGATGGCATCACCAATGTGGCGGAGAATAACTGAATTGGCACAGGGCCTAAGAAAATCGGTTAAGTGCGGGTCGGAATCGCACACGAAGGGTACCGTACTATCGTATAACATAACTTAAGCACTCAAAACAATAAAACAAAAACAAAAAAATAAATAAAAAACCGGCCAAGTGCGAGTCGGTTGCGGTTTTTTATAGATAATGGTACAAGAGATATAGCCTGGTGACAGACAGACAGACAGACAGACAGCGAAGTCGTTGGCACAAAAAGGAGGAGGCATATTTCCAGCAGCGGGCGGAACCAAATTCCGAATGAGCAGCAAAAGAACCTCACTGCGTGACACCGAAAAACTCTAACCTAACCTAACCAAAATACTGAGTGACTCACTAACTGAGCCACAGATTCTTGAATGACTGGTGGCTCAGTTTGCATTCTACAAAATACAAAATACAAAATCATTTATTTCACCTAAAAGTGTACATAAAAGTGTTCATAAATCTAAATACATTAGAGTTGGGGAGATGCACTATTCAGGCACGCACGGGTATCAAAGTAAGATTAGATTGTGGCTCCCGCACTAGGCACAGCCTGTATCGCGGGAACCTCTACTGTTTATAATGTTTGGTGTACATACATGATGGTAGCAGGTTAAAACAACATGAGTTTCAATTTAAAATAATAAGGTAAATATTTTAATAAGTAATAGGTGATGATATGTAATACCATGATAAAGCTAAAAGACGAAAATTATTATGGTAATGCAACAAAAAAAATCCACTTACTTTTGTGTGTGTGAGGGAGAGGGTGAGGGTGTGTGTGTGTGTGTGTGTGTAGGGTGTGTGGGGGTGTGTTAAGGTGTGTGTGTCTGTGTGTGAGGGGGTGTGAGGGTGTGTGAGGGAGGGTGTGTTTGTGTGTGCGGGGAGAGTGTTTTTGTATAAATAATAAATACAGGTAGAGTATTTCTATGATTGTGTTCCAATGAAGTTTTCAGTCTGGTTGTAGTTCATGCCAAGAAGCCATTGTCGTATTTTGTGTTTAGCTTCAGATGGTGAGGCGTGTTTGATGTCACAGGCTTGAGCGACCTTATTGTAAAGATGCGGATGCAAAAATGGGCCGAATCTTTGTGCGAAAGATGTGTTTGTACCCATCACTGGGAGTTTAAATATCCGACGTTTAAGCATCTCATTGTAAGAGGCGGAGCAGAGAGCCTGTCGATGCATGTTAAGGGAGACCCTAAGAATAAAAAGTTGGCGGATCGACAATATTTCACATTCTTTGTAGAGACTTTCCGTGCAGTACATTTTAGGCCTCCTGTACATAACTTTTAATATGGACCTCTGAGCTCTTTCAATGGTGATCATGTTAGTTTTGTACGACCCTCCCCAGATCGAGATGCAGTAGCCCAGTACCGACTGGCACAAGGACAGGTATACGAGTCGCAAAATCTCCGCGCTGGCTCCACTCCTCAAGAGCTTCATAATTATAATGAGTCTCCTAGCTCTGCCCGATAACGATGCTATGTGTTTGGCGAAGGAGAGTTTTTCGTCTACAACTATTCCTAGGTATTTTATAGATTCCGCTCTTTCAATAGTTTTACATGTACAGGTGTTGTTGAATCGGTTACATGTGTGTATCTTGATGTAGGAAGTCATTTCTAGGTTTGGTGCAGATGCCTTAGTTTTGTGGAAACACAGGAATTTTGTTTTAGCGACATTAAGGGTGAGTAGGTTATTGGTAAGCCATTCTGCAGTTTGAGCCATTCCGTTTTCAGCGTGGGCGAAGGTGGAGTTCCAGGTCTTGCCATGGAAAGTCATTGCTGTGTCATCTGCATAGCAGATAACATTGGCATTAGCAGAGGGCAGCAGTTCTCCTAGGTTGTTTATATAGACTAAGAACAAACTAGGGCCCAGAATGCTTCCCTGTGGCACGCCGTATCCTATATGCATAGGGTCGCTCAAAAGGTCACCGATTCTCGTCTGTTGGGTTCTATTACTCAGGTAACTACGAAACCATTCCAAGGCTAGACCCCTTATCCCATAGTTTTCAAGCTTCTGTAGCAGTATTGGTACGGATACTGTGTCGAATGCCTTCGCTAAATCGAGGAAGACAGTCATGCAGCAATCGCCTTTGTCAAGGTGTGATGAGATGGAATCGACAAGTATTTTTGCAGCGTCTTCAGTCGACCTTCTTTGTCGGAATCCAAATTGGGCGGGCGAGAGGACACCAAATTTCTCCAAGTATGACATAAGACGGTGGTTTACGATCTTTTCTAGGATCTTAGAGAAGACAGCAAGCAAAGATATCGGCCTGTAGTTACTGGGGCTTTCCCTGTCTCCTGCTTTGTGGATCGGTGTAACTCCGGCCACTTTCCACGTCTCAGGGAAAACGCCATTTTGCAGACTAAGATTAAATATGTGTGTTAAAGGCGTGACGATATTTTTGCTTATACGTTTTATAAGTAAGTTGCCCATACCGTCAAGCCCGGGGGCTTTGTCAGTTTTCAGTTTGTTGATTTGTCCAAAAATTTCAACCTTGTCTGTGGGTTGCATGAGAAAAGAGTGAGGAAAAGGGGCAGCCCTAGCCAGTTGAGCCAGTTGAGTTTCTGACCTATTTGAGGATTTGAGGATTTCTTCTGCAAGTGTAGAGCCGACGGTGGTAAAGTAGCTATTACATTTGTTTATTGATTCTTGAGGCGTGTTACAACTTGAGAGTAGTTTGGCAGCGGACTGAGTTTTAGGTGAGATCTCACAGATATTCTTTATTACCTTCCACAGTGACTTTGCATCGTTTTTATTTTCTTCAAGAATCTTGTGCTCGTAGGCAGCTTTAACTCGATGTAGCAGGTCATTGCAGAAATTGCGGTATCGTTTGTAAACTATCTCTGCGTTCAGGTCTTTAGGATGTTGTTTACACTTTAGATGCAGCTGATCTTTACCATCTCAGCGCACAGAAATCCAAAGAGGGGCGATGGACTGAGTCAGTACGTCTCTCCTCGGTGTATTTCCTTAGACTTAAGTAGAAATACATAACATTGTATTTTTAAGGCTCTGATATTTTAAAAGAGGTACGGGGGAGGTTTCTTGCCCTTCTTTGCTCCATCCCTAAGCCCACAACTTCCGAACGGGCGGTAGTATACAAAAATATTAATATTATATTGACGTTGACTAAGTAATATGTATGATTTTATGGTCAATAAAAATTTTGAACTCTGAACTCTGAACTCTGATCTCTGTTTCGAATACATCTGGCCAATCCTGGTGTAATCCATGGTTTAATAGTAAACCTGGTTCGGCTAATATTCACTAGTTTGGTATGTTTCGCTATGACGTCTTTAAGTTTTGTTGTGAATTTACAGGTCGCTTCCGAGACATCCTGTATTGAAATAATGTCCGTCCAGTCCTCAATACTCAGATCCGCGATAATGGCATCGTAGTCAATCTTAGTTTTTTGCCTTTTCGGTAGCGTTTTTTTATAGGTTGTATTTATGGCAATCATGGGTAGGTCATGGTCAGTCACATCGGTTGTGCATACCAGGGCTTCAACTTTACATTTCGTCCTCACAAAGATGTGATCCAAGCATGACCTACTTCTGGTAGGTTTGGTGATGGCAGCAGTGAGACAGTGTTCGGCCATGAAGCAAAGATATTCCGTTTTACGGGAGTCTGTCGAGTTTGGTAGAATGTTGATGTTCATGTCACCAGCCACAATCATACTTTGTCTAGTTTTAAGCGATGCGAAGTGTTCGTCAAGCGAGTTTAAAAAAGCTACAATATTGGAGACAGATGGTGATCGATATATTGCAACGATCGTGAAATTGTTTGCAAGTTCTATCGTGAGACAATCAGCATCCTGCAAATTAGGCTCCGTTACTGAGGCATTCAGGATGTCTTTGACGTAAACGATGACGACTAATACCCGATTAGTATTCTATCCCTATCAATATTGCTATCTTTTTAGTTTAATTAACTGTATACATACATTGTAAATGTATCTATCAGATAAATAAACTAGGCAATCACTGAGGGACAAATTCAAAAATATCAATATACTTACGATTAATTTGTGGGGTACAGGAATTTGCCTTCTGAACACCACTCAAACGTACTATCCGGTATCTGCACCACTCCAATACGAGTGAAGAAAAACACTGATAATTATGACGAAAAGCACTGACTTTAATACTATGACACTAAATACTGAGACACTATCACAATCACTTCACTTATACTATGGACACTAATTATTACACTCACTATATGCACTTTACTATTTCGAGTCTTGTATCTCGTACTTGACTGAATGAGAACTTACTAAGAACTAACTGACTGAGATATTACTGAGAAGTGATCTTACTGAGATCTGATCTGACTGAGAAGTAATCTTACTGAGATATGATCTGACTGAGAAGTGACTACCCCTTGTGCAGCCTTCTTCTCACGCACCCCTTCTGGGGGCGTGGGGATTCGGGGTCAGGTCATCGGACCTCTTCCCGAGGGATCGCCTCTGTCCACTCCTGTGGACAGGTCATCGGGTGGCCCATGCGGGCTGTGGTCATCATCTTGGGTGGGGGTGGTCTTCTTCTAGGTGGTCGCCGGCTCAGCAACCAGGTCGCGTGGCAGGCGGCGTCGGTCAGGTGGGCGCGCGTGGTACGGCGCCAGTTCGCGGATGAGCGGATGGAGTGAGGCATCCGCCCGCGCGAACATGACCTTCGCCAGCCTCTGGACAAACTGGTCCAACGTCTCCATCTTGAGGTCCCTCTGGATCGTCGCGTTCCTCACGTAGCGGGGGGCGCCGACGATGGTACGCAGAGAGAGGTTCTCTTGGGCTCGGAGTCTCCGCTTGTTCGCCTCCGAGCACAGGGCATACCATGCCGGCATCGCGTAGGTGAGGCGGGATCTCACATAGGTCTTGTAGATCCCGAGCTTCGCCCTCAGAGGGAGGCTGGAGTCAAGAAGTGGACGCAGCTTGGCGCGTGCCACCTTGACCTGGTTGATGACGTTGTCGATGTGAGGCTTCATGGTGAGCCGGCGATCGATGATCACCCCCAGGTACTTCACCTGTGATGACCACCCGATGTTTTGGCCCTGGAGCTTGAGTGGTGGTGGTTGGGGACTGTGGCCTGTGATGAGCGCCTGCGTCTTCCCGACGTTCACGGACAGTCGCCATCTGGCGAGCCAGTCAGGCAGGATGTCCAGGGTGCGCTGCAGCTTGACGGCAGCGTGCTGGGGCTGGATGGACGACGCGTAGAAGGCTGCGTCGTCCGCGAAGAGTGCCAGCTGGGCACCCGGCCCGACGGGGATGTCGTCCGTGTAGCGGGAGTAGCAGGCGGGAGACAGGCAGGACCCCTGCGGGACGCCGGCAGCAACGGGATGTTCGCTGGAGACGGCGTCTTCCACCATCACTCGGAAGCGGCGATCACTCAGGAAGGAGGCGATGATTTGGACCAGTCTTCTTGGGGCTGTAGACGTCGACAGTTTGTACAGCAACCCCTCATGCCATACACGGTCGAACGCCTTCTCCATGTCCAAGAGTACTGCGACAGTGTATTCTTTTTTGTTCAAACAAACCGTCATGTCATTCAGTACTCTAGTCAGCTGAAGCGTCGTGGAATGCTCGGACCTGAAGCCGAACTGTTCTGGGCGCGGCTGGATGTGGGGCAGTAACTTCGCTAGCAGGAGTTTCTCAAACACCTTTGAGGTGGTGCTCAGTAGGGTGATCGGCCGATAGCTCGTAGGCAGCTTGGTGTCCTTGCCCGGCTTGGGCAGCATGATCACCAAGCCCTCCTTCCATTGGGTAGGAAAGTGGCCCGTGCGCAAGATACCGTTAAACAGGCGCGTAACGGCCGCCACAGTACGTGGCGGCAAATGTAACAGCGCCGTGTTGGGTATGCGGTCTGCGCCCGGGGCTTTCCTGGGCTTGGTTTGTCTGAAGGCACGCGTGATCTGGCCGGGCGTGATGAAGATGGGGTCCTCGTCGGGAGCTATCGGCGTGGCGAAGTACTCTCGCAGGTGTCTCTCGACTGCTGCGACGTGCTCCACATCATCCGTAGGGTTCGGCTTGAACTGGCTTTCGAGACATTCGGCGAAGATCTCCGCTCGGTCTTGTGCAGCAAATCTCGGTAGGCCGTCGCTGCCCAGGATTGGTCGGACAGGTGCAGGGGTCGACGACAAATCCCGGCATAGGCGATGCACGGAGGGGATGTGATCACCTATGGACTCGACGTGGCGTTCCCAAGATTCTTCGGCGTGGAGATCAAGTTGGCGCTTCAGCTCGGCCGTCATGGCGTTGAGCCTGGTCTTCATCGCAGGGCAGCGGGACTGCTGCCACTGCTTCCGGAGAGCGCGCTTATCGCAGATGAGTGCTCGTAGCTTGGCCGGGAGAGGAGAGGGTTTCCCCCGGGGAGCCACGGTGTGCGATGACAGGTCGAGCGCGTCTCGGATCTGGCTGGTCAGCAGCGATGCCAGGCGGTCAACGTCTTCCGGCCGGTTGATTGGACAGGAGACTGGAGAAGACTGGTCGAGGGCGGCGGCGAAGGCGCCCCACTGGTAGCGTCGGCGTGATGCAGGCGGAGCCACCCGGGTGGGCAGGTCCGCCAGGACGAGAAGTACTGGCCTGTGGTCCGATGGGAGGTCAGGGAGAACCTCCTGGCTTGGCAGTGTCCGGAGACCTCTGACGACCACGACGTCGATGGTGTCCCAGCCCCCATGCGTGTTGAAGTGGGTGGGCTCGTCGGGACCGATGACATCGTAGTTGTGGCTCACGGAGTCGGCATGGATGGCGCGTCCAGCTGGGCACACCTTGGTGGAGTTCCACGCGGTGTGCTTGGCGTTGAGGTCGCCAGCGACGAGTGTCGGATGCGGCGACTCTAGCAGCCCCCGGAGCTCCGAGGGTACGATTTTGGTGGCGGGGGGCCTGTAGATGGCAAAGAGTCGCAGCACCTGGCCGGCGACCTGGAGGTCGACGCCCAAAGCATACAGGGATGTATGCTCCTGGACGTCGACGAGCTGGTGGACGATTTTCCTGCCGACGATGACTGCTAGGCCTCGAAAGACCTGGCCAGTGGTGGAGGACCTCTCGTCCTTGCGGTAGACGAAGTAGCCGGGCAGCGACAGCTTGTCGCTGGCGGCTAGGAGTGTCTCGCTGATCAGCATCACGTCGACGCGGTAGTCCCGCAGGAACACGTGCAGCAGCCGCCTCTTCCCTGTCAGCGACTGCGCGTTCCAGTGGACGACCCTGAGCGGCTCATGCATTGCGGAGCAGTGCGGTGAGTCTGCCCAAGGCAGTGGGGTCGCTGAGGAGGGCGAACAGGGCGTTGATGTGCCCCATGTCCTGCTGCCCTATCGCCGCAGACGGAGTGGCGGCGCCAGCGGCGGCCGCGGTCTCGCAAGGGGCGAGTGGCGCCGCCGCGGCGCCGGCGGCAGGTGGAGGAGCCGTCGCCGTCTTCTTCTTCTTCCCCCCCCTCTTCCTCTTCGTGCGGGGGCCTCCGGCGCCGTTTGCCTTAGCCATGAGCGAGGCGGGCGCCGTTTCTTCCTGCAGGTCGGGGCGGGGTGGGGGGGGAGGCTGCACCTTCTTGGGCCCGGGCGCGTTGGTGAGTGCCACGGTGCCAGCTTTCTTGTTCCGCGCCTCCTGACGGAACACGGGGCACGACGTGTTGTTCGCCGTGTGCGGGCCACCGCAGTTGGCGCACGTCGGCGGCTGGTCTTTCGGGCGAGGGCAGTCGCGCGCCGAATGTGGACCGCCGCACCGCACGCACGCCTGAGGGCGGTGGCACATGTGCGACGAATGGCGGAACTGCTGGCACCGATGGCACTGCGCGGGGCCCTGCTTCGAGCGCCAGGCCTCGATCTTCACCCCCGGCATATACATGAGCTCCGTAATCTCATATACAGCGCCGGGGGCACGGTCGGGGTTCTTCCGCAGGCTCGCATGGAAGATGCAGCCGGGGCGTCCCTTGCGCGCCCGGATCTGCTTGCAGTACTCGGCCTCCACTCCGTGTTCTGCAAGCGCCGCGATGATCTCCTCCGGCGTGGTGTTGGAAGGCAGCCCGCGGATCGCCACCTTCTGGGTTTTGTCAGCCGCGAGCGAGTAGGAGAACCACGGGACTCCGTGGTCCTTTTCCAGCTTGCACAAGTACCGCTGTACAAGCCGGTACTCGTCGTCGGCTGAGGGGGTGAAGCGCACTCCTTTTTGGTAGGCGCGCGCGCTGGGAGCCCGGCCGAGCTCGTTGGCTATCGCCCTGAAGTGGTCGGCCCAGTTGGGCAGGATCTCCACGATGAGGGGCGGATAGCGCGGCTGGCGGGGCTGCTTCGGTGCGGCGGTGGCATTCGTATTTGCGGGCTGGGCGTCGAGTTGGGCGGCGGCTGGTCCGGGAGTTTAGGAGTGTCTTCAGTCGCGCGAGCACACGGACCTATATTTCGCCGTCCCTCCGCAGTTCACACGCCGCTTCGTGGTAAACGGACGTGTGCAACACGCGCCCGAGCGCGCCGCGATCCGCGTTTTATTCGTATCGTATCGCGAGTGTATGCTCGGAGGGGAATACCTTTCGGGGACGGACGTCGGCCTAGCCTAAGGTCGTGCCTGACTGGTACCCCTTCCGGGCAGCTACTCATCCATGGCCGATGCCATGGATGGGTCCAAAAGCCCTTTTCAGGGCTCCAGTGTGAGTGTAAGTGAAAGTGAGTGCCGCGTTTCCGATCTGGCCGCCAGCCCGCCGTTGGGGGATACCCCGCATCGGCGCCGGCACACTAGGTCGGCTTCGTTAGACCGCCTGCTTCCCGTCAGTACGTCGACGGAGTACGGGTCGCCCGTGGTGCGGCGACCGTTATCCCCGAGGGCAGAGCTTGCGCTGGACGAATTATATATAATTCGGGCCGCGCAAGCCAAACTGTTCTCGGCGGGGCTGCTTCGCGCCATGGAGGCCTACGTCGCGTCGAGCCGCGCTGCCCTAGCGGGCACTTCCGCGGCCTGTATCGCCGACGAGCTCCTCGACGCGAGACTGGTCGAGCAGGCCAAATCTCAGCCGTTGGTGCTGCCACCAACCCGCGGGAAGAGGCGCCCGCGCAGCGAGAGCCCGAGCGACGAGCTGCGTCTCCGAGGAGATGGGAAGCGAGTCCTACTAGCGGACTCGCCGCCCCCGCAACCGAAGAACCAGCCGCCACCTCCGAGGAAAACAGGCCTCGACATGCCTAACCTCTCGCCCCCGTTGGGCGAGGCTTCAAGTGCCACGGACCAAGGACAAACCGCCGCGAGTGATTCAGGTACAAGTGCCCAACTTATTAAGTGCGTACCGCAAGTGTCGTTTGCCGCGGCGGCCGCGTCCGCAATCCCTGTGTTCGGAGTACCGTGCCCGAGCACAAGTGAAGTGAGGCGCCCGGCGCCGCCCAGTGCCAACCCGGCCGCGTCAGTGTCCGCCCGCCCCGAGGCGCCCGCGATAGTGCCGCGCCGCCATACTCGTCCCACCCCAGTGCCGACGACCGCGCCCGCGAATCCGCGCACCATTGCGCCTCCGCCCCCGCCTGCGCCCGACCACCCTGCACCCGTAAGTGCGAGCAATACTGCGGCGAAACCCGCGCCCGCCCGCCCTATGCCGTGACTACCCCGGAACTCGACTCTGTATTTATACCCGACAAATTGGGTTCTAGATAATTCCACCCTTCAAATAAACAACAACCTACTCAGAGTAAACAAGTAACAATAGCAGTCTAGAATGATCTACAACAAGTAAACAACTAACAATAGCAGTCTAGAATGATCTACATTATCTACCGATTTTTTGTGTGCGTACCCAACTCGTAAACAACATTCCTTAGTTAAAATAGGGTTCCGCAGTGGAATTACTTATGTTGTCGTGGTTCCGTGGTTTCACAATCGACTATCTATTTCTGTCGTGTACATTTCTCCCGCCGGTGTAGCCTTGCTGCACTATCATCTCGTGTACACGACGCTGGCATTACGACGACAAGCTTCTTTGTGGGCCGCCGCCGTATTCCGTGGCTGGTCGGGATATCCACAGTTCTGATGATGCCGTCCGGTCCTGTGTACACTGTAGTCACGATTTCACGTGGCCAACTGTCTCTGTGCAGTGTACCGTTGACAATGAGGACCAAGTCATTAACTTTAATAGGCATTCCTTTACCGCGTGGCTCCCGCCGCTGTTGGAGTTCAGGCAGATATTCCTTGAGCCAACGTGCCCTCAACATATCTGCATGTCGTTGAGGGATTCTCCAGGTCTTCTTTTTACGGTTGTTTCGTTGCCAGTCTTGATCTGAATCCAGATTCTTTTGAGTTCTTTTCATGGCTGAGCATTTCTTCTTACGACTGAGATCAATAAACGGCAGGACTCTGCCAGTTGTTCTCATGAGCCGCAGCCACGAAGAAAATCTTGATATTTCTGGCAAGGCTTCTCGTAGACCCATCCTTGTATGCTTAGTTGCACCAATCTTCACTTTTTTCTCTTCGCCAGTGTTTCCAGACGAAGGTGGTGCCTCTTCTCTTCTTGGCCAGTTTTCCTCGCTTTGATAGAGGAATTCAGGTCCTATGAACCATCTATGCTGTGGTCCAAAGTCTGCAGGAGCCTCTCTTGTCGCATCGTCTGCAACATTTAGGCGTGTTGGAACCCATCGCCATTCTGATGGTTTCGTCGTGTCCTCGATTTCTGCTATCCTATGAGCGACGAACGGCTGATATTTAGCCGATCCTTTCTGTAGCCAAGTTAATGCCGTAATGGAATCTGTCCAGAACACTCTTCTTGTTGGTTTACGATCATGTTCTTCTTGAACTGTCCTGGCTAGTCGGCTTCCCAATACTGCAGCTTTTAGTTCCAACCTTGGCACGGATATATCCTTCAGTGGTGCTACCTTTGCTTTCGATGCAGCGAGGACGACGTGTACTCTGTCGTTTGTAATAACTCGATGGTAGACAGCTGCGGCGTATGCAACTTTACTGGCGTCGACAAAGATGTGTAGTTCCACTTCTTTGGCTTGAGAGTAGTTGGGGTAACAACGAGGTATAGCCAGACTACTCAAATTATTTAAGTTGGTGAGCCACTTCAGCCAATCCTTGTGTAGACGTGGTGTCAGTTCTTCATCCCAACCAACGTTGTCGACATATGTATTCTGGATGATGTGCTTCGCCTGTATTGATATTGGCGCAACGAGTCCTAAAGGGTCAAATAGTGACATCGCTGCTTGCAGAGTCTGTCTCTTCGTGGGTATTTTTGACCCATTCCTTATTTCTTTGGGAACTCGTACAAGATTCAGGTTAAAACCAAGGGAATCTTCTTGTGGCCTCCACATCAGTCCTAATACTTTTTCTCCGTCGGGTTTTCCCAGGCTTATACCAGTGCTGTTGTTCGTGCCGCTAGTAAGATCACTAATAGCGGCTGTCTCGTTGGTGGTCCATCTTTGCAGCTCAAACTTTGCCTGCTGATGAATGTAAGCAACTTCTCCTGCGACTTTCCGGGCTTCTTGGATCGTGTCGAAACTCTGAAGATAATCATCCATGTAATGGTTTCGAATGATCGCGTCTGCGGCCTCTGGATATTGATCACGGTATTCTTCAGCATTTTTGTTCTTGACGAAAATGGCCGTGCTTGGAGAGGATGTTGCACCGAAGATTACAGATGTCATTCTATATTCAGTTGGTGGTGCTGCAGAATCATTGCGCCACAGAAATCGAAGCATGTCTCTGTCTTCATTTCGGATCTTGATGCGTAAAAACATATCTCGGATATCCGCTGCAACAGCTATTTTCTTCTGGCGGAAACGCATCAATACTCCAATCAGAGATTGCAGCAGGTCTGGACCGGTTAACAACATGTCATTCAGCGACATCCCATGTGTCCTGGCAGCAGCGTCATGAACTATTCGTAACTTTTCTGGTTTTGCAGGGTTAATTACTGCAAAATGTGGCAGATACCAGGTTCTGCCTGGAGTAGGAGCGCTGCTGGCAACCTCGGCGTATTCCATTTGAAGCATCCGATTTATTTGCTCTTCGTAGCGAAGCTTGAGTTTCACGTCCTTCCTTAACTTCTTTTCGACATCCTGAAGTCTGTGTAGCGCTGCTTCGTAGTTACTGGGGACAGGATTCTTATTTCTCCACGGTAATCCTGTCTCGAATGCACCGCTAGGAAGTCTCTTTGTGCTTTCTTCCAATATTTGAATGGCGCGTACTTCGGGGTCAGAGCGAGGGCGTTTAGGTTCTACGCCAAGTGATTCAATCGCGAAGTGGTCTCGAATTTGCTGATCCCGTACTTCATCTTGGCTGGAAATACGATGGACGTGTTGTAGGCACTGTGTAGATTCAGCGCCATGAAGGACCCAGCCTAGCTCAGTAAGCGAGGCGATTGGCTGGCCCTTCTCTCCGCTTCTCACAACACTTGGCAACAACAGGTGCCAATTGTCCTGGCCAATAAGGATCGTCGGTGTAGCATTGTCGTAGACCAGTTGATCGCTGATTTCTTTCAGGTGGTAGCAATCCTTCACGACGTCAGCTGATATAGTCTGAGATGACATACCCAAGTCATCTATAGTGCGTGCGGTGATGACATGCGTTTTGTTTGCATGTTTGCCACGCAGACTGAAGTTCACGGTTTCTGACTCCATCAAAGATATTCGGGCGCCTGCGACTCCTTCAATATGCAAAGGCTTTTGAGGACCCTTTGCTCCAATGTTGTTGGCCATTTCTTTAGATAGCAGCGTAACTGTCGAACCGTCGTCCAGGAACGCGTAGGTGTCCATGCTGCCTTTAGGTCCTGTTATTGTGACAGGTAATACCTTCAGATATGAAGCAGTCTTCCTGGCTTGACAAGCTTCAGCTCCACTCGTGGTTGAAGTGATCCGGTGAATCTTAGGTGATTCTCGCGAGGATCCGGAGCCGTCGTTCTCTGGAGTATGTTGTGTCGGCGGTTCGTCCGTGTGAAGAAGACGATGGTGGGATCGTTCGCAGCCTTCAACACCGCATGGCTTGTATTTACACTTATGTGCAAAGTTGCGGTGCCTCAGACATCTGTAGCAAACGTTCTTGTCCTTTGCCAATCCATATCGTTTCTTCATGTCTGCTTCTAGAAAGATCTTACACTTTTCGATGCGATGGCCGCTCAATCCACATACACGACATTGGGGTTCTTGAGAGGTAGAGTCCGCAACATGCGCGCGTTGTTGCTGTTTCCTCACTGGAGGGTACTGTTCCCGTCGTGGTGGTTCTTTTTTGTGCTCGATTCGCAGCTCCTCGGGACGTGTGTGACGACTATTTCTTAAGCTTTCTGCTCGCAGAAAGGCAGCCATCTTCAGGAGCTCGGGTTGATCTTCAGGCTGCTGCTCTTCAAAGTCAAACCACCGGGAAAGGTAGAGTGGTGTCAACTTATCTTCAATCATGTGGACCGTTGTTGGGTCGTGAAGATATGCAGGCTTTTTGAGAGCTTGGATAGTGGCAGCGGCTGTGCCTACTTTGGATGCAAATGCCACTATGTCACTTGGCTGATTAGTAAGCTTCGGCAAAGTGCGCAGCTTCTCTCTTTCCATGGCTATGATGGCATCAGGCCGGCCAAAGTTGCGCTGAAGCTCCTCCATGATGTCAGCTGTCCCAACGCCAGCTCTCAATAATCCATCGGCGATGTCTTTTGCAGCCCCTTTCAGACACTTTCTCAAGCGTGCCTTGTTCTCTCCTTCGTCGAAACGCGATTTCGTTTCCTCATATATTTCGGCAAACGTTAGCCACTCTCCTACTTTGCCATCAAACGCGGGAAGCTCCGATATGTACTTGGGAGCCAGAGTTGGTCGGAGAGTCTGTGCGGACGTAGCCATGGCAACGTTAGCAGAAATCAACTGCTGCAGACCTTCCATTAGAGTCCGTGTGACATCAGCAGCAGGTTGTGGCGCTGTTTCTTCTTTAACCTTCGGCGCCTCCTGTTGTACTCCCGCCGGTGTTGAACCGGCACTCGCACCGTCCTTGACAGGATATCTTGCAAAGCTCGTGCTGGGCCGCGGCGCTGCAGTATTTGCTGCTGCCGGAGGACTGATGGACGTCGACCTCTCAGTAGCTTGCGGCGCTTCCAATCCAATGAGTTCTGCGACTGGCACTGCTGGCTTTGATGCAGGTTGCTGTAGGTAGCTTGCATTGTCACGGCGCGAAGGATGCGGTTGGTCGTGAAGCTGTAGCCAATCGTCAATCTTCTGTGCTAACGGGTTTGGTCCCGTATCGACAACTGACTCGACCTCATCCTCTTCATCTTCATCGCTTGACTCCTCAGCGATAAATAGCAGCTTCTTGGCTTCGATAGCTAACTCCATTTCTAGCCGAGCCCGTTCAATAGCCCGCTGCTTCTTGATCGACTTCCTTGATGTGCTGGATCCGGTGACGCTGGAGCAACGTGATGACCGCCTTGTGCGGTTTGCAACCAAAGTCGATGATAGAACTTCGTCGCCCGGACCGCCTCGGTGTAGTGTATGCCCGTCCGAAGTGATGACCGTGTTGCCGGTCTCTGAGGAATCACCCGAAGCATGGACGGCCTCATGAGCGGCACCTTGCGATAATGGTGAAGGTACACCGCTGACATGAACATGAGGCACGCCGCCGAAGCCTACAGAGTCCTCGCTGGCAGCCTCCACAGCGGAATCCGGAAACCCGACGAAGGGCGGACCGCTGACAGGCCTAGGAGGTATGCCACTACATGATGCAAGAGACTCTGCTGACGTGTTGCCGGTGGTGACGCTCGTTGTGACGTCGTCTGCCATAGACTCTTGCACTTTACCGTCGTCTTTCTTCGCTGAAGACCTCGTTACTGGTGGCATGATGATGCAGTGATCCGGCTCGAAGGACCAAAAATGTGGGGTACAGGAATTTGCCTTCTGAACACCACTCAAACGTACTATCCGGTATCTGCACCACTCCAATACGAGTGAAGAAAAACACTGATAATTATGACGAAAAGCACTGACTTTAATACTATGACACTAAATACTGAGACACTATCACAATCACTTCACTTATACTATGGACACTAATTATTACACTCACTATATGCACTTTACTATTTCGAGTCTTGTATCTCGTACTTGACTGAATGAGAACTTACTAAGAACTAACTGACTGAGATATTACTGAGAAGTGATCTTACTGAGATCTGATCTGACTGAGAAGTAATCTTACTGAGATATGATCTGACTGAGAAGTGACTACCCCGGAACTCGACTCTGTATTTATACCCGACAAATTGGGTTCTAGATAATTCCACCCTTCAAATAAACAACAACCTACTCAGAGTAAACAAGTAACAATAGCAGTCTAGAATGATCTACAACAAGTAAACAACTAACAATAGCAGTCTAGAATGATCTACATTATCTACCGATTTTTTGTGTGCGTACCCAACTCGTAAACAACATTCCTTAGTTAAAATAGGGTTCCGCAGTGGAATTACTTATGTTGTCGTGGTTCCGTGGTTTCACAATCGACTATCTATTTCTGTCGTGTACAAATTAGCACTAGAAATAGAAATAAGATTGCTATGCCCGCGTTCAGACTCAGTAAGGTTGCTCACTCTTTTATGGGAGTATGTGTTAGTTTTTATAATAAAATACCTAATGAAGCAACGGACCTACCAGAAAGGAGGTTCAAAAACTATGTCAAAAACGGCCTATTGAAGAAGTCTTATTACAGTGTAAAAGAATATTTAGATGAAAAAACTGCATGGTCTTTACCATCTCAGCGCACAGAAATCCAAAGAGGGGCGATGGACTGAGTCAATATGTCTCTTCTCGGTGTATTTCCTTAGACTTAAGTAGAAATACATAACATTGTATTTTTAAGGCTCTGATATTTTAAAAGAGGTACGGGGGAGTTTCTTGCCCTTCTTTGCTCCATCCCTAAGCCCACAACTTCCGAACGGGCGGTAGTATACAAAAATATTAATTTTATATTGACGTTGACTAACTAATATGTATGATTTTATAGTCAATAAAATTTTTGAACTGAACTGAACTAAACCTTATAAACCTTAAACCTCACGTACAGTAAGATCACCCTCCAGGTAATAAACCGTGAAAGTACAGAAACATCTCCCTCCAGGTAATCAACCCAGACGAAGAAGAGGACTGGAAGGCCAGCGGCGCTAGTTCCGCGTCTTCTAGCCGCGTGCGCCGCAAGCCGGGGCCCGGGCCGGGCGGCGCGTGGCGCGGATCCGAGTCCACGCCGCCACCGTCGGACACCGACTCCGAACCGATCTACGAGAGAGAGAGGGAGCCTAAATGTAAGTGTCCATGTGACAGGAAACAGCTCTTGAGAGCTGTCTCAAGCTCGGTCTCCTCTGGCTGGTTGAGCCGGGTCCGGGCGGCACCGAAGAATTGAATTGAACCTGAGAATATTTACTAGCTGATTCGAAAGCCGTCTTTCTGTCGAAAGCTGTTTGGAACCAATACTGTGGAAGTGAACAAAGAACGTGTCATATCCAAATGAAACAGGCTTTTTCCCTCAAAGTGGGGGGTTTGGCCCCGAAAAACCAACATTTATGTATTTCCATTCACGAGTACTTTCTCTTTTCCAGTGGACTTCTCAAAGTCGGACCACGAGTTTTCGCCGGAGTCCGATTTGGAGAGCGGCGAACCCGTTGAACCTCTCAAACCGGCCCGCACTTTACATCAAGGTGAGTGTTATTTGTTTATACGCGTACATTGTTTCGCGTGCATGACAGCATGATGCGTTTTATTATTAGTCTAATATTATAGAATCTGTGGTTTTATTCATCTACTTTGAATAGAAGCCTCTGCTGAGTTCATCTGTTTTATTTGGATTGTTTTTAACCGACTTCCCAAAGGAGGAGGTTTACAATTCGTCCGGATATTTGTTTTTTATTATTTTTTTTTATTTTTTTTTTTATGTATGTGCCTCGATAGCGCCTAAACGGATGGACCGATTTGGAAAATTATTTTTTTGTTTGAAAGGGTTTACCTTCCCATTGGTCCCATTGACACCAGGTCAGGATCTGATGATGGGATCCTGGAGAAATCGAGGGAACTCTTCAAATATTATAGGCAGACCTATAGTGATTTTTGTGTTTTTCATAATAACTCGTGCAAATGCACATGGTAAGCATAATATTGTGATGCGGAACTGCTGATGAAGACCACATATGGCCACCAGATCTGCTGAATACTAGGTACTAATACAATGCGTGGCTGACGGGCAGGCAACCCATAGCCTAAACCGGTGGACCTAGAGCCATGAAACTTTGTACAGGGGTTCCTTAGTAGCGTGGGGTAGCACTGATATGAGATTTGACAAAATTAATTCCCCAAGGGGGGGGGGATAAGGGGTTACAGTTTGTATTAAACTCAATCTAATCAAATAGGGTTTGTGGAAGTCGGTTTTTTCTAAAGTTTACTTTTTGTTTCAATTATACTAACATACGAAGGTCAATAAGCCGAAGGAATAAAGAAAACTCAACGGGATGAAATGCTTCTTTTTGATGTTCGCTTACGTCAATAATCATATTATTGTAAATAGAGATGTATGCAACAAAGAATAACTTTTTGTCGGGCTCGCAAAAAGTCGACGAATTGAGGAAACCTTAATTTCTCCATATATGCGCCGGTGGGCTAAGCCTCTGTCACGCAAACGGAGTATTGAATCAGTAATCGTGGACACAGCAGTCTACCACCACGAAAGGGAATATGAAACAACGTGACTTGTTTATTTGATGACCTGGCTCGTGGTGTTTTGATTCGCGCCCAAGGTACTCATACGTCCAGCGGCGTCCACTCTTGACCACGATCTTTTGTTCTGTATTCTTAGGTTTCCATACCCGAAGGGTGCTAAACGGGACCCTATAACTAAGGCTCCTCTGTCCGTCTGTCCGTCATCGGGTCCTGCAGCACGAACCTTAATAGCTAGAGAGTTGAAATGATTTACAGGATGAGTATTTCAATTGTTTCAACAACAACAAATACTGAAATACACGAAACAATGGTGTTTAGAATTAAATAGTAGTATATATTAATATAAGTCAATTTCAATACAATAGCGCCTGACATTTTTTAATAGCAAGAGTCGACTGACGACGAGATTGAAGGTATTGCTGTTTTAGGCACAGACGACGATGGTGCGGAAGCCTTCGTGTGCTAATCCGACCCGCACTTGACCAATTTTTTTTTCATAGATTTCTAACTGTACCTTGTAAATCGCAGGCCGTGGACTTTGGACGCACGTACGAGTACCTTACGAGGAGAAAAAGCCCCTAGGCAAGCAATTAATGTGCCTGTACATAAATGTAGAGCACTTTGTTAAATTAGGTTTACTTACAGTACCGTGTCTCTATATTCTTGTATTACTTGTGAACCTGGCGAAAAATTTGCCAAAGTACGAGTCATCAGAAGAAAAAAATGTGCGCATCGAATCAAGACGCAAAGATGTAAAAATCGAGACACTATTTCCCAGACTGCAAGTTGCAAGTCACAGTGCAAGGTACCAGGCCGTTGTCCTGTACAACAAATTGCCTATTGACTTAAAATTAATAGACAACATGACCAAATTTAAGAATGCGTTGCAAAAATACTTGTTGAAGAAGTGCTTCTACACTCTTGAGGAGTTCATAAATCAATAAGATCGGCATTAATGTATCAGGAAATTTTAGTTTATTTAGTATGGTAATCTTGTTGACATTTAATTTATTGGAAATTACCTTAATACTTGTATATTTTCTGTGTAATAATCTTTTATAGTATAGGTAGTATTGTATTATTGTTTTTATGTTATGTTGTTATTGTGTTTTAGTTTTAAATATGACATTCAAATATGATGTAATAATCGTGAATGAATAATAATAATAATAATAAAATGTAAATACATGCTCCGCAGAGAAAGACGACGGATTCTGCCTCAGCTGTCGCAGCGCCGAGCAGCCGGAGTGGATCCTGCTGTGCGACCGCTGCGACGCGGGCTACCACGCCGCGTGCCTCAAGCCGGTGCTGTTCCTCATACCGGACGGCGACTGGCACTGTCCGCCGTGTCGACATGTGAGTCACACATACAGACACATAGACGCCGAGCAGCCGGAGTGGATCCTGCTGTGCGACCGCTGCGACGCGGGCTACCACGCCGCGTGCCTCAAGCCGGTGCTGTTCCTCATACCGGACGGCGACTGGCACTGTCCGCCGTGTCGACATGTGAGTCACACATACAGACACATAGACGCCGAGCAGCCGGAGTGGATCCTGCTGTGCGACCGCTGCGACGCGGGCTACCACGCCGCGTGCCTCAAGCCGGTGCTGTTCCTCATACCGGACGGCGACTGGCACTGTCCGCCGTGTCGACATGTGAGTCACACATACAGACACATAGACGCCGAGCAGCCGGAGTGGATCCTGCTGTGCGACCGCTGCGACGCGGGCTACCACGCCGCGTGCCTCAAGCCGGTGCTGTTCCTCATACCGGACGGCGACTGGCACTGTCCGCCGTGTCGACATGTGAGTCACACATACAGACACATAGACGCCGAGCAGCCGGAGTGGATCCTGCTGTGCGACCGCTGCGACGCGGGCTACCACGCCGCGTGCCTCAAGCCGGTGCTGTTCCTCATACCGGACGGCGACCGGCACTGTCCGCCGTGTCGACATGTGAGTCACACATACAGACACATAGACGCCGAGCAGCCGGAGTGGATCCTGCTGTGCGACCGCTGCGACGCGGGCTACCACGCCGCGTGCCTCAAGCCGGTGCTGTTCCTCATACCGGACGGCGACTGGCACTGTCCGCCGTGTCGACATGTGAGTCACACATACAGACACATAGACGCCGAGCAGCCGGAGTGGATCCTGCTGTGCGACCGCTGCGACGCGGGCTACCACGCCGCGTGCCTCAAGCCGGTGCTGTTCCTCATACCGGACGGCGACCGGCACTGTCCGCCGTGTCGACATGTGAGTCACACATACAGACACATAGACGCCGAGCAGCCGGAGTGGATCCTGCTGTGCGACCGCTGCGACGCGGGCTACCACGCCGCGTGCCTCAAGCCGGTGCTGTTCCTCATACCGGACGGCGACTGGCACTGTCCGCCGTGTCGACATGTGAGTCACACATACAGACACATAGACGCCGAGCAGCCGGAGTGGATCCTGCTGTGCGACCGCTGCGACGCGGGCTACCACGCCGCGTGCCTCAAGCCGGTGCTGTTCCTCATACCGGACGGCGACCGGCACTGTCCGCCGTGTCGACATGTGAGTCACACATACAGACACATAGACGCCGAGCAGCCGGAGTGGATCCTGCTGTGCGACCGCTGCGACGCGGGCTACCACGCCGCGTGCCTCAAGCCGGTGCTGTTCCTCATACCGGACGGCGACTGGCACTGTCCGCCGTGTCGACATGTGAGTCACACATACAGACACATAGACGCCGAGCAGCCGGAGTGGATCCTGCTGTGCGACCGCTGCGACGCGGGCTACCACGCCGCGTGCCTCAAGCCGGTGCTGTTCCTCATACCGGACGGCGACTGGCACTGTCCGCCGTGTCGACATGTGAGTCACACATACAGACACATAGACGCCGAGCAGCCGGAGTGGATCCTGCTGTGCGACCGCTGCGACGCGGGCTACCACGCCGCGTGCCTCAAGCCGGTGCTGTTCCTCATACCGGACGGCGACTGGCACTGTCCGCCGTGTCGACATGTGAGTCACACATACAGACACATAGACGCCGAGCAGCCGGAGTGGATCCTGCTGTGCGACCGCTGCGACGCGGGCTACCACGCCGCGTGCCTCAAGCCGGTGCTGTTCCTCATACCGGACGGCGACTGGCACTGTCCGCCGTGTCGACATGTGAGTCACACATACAGACACATAGACGCCGAGCAGCCGGAGTGGATCCTGCTGTGCGACCGCTGCGACGCGGGCTACCACGCCGCGTGCCTCAAGCCGGTGCTGTTCCTCATACCGGACGGCGACCGGCACTGTCCGCCGTGTCGACATGTGAGTCACACATACAGACACATAGACGCCGAGCAGCCGGAGTGGATCCTGCTGTGCGACCGCTGCGACGCGGGCTACCACGCCGCGTGCCTCAAGCCGGTGCTGTTCCTCATACCGGACGGCGACTGGCACTGTCCGCCGTGTCGACATGTGAGTCACACATACAGACACATAGACGCCGAGCAGCCGGAGTGGATCCTGCTGTGCGACCGCTGCGACGCGGGCTACCACGCCGCGTGCCTCAAGCCGGTGCTGTTCCTCATACCGGACGGCGACTGGCACTGTCCGCCGTGTCGACATGTGAGTCACACATACAGACACATAGACGCCGAGCAGCCGGAGTGGATCCTGCTGTGCGACCGCTGCGACGCGGGCTACCACGCCGCGTGCCTCAAGCCGGTGCTGTTCCTCATACCGGACGGCGACTGGCACTGTCCGCCGTGTCGACATGTGAGTCACACATACAGACACATAGACGCCGAGCAGCCGGAGTGGATCCTGCTGTGCGACCGCTGCGACGCGGGCTACCACGCCGCGTGCCTCAAGCCGGTGCTGTTCCTCATACCGGACGGCGACTGGCACTGTCCGCCGTGTCGACATGTGAGTCACACATACAGACACATAGACGCCGAGCAGCCGGAGTGGATCCTGCTGTGCGACCGCTGCGACGCGGGCTACCACGCCGCGTGCCTCAAGCCGGTGCTGTTCCTCATACCGGACGGCGACTGGCACTGTCCGCCGTGTCGACATGTGAGTCACACATACAGACACATAGACGCCGAGCAGCCGGAGTGGATCCTGCTGTGCGACCGCTGCGACGCGGGCTACCACGCCGCGTGCCTCAAGCCGGTGCTGTTCCTCATACCGGACGGCGACTGGCACTGTCCGCCGTGTCGACATGTGAGTCACACATACAGACACATAGACGCCGAGCAGCCGGAGTGGATCCTGCTGTGCGACCGCTGCGACGCGGGCTACCACGCCGCGTGCCTCAAGCCGGTGCTGTTCCTCATACCGGACGGCGACCGGCACTGTCCGCCGTGTCGACATGTGAGTCACACATACAGACACATAGACGCCGAGCAGCCGGAGTGGATCCTGCTGTGCGACCGAAGATACTACTCTGTTGATGGAATCGAAAAACCAAATGTAGTCCCTTCAGGCCTACCATTATCATTTTCTCGAAATTCAGCTGGTGCCCGCAACTTCTAGGAATTATCATTTAACGACAAAACATGACCCTCCTTCTGGCGCCAGTCGTATAAAAACCATCCTATATTTTAATCTAGCTCATAAACTACATGTACGGTAAATGTAATCCAAATCCGTCCAGCCGTTTCAGCGTGAAAGAGGCACAAACATACAAACACACATGTATAATATTCGTGGGTTGGGCCCCGCAATACCGAAGCTTACTTCACACTTGTTTCGCAGTTGATGCTGATAGAATCACTGGAGAGCGAGCTCACGAAATACGACGAGCTGTTGAAAGTGGTCGAGGTGGAGCGAGAGAGACGGAAGGCGGAGGAGGCCCACTGCAAGAAAGAGAACGAAAATGGCAAGGACGGGAAGGAGAAAGATTCGAGTAAGCGTTACTTCTCTACATTAAAGGATTTTATTTTATTGGTCTTAAAAAATTCACAGCTAATTAATTACATTGTATTTATACAGCTAAATTAAAACTAAAGGATAAAGGATCGTCTACTATTTGGTTTCTCAAGCCAATGACAATATCAATACAATTTCTGTATTTGACTCGGGCATGTCTGTCTAGTATTTGGTGTCTTTAAATAACTCGTATTACCCGTAGTTCTTTACATTAAAATTACTATCACAAAATTAATAAAAATATGCATGAATCTGTAGCAGTGAAATCTGTGTACCTCAACAATAGCAAATTGCGTTCAAGAGCTCGCGGCCGATAACTTCTGACAGTCGTGTCGTGTTGGCTAGCCCGACCTCCCTCCACCAACACTGAGCCAGCGTGATGAAGTATGGTTCAATTTTACTCATATCCGAGTAAAGGCCCGTCGGCCTCGTTGGGCTAAATATCATATTTTAGTATAATCCATTATTGTACTTATATCATATATTAGTATATTAATGGGCTACATCTCATATATTAGTATATTAATGGGCTACATCTCATATGTTAGTACATTAATGGGCTACATATCATATGTAAGTACATTAATGGGCCACATATACAGTGTCATTAAATTAACTGCCCCCCTAGACAAGATGCAAAACGCTAATATCGTTCGCACGAAACGCTAAGAATATGTATGCGATTTTACGCTACCACCAAATGTCTAATCGCATACATTTTGAGTTTTCGTTTCGTTTCGTTTTCGTAGCGTTATTAACTTTGTCTAGGCTTACTGATTTGAACTGAATGATAGTACCAATTATGAACAATTCCAAAATATGGCCAGTTAATTTCATGTCACCTTGTATGATAGTACGTTAATGGGCTACATATAATATATTAGTACATTAATGGGCTACATATAATATATTAGTACATTAATGGGCTACATATAATATATTCTTACATTAATGGGTTACATATAATATATTAGTACATTAATGGGCTACATATAATATATTAGTACATTAATGGGCTACATATAATATATTCTTACATTAATGGGCTACATATAATATATTCGTACATTAATGGGCTACATATAATATTAGTACAATAACAAGTTACTTGTGCAGGCGACTCTAGCTCGGACAGCGGCTCGTGGTCGTCCTCGTCATCAGCGCGCGCCGTGTACCGTCTGCGCGAGCGCAGGCAGCAACCGGTCATCGACCGTGCGCGCGAGTACGACCGCCTCATCTCCTCCGCCATCAAGGTGCGTGTGGAGGGTAGCCCTGGCCACCATCATTACCACTTCATGTCATGCGGTGCAACCCACAAGGACATATCCAGTCTTCACCCAACCTGAGCCTCGGTCACGAACGGTTTCGAGATCGTAAAACTAGCATGACTCAAACTACTTCGTTCAACCTCTTTGTTGGAACCGGAACTTATGTTTGACAGCTGTGCGATGCGATCCATACAGTTTGTAAGAAAAGAGTTTCATCAATGTCACACGGGTCGATATGGATTTCTAAAACAAGCAAAGCAATGCATACATTTGAGCGAGACGGCTTAAAGACGTGACGTCAGATGGTATATAATCTGAGCGAGATGCAAATAGTAGTGACCGTAGTGACACTATTGAATGAGTTAAGTATATCACCACGAGCGCGACAAATTGTAGATAAGGAATGGTGGGAAATAAATGACATGACGTATTAAAAGTAAGTACAAGTATAAAATAATTTCAAATAATCGGACGTCTGAAACTTAAAAGTAACTTGAAGCAGAGATTGGATCTCAAAATTGGAAATTTAAATCTCTTTTAGTATAGGTAGGTATAGGTGTATAGTATAGGTACCACTTAATGATCTAGCTACAGAAGTTTTACTTCTAACACGTGTACGGTGCTACACGCGTATTTTTATTTTATGTTTCTTCGCAATAAAGAATATGAATATGAATAAGTATTTTTTTTTAAGTTTGTAACTTGATGAATTTATTTATTTATTATATTTGGTACACAAAACAGCAGTGGAGATAAAACATTAAAATAACAACAAAAACATATAAAAGAGGCTGTCTCCAGCGCCGACAGAATGTGCACACAACATGGTATTAATATTAGCTAGAGAATAAACAAAGGTGCTATACAGTGAATGAATTACTTACATAAATAAACAGAATGAAATAATTTAATAACTTAATTATAAGAAAATATTTTAAATATCATTAACCTGTTTGATAACTTTTCGCTTATTATGTTTAAAGTTAGGCAACGAGACGTGATAGATGTCAGGAACGCAATTATTACGTAGTTGTATCCCGCCTATGGCCATTGCCTCTGCATCCTGTTTCGGAGTGATATATGTGTTTGTGTTGATTAGGAGGAGTATGTGGAGCCCAGCTCGAGCGCCGGCAACCAAGGTCGCGGGAAGGACATCTCGACCATCATCGAGGCGGCCGAGGAGGAGAAGCTCAAGGCAGAACGGGAGGCCATCGAGCAAGTATGTATATACAGGCACAGATACTATAATATGATGCTAATACAGCTAGACCACCTAGAACAAAATATGACACCGGCGTAAACCGTGATGCTACGGAAGCTACGGATGCTACAGATGTAACTTGATGTTAAAGGTGGGTTTATAGGGCGGCGCCAGTTCTACGCAACTTAATGTCAAAAAGCGGTGTAGTTTTGTCACCGCAAGCCAAAATATTGTTGGAAAGCGCATCTCCAATAGACAATGACACGTGTTACTTCGGCATTGCCTTTATTTTCAACCGACTTCAAAAAAAGGAGGAGGTTCTCAATTCGACCCGTATATTTTTTTTTTAATTATTTTTTTCTATGTTTGTTACGCGATAACTCCGCCAATTATGAACCGATTTGAACAAATATTTTTTCGGCGTATAGGTAATACCTCAAGGGTGGTCCCATTGACACCAGGTCAGGATCTGATGATGGGATCCTGGAGAAATCGAGAGAACTCTTCAAATATTATAGGCAGACCTATAGTGATTTTTGTGTTTTTCATAATAACTCGTGCAAATGCACATGGTAAGCATAATATTGTGATGCGGAACTGCTGATGAAGACCACATATGGCCACCAGAACTGCTCCATACTAGGTACAAATACAATGCGTGGCAGACGGGCAGGCAACGCATAGCCTAAACCGGTGGACCTAGAGCCATGAAACTTTGTACAGGGGTTCCTTAGTAGCGTGGGGTAGCACTGATATAGGATTTGACAAAATTAATTCCCCAAGGGGGGGGATAAGGGGTTACAGTTAGTATTAAACTCAATCTAATCAAATAGGGTTTGTGGAAGTCGGTTTTTTCTAAAGTTTACTTTTTGTTTCAATTATCATTAACTCAGTTCATTTCGGGCCTAGCGTTCAGCTGATCTGTATGGTGGAGTGAAAAATAAAGTTGCTCTGATCAAGTCGGTCCCATGGTGAAAGGTGTTCAGAATGATGTCCCTAACAACCCTCTTTCGGCTTGTACACCCCATTCTGTTACACCCTGTATGAGAGAGCAGTGAAGCGAGATGCGGACCATTAATAACTCTCTAAGATATTTAAATATCCAACTATAAATGCATATGAACCTGCCTATGTTGACAGATATCAAGGTTGCTCTAGATTGCATCTGACCTAGTAACAAAACTAACCTAGTTCAGCTATGTAGGTATGTCAGGTAGCTACACACCTGTCGACCAGCCTTCAAATGGTGGCCATGAAGACATACCTGTAGATTAGGCCTCATATTGGAATAAAAGCCAACCCAAAACCACCGTAAGCGTATTATGGGCGGAGCTAGAGTAGATGGCCATAAATCGGGCTAAATGGAAAATATTACTGACCGTCCTGCCCCCTAGACAAGATGCAAAACGCTATTATCGTTCGCATGAAACGCTAAGAATGTGTATGCGATTTGACAATGTCGCTAGCGTCACCAAATGTCAAATCGCATACATTTTGAGTTTTCGTTTCTATTCGTTTTCGTAGCGTTATTAACTTTGTCCAGACGTGCTGTATCCTTACTGGGGGTTAACAGGTGGTCTTATAAACTATCGATTTCCTCAGGGAATGCCTGTGGAGAAGAAGAAGAAGAAGCAACGTCGCAGACCGCGCAAGCTGAACTCGCTCGATGTGCCCTCGGAGGATGATGACGAGGTCGATGAAGACTTCAAGGACACTGGGTAAGTTGCCCACTGAGTGTAGAGTTCTTTGAAATACAGTATGAATTCTTTATTACAGAGTGGATCAGTACACGTTGTTTGCCTCTACTCTACTTACATCGACTGTAAAAGGAGAAGGGCAAAAAAGTGCAATAGATTATTATTTTAGATTTCTTTAATTCTTTATTACCTGGTAAACAAAATTCGAATGATTTTTTTAAGTTGTGGTGTTCTCTATTCTCCAGCACCCAATCCTGTAAAAGCTTTTCCATTATAACTTCAAGCCTTCAATCCAGTCAAACGATATTAAGTTTTATCAAAATCATACAATATCTTCGAAGGTCATCGGGCTTATTTTCTGAGGAATACCACCGACTCACGAACCAGCGTGGTGCTCAATATTTCGTATCCGGGTAAAGGCCAGGCCCCCGATTCTCGCGCTATCGAGATCATCTCCTTAGTCAAGATATCGGTTTTGAAACCGCCTAAATCCGTCGAAAACGATCTCGATTTATATTTACTTCGGTCGAAAACGGTTCGAGATACCTCGGTTGGTCGAAAGGCTAGTCGTAAGAATAGCTTTTTCTTGTTTTTGATAGAGATTTCGGTATCTGAAAATCAATATTTCGACCATTAGCATGATATCGCTAGCGCCAGAATTCCCCCCAGGACTCTCGGTGGGGTTATTACCAGGCTACATTTACTTTACTGTACCGCCATCGTAAGATTCCCGCATCCTTTGCAATAGTAAGTTTCCTCTTCGTAGTCTCTAGAAACCCGAACAGGTATTAATCAATAATTTACACATTAAGAACATCACTTTATTTGAAAAACTGCTCAGCAATGTGTGTGATTGTCTATAACAAAATACCGGATGACAAAAACGTTGCCACTCAACACTTTTAAACGAACATTAATCCATTGCCTTCTGCAAAACTGTTTTTACTCTGTTGACGAATTTCTTAACTTTAAACGTAGGTGAAACTGGTCTTGGATTTTGTTGCTTTTTAGGGTTCCGTACCCGAAGGGTGCCAAACGGGACCCTATTACTGAGACTTCGCTGTCTGTCCGTCCGTCCTTCCGTCCGTCCGTCCGTCCGTCCTTCCGTCCGTCCTTCCGTCCGTCCGTCCGTCCGTCTGTCTGTCACCGGGCTGTATCTCATGACAGTTGAAATTTTCACAGATGATGTATTTCTGTTGCCGCTCTAACAACAAATACTAAAAATCAAAAGAAATTTAATATTAAGGGGGGCTCCCATACAACAAACGTGATGTTTTTGCTCATTTTTGCTCGATATTGATAATGGTAGCAGGTAGACGCTTAAAATGTTCACAATATATTGAGTATATTATTGACTTAAAAAATATATAATTAAATTAAATTAATATTTAGGGGGGCTCCCATACATTTTTTTTGCGGTTTTTATAGATAATGGTACGGAACCCTTCGTGCGCGAGTTCGACTCGCAATTGGCCGGTTATTATTCTTTCTTTCTTTATTCTTTATTCTTTATTGCACAGTAACTTAATAATTAAACTTAAATAACAAAATAGTGCGCAAAGGCGAGCTTATCTCTTAAGAGATATTATGTTTTAATTTAAACAAATAACAAGACTAAACTTGATGAGAGTAGATCTCAATATATATACAATTTAATAGCTGACTAAGGAGTTCTATTTGTTTGATATTTAAGAGCCTTTTTACCCTTATCTTTGCAAATAAATTTCTTATTTCTTATTTCTCGTCAACTCCCAGAATGCAATCGACATCGGAGGAGATCTCGTCTTCAGCGGAGCGAGGCAGCTCTGCCGACTCGGGCTCTTCGGACGACCTGCCGATCAGAAGGGTCTGTCGGACAGTCAGCAAGAAAGGTGAGCACATCCTACCGTACACGGTTTACTGGAACAAATCTCTTATTAGAGATAAGCTCGCCGTTGTACATGTTTTTTCTATAATAAGCTATCTGTATAAATTTTATTTGAGTACAATAAAGAAATTACTAATTACGGGATGTGGAACAAAGGCGTTCGAACATTGCGACACGAACTTAACTATACCGTGGCCGCTAAGAGAATGCCATCCACTTGTGGGAGTGAGATAGAGTGAAAAGTAGCGCGGGACAGACGGACATATACATGTGTCAGGATAGCATTCTCCACGGCCACGGTATAAGCAAACTGATTAAAATTGTGTGTTTGAAAATGGATTCTAATCTATGTCCACCGCGCAAGAGCTGTTGGATTTAAAGTTGTCAGTTTAGTGCCTTAGTTTAGTGGTTTTGACACCTCCCGAATCGCTCTTACTGTCATAGCTACTAGCTCGTCCTACGTCCACCAAAGACTCGGATCTTTTGTTCCGTTTTTTATAGTTTTTGAATTTTGTCGGGCCATTTATTATTTTTGAGATATGGGATAACTTAATAAAGTTCCTGTGTAGGAAGCAGGAATAATTACGTGTCGAAAAGTATGCGAATTAAACTGTCAGTGACCCTTGTGTACAATGACATAAAGCTTATTTCATACGAGCTTGTCACTCTGGTAATCATTCCTGCTTGAGTCATTGTATCTAGAAGTGTGACATATTTTCAGATCGGTCTAAGAACGTGGAGTCCTCTCCGGAGAGCAAGAAAAAGAAGAAAGGAATATTTAATGAGACCTCGAGTGAGTCGAGCGACGCAAAGGAATGGGCTTCCAAGTCCAAGTAAGTATTTACTCCTTCACCAAGTCGACTAGACGCTTGTCAGGTATGTGTGACATGACACGGAAGATGCCAGACGTCTAGTTAACTTGGTGGAGAAGTGCTTGGATCGCTTCTAGGGCCATACCCGTGAGACACTTATTTGAAAGGAACATAATGAATTAGATACTCGAAAGTGTAACGGACGAAAATGGCGTAAACGTGACGTTATTGATAACATTTTCTCTGATTCTCGTCTGTGTGCCCGAATCTTCGCTGCTGGAAGACCACTACAAAGTCGAAACCATTCTTAACATACATCTAAACATTCTTGACTCGAGTGATGTACATTGAATCCCTCGCTCGCTCAGGACTCTACTTATAAACCCCTCGTTACACTCTGGATTCAAAAGACACTCGATCGCCTTAAACTTTACTCCTAGTTAACAATCTACTATAAATCACCTCTCATCAGATCAAAAGCCAAGCGCAGTCCCAAGAAGCACCGCGACAAGTCATCCCACAAGAAGGCAAAGAAGAAGCGGCACCGGCAATACAACGCGGACGGGAGCGTGGTGCGGACACGGGTCACGTACGGCGGGCTCAGCCCCGCCGAGGATGACGCCGGCAGCATGCCGGGGCAAAGGTGGGTCACTGGTAACCATATACTTATTAATTAAATTTTAATCATCTAACATCAAGCACCCCTGGTGGTGGGAAGACGCTGGGGTCCGAGATACAATGGTAACACTAGTTCGGACTCCAACGTGTATACCTCTACCACACCTCGGACACTCCATAGAACGCTCGTAAAATAATTACCTATTACTCCTACATAACCAAATGATGTTTGTATACGTGCAAATGTGTGCGTAAACTTTGCTAGGGCTGGTGGCGCGGCAAATGCAGCGATATTAAAGTATACGCGTCGTCACTCGTCCGGCGTTCAGCCCTGTCTATTGATCAAATAGCCAATCCTTTGACGCCAGGGGTGGGGTGCGGTATTTGAATCAGCGCGGGGAAGGGAGTGGCCGTTCTGTACGGAGTACTATTATCTCTTCTATGCCTCTACTTAAACTCAGCTTCAGAACTTGTGTCTCAATATGTCAATAAGAATAACCTTTCCTAGTTTAAGCTATTTAAATAAATAAACTATTAAACTTATGCCTGATTTCACTGACAATTAGTGGACACTTAGCTCTTATTCATAGCTGTCTAGCGATTGTTCCAGAGGTCGGGCCCTTAAATTTAGGGGGGCCCATAGTGGCCTAGTTGACCCTTAAACTTAGATCAAAGCGAAACAACCGCTAGGTGGCCCCTAAAAGAAAATAAAGTGTCCCCTAAAAGATCGACGACCTGTGTGGTGTTGCGTTCTAAGGGAGATGTTTTTCGAATCCCACAAGAAGGCGAAGAGGAAGACAGAACTGGGTCACTCACTAGGTCTTTTACTGATAGACTCATAATTTCTGGACTATGAAGTTTGAGATAATATCGGTGGGTATTTGACGTAAAAATACTTTGAAAAGGATGATGGAAAGGTGCGTGACTTTTAAAGTATTTATTCAAGTACGAGTAGTTGAAAATAACAATCGATTCTTGTGGACCCACACTAGGCATAGCCTGTATCATGGGTACCCTCTTTGGGTTCATTCATAACGTTAACGTTAAATATGCAAATATTATAAAAACTGATAGTAGTATAACTCATTTTCGTGTCTGATTTCAGAACGCGGCGTCGACAAATCGACTATACGGAGATGCCCAATACAGAATCTGAAGATGTGAGTTTATCTGGTTTATACTTGCATTTTATATTTTATGCATTGATTGCAATTTCGAAACATCTATTTGTCTGTGACATTGCTGAGTCAGGGCCATTTCATTGTCGCGGTACATTCACAATACCACATAGTGAAAATGATTATTTATTTGTAAATTGTTTTATTTAAATGTGTTTTTCTTCCTATGTTATTCCAGGTTTTATTCTATTTTGTATTTTTTTATTATGTGTCTGCGTGTACCTTTCAGTGAATAAATGAATTTATCTATCTATCTATGTAAAACTTGTAATTTAGTTAATTTAAATCCTCCATAAATCAGTCATCAATCACAATAAATAAATCAATCACAATCAAAACGTGCTCTGATGGCGAAAACTATTCCACCCGTTTGATCGCTGTTCCTTGTCAAACCAATAATTTTCGAACGGCTGAACCGATTTTAGCAACAAATATCTGAGAACCAGCACGGATTTTTATGCGGTTCTCTGTAAATGGTAGTATACTTACCATTTATAGAAAACCGCATCAAAAGCCATCCACCCGTTCGACCGCTAGAGTGCCACGTGTGTGAGTGTTATAAGTTTGAAATGCCTGTCTGTCGTCGTCTGAAGTTTTGGTCTCCGGAATTAAAAACAGCGATATTTGCAATCAAAAGTCGACAACCAAACTTCTATTCATCACTCTTCGTATGGTATCTAATATTTTGGTCAATTAAAACCACATATTTACATTGAAATACACAGCAGAGCTTATTTTCAACACACACCAAACGATATTATTGACAAGAGAGACAATCAAAAAACATCTATGAAAAACATCAGATAGATCAGCGAAGCCGAAGGATTACCGCCAAGTCAAACCTCCAACAGTATCAAACAAAACTGCGCTATCCCCAGGAGATGCACAAATCGTCCGGCAAGCACATGCCGCCGACCGACAGCTCGGACGAGTTCAAGCTGTCGTCCTCCAGCTCCGAGTCGGAGGGGCGCCGGCGCGACTCGGACTCGGAGCGCCGGCGCGCGCTCGCCGACCTCATCAAGAAGACGGCGGTGGTGCCGCTGGAGAAGCTCTCGGATGAGGTCACGAGGATCAAGACTGAGGAGCTGCAGGCGCATCTGAGTGAGTCTTGTGTTGCTCCCAATTTCTTTCAAATCGAAATAACATATCCCGGTCATGTTGTCAAGTCAGTGATTCAATAAATCCGTGTCAGAGAACTAGCCCATCGCCGCAGCTATGGGTTCATTAAGGTTGAGTAAATGATTCACCAATTACAATCGCTTAGCTCTTTCACACGAACAGCAGTCGACCCCAAGCTTAAAATGCGTCGGCAGCAGTTGACAGGTCCTTTCAGGTCCAGGTTTGACATAGATTGTGAACTTTTGATGGGTGACTTTTACAAATTATAGCTTCTTCCTCATAGGCTTGGAATCAACAAAGTCCTGCAAGAGAAGCAAGCATAAATCCCACTAGACTACCCCGCTATATACAAGCTAAAACGTATGTCTTTCGTATATTATGTTTGTCTATATCACGACCTTTGCAGCTGTGGCTCTGCTTACGAGAGGTCCCGGGTTTGATTTCCGGCTGGGGATAAAGAAAACAAAAAAAACAGGTCTTGGATGTTCACATGTTTGTGATGTCGCTGTTTCTGGTTCCCATGTCACAAGGTATCCTAGTGTGGGGCCAGAAGCAATGTATGTGCCTGTATGCAAATGTTGAAATGTCCATAATCTCACTAACGCCTTTGTCTACAGACGCGCAAGCATCCACGGAGACGCCCACACGGCCGGCGCGAGGCAAGGGCAGTCGCGGCGGCCGCGGCGGCAGGTGAGTAACAATACTGCCTTATTGGACTACCCCTATTGCCCACTGCTCAACTCGATTGCCCAACTGTGTTGAGCAGTGGGTAATACCCATAGCTCAACTGGTCATTGCTCGACTATGAATAGTTGAACAGTGGGTAATACCCATAGCTCAGCTGGTGATTGCTCAACTATGAATGGTTGGCTTGTTATGATATCAAACGCGAGCTTATCTCTAATAAGAGAACTCTTCAATAAGCTCACCTTTGAACTCTATTTTGCTGCTCAACTTTATGCAGTAGAGTAGAGCAATCTATTTTATAGTTAATTAGAGGGGAAGAAGGGTCTACCCCCGCTCAGCTATCAACCTCTCTCATCGAAACTTGGTTTGCTGGAAGAGATCTCTTTTTAGAGATAAGCTCGCCATTGTACACTTTATATTACCTACCGTGATTTGTTAACTTTTTTTGTGTGCAATAAAGAAATTATGAATTATGAAGATGGGTATGTAACAGGAAGGTGTAGTCATATTTTCGGAGGCCGTTTGGGACACCATTCCGAGTGACTTTGACTATGAAACCAATCAGAATAACTTTTTTATTTATTTATTTATATATTTATTTACATAAAAAGTTAAACATAGATAAGTATTATGGGAACACCACTCAAACCACTGGGGTTTGTGTGAGGTGTGATCTACTCATTATTAATAAAATTATACTCATACTCGTATGTAAGTTTGAACGCGCGTGATAGACAAGACTATTCTTTAAGCCGATGCAGTGCAACGTCACGACGACGCGCGCTTAATCACAGCCACTACACAGGCGCATTGTGTCTGTGTTGTACCTTTGATAACCGACCTGTAATACTTCACGTTTGTACCAACATCGATGTCATCTTCCGCAGGGGCCGCGGCGGTGGGCGGGGCGGGCGCGGCGCGGCGGCGAGCGCCGACGACCCGCTTGGCAAGCTCGTCGGCGTAAAGATCAAAGGTGACACCCACACAGCCTGTCAGGCCTACCATACGGGAGTAATAAGCGGGATTCACTCTTTAATATGACCTGCCCGTATACTTTTAGACGCAGGCGATCGTACATATCCATTTTGGAATGAAATGCAGATGATCCTTGTCAAATGGAGATATTGTCAAAATGGGAACCTATCATTAAACATTAAAATCTTGTCATTATGGGAATAGTCATACATAAGGGACCTAAAGGCCAAGGTTTAAGGGAGGCAAGTACACACTTGTAACTTGAATTTGGACTGCTTTGCTTAACCCCTTCGCTTCACGGACAGAGCCCAAAAATCACCTGTCAGAGCGCAACCGTATGCCGATAAAAAATCGAGGTGTCATGGCGGCGAACGAAAATACTCGACGATGTTTACTAAATGAGGGATTACTTGAATACTAATGAGAATTAGAATGAGAAGTAAAGAAAATCAGTTCTTTATTGATGCCTTTGTTTTATTTTGTTATCCTTTATCACATTTATTTAGGTCTAACATTTTTATAGGCCGACAAAGTGCAGTTAGTAAGAAAAAAACACTTACCTTGACAGATTTGATTGATTTTACGTAATACTGAGGTTAGATAGAAACCAAAACTATGGCCTTTATTATCCTAGATATATTCCTCATCAGCCTATATAGTCTTTTCTTAGGAAATAGAATAGAAAAATACTATAGAAAATTACTTACGAAAGCGCAGTGAAACTTTTTGCACTCAACAAGCGTCGCAAGATGGCTCCGGAAAGAAATGTTTTTTTCTTCAACTTTTTTCCATTGAGATAATAAATACATGGAGGCGCTGTATTCTTCTATAGAATTTATACATGTAGTGTAAATAGGAGTTGAACTATTAAAATTATTCGTGTCTCTTTCTAACAAGTTGAATATTCCGTACAGTGAACGAGATGTCATTATTTCTGCATTTGTAAAATTTTGACAACAATGCAATGCGAAGTATAGGTAGGGTGCCAGAGCCGCCATGTTTAGCCGTGAAAATTGTGTTCTGTGGTCGTGAGTCGGTGGTACGTTGACTGTCAAGTGGTTACCTTGTGCTGAGTTTTTTGTGATTTGTGCGAATAAAGAGAATATTTGGGACATAAATCTTGGTGTGGATGCTGAGGACACACAGCGAAGCATGAGCCGCTGTAGTATTCTGCACTGTGGTTTGCGGAAAAACAAAAATGAACCGCAATTGTCTTTTCATAGGTTAGTACTGGTTATTTACGAAATAGTTGTAAGATCAGCTAGATTAAGCCTTACTACCCAGTTTTTCTATTATTATAAAGTGTCAGCAAGAATACAACAGTATACTTATCGCTGTATACGCCGTTATTTCGTAATTTTATATCCAAAATATTTGTCTGTGATATTTGTAAACAAATCGCATGTTGGGATAGTGATGTGCTGTGTCGATATTTTTTTTAAGTGCCATGGGCCCGCCCCGCTGTTGGTTCCGTACAGTGACTAGTGGAAATTATTTTTTGACTATTAGGTCAATGTGTGGATAAGGGGGCAAAAAAAGACTTAGAAAATTTCAACTAAAAAAAGAAAGTTTTTTTTGCAAGAATATTATTTTTTGACTAAGTTTTTTTACTTAGGAATGTTATGCTGCTCTTTGCCATCACTTTTAGTCATATACCATTTCCTCGTGCACCTCACCGATTTCGAAATATAGGTCATAATTAGGTTTGTCATATCGATATCTCTGTAAATAATGGTCTTATGGAAAACATGCATACGACATAAAATAATGGCCGCAAGGCACCCTACACGACGCGCAAGTGAAAACATCAATATGAAACGTGCCCCACCTACAACAATACCACCGCTTTCAACGACTAGAGAAATTTTGCAAAAATATTTTTTTGAATGTTCGTTACTCCGTAATCGTGTAGTGCTGCTCTTTGCCATCATAATAGTCCTAGGGTAAACATACACATGATGACATAAATATACCATTTTACTATATCCATAGAACCTTATTATGAAAAATATATTTTTGTTTCAGATTTCCCAGGAGAGAATCTTTGAAAAAGAAATGGATGCAGATGCAGTCAAAATTCAACAGCGCGGAGGGTCCTGAGTTCAAATCAAACCCACAGTGGCTTACTTTTGTATTTTTTTTAAATATATTTTAGTAGTAAGTGTTAATTATTGAGGTTGCGTAATTCCTCGAGATTTAATTGTTAATTGTTAAGACGTCCCTTCTTTAGGGTGAGCCAAGAGCCCGCCTTTAGGTTTAATTATTTGAGATTTAGACTAATATTATTTGCTCCTTAAATTATTTATAATTAAACATAAAATTCAGAAACTTACAGCCTTGTATTCACTTTTCTAAACTTTGTTTGTACTACCCGTGCGAAAAAACTGGTTTAGTCTGCTTCCCATTGACCGACCCGGCTGAAACCCGATCATCCTATTTAAGACATTCCTTTGCATCAAAGCCACACACACAAAGTTCTATTAAATGTACGAGAATAGATAAAATTATGTGTGAAACTGCACATAATTAGGTAATAAAACTCTCTTGCCATTATATTAAAAACCTCGCCTATGACTCGGTTTTTAAAAACCCATTCGTATTTTGATACCCTTCATTATGCAACAGTTTCATAAACTACTATTATTAATTTTTAATTCAACATCAAACGTCAAGCTATTTAAAATCCTATCCTAATAAAAATCCCCGAACCGCACTTGAGAAGTAAGTACTTACCTTGCACACATATTTTTCACGGTATGCGGTACCTAGTGATTTATCGATATCGATATTTCTGGCCTAGGGGTTTCTCTTTACTGAAGGCAGCCATTTTATGCCTTATTTTAAGCCCCGCCTTACGGCACCCATATTTTGAGGTATGCCCAGTCCATGTATTTAGAGGTCAATGGTGCCATTGCTTGCCATTGCGATGCCAATAAGCATGACTCGAACATTCCGCTGTCAACACTCCCCCCGTTCCGAGTCACGCCAAAATCGATTACAGCGTCTAGGAAGCCGTTCCGAGTCCGTTTTGGCGATACAAAACGATGGCATTGTAGTAATCGATTATAGCGCTGACGGCTATATCACGGAACACGACAACTGTCAGCAGACTGTCT